>VZSU01000755.1:105890-139416 GCA_013398715.1 Nesospiza acunhae | reverse complement strand
CAGGAAAACCTTCACAGAAACTTTCTACATGAAGCTAAAACAGGTAGCGCCTTCGTTTTTTTTTTTTTCAATTTAGAACATTTGTTTCATGTCACTGACATATTTTCTGAAAAATACCTTTGCCAGGATTTCTTCTCCTGGGAAGCTGAGAAATCTCAGAAACAAAATGTAAACTATAACTATCTGCTGGTGTGGAATCTGGCAGGTGCATCTTTGATTGGTCTCATGTGAGTTGTTTCTACTTGATGACCAGTCAGGGTCCAGCTGTGTCAGACTCTCTGCTCAGTCACAAGATTTTATTATCATTCTTTTCTAGCCTTCTGATGTCTCCTTTCTCTTTCTTTAGTGTAGTTTTAGTAATAATTTTCTTTTACTATATTATATATCATAAAATAATAAACGAGCCTTCTGAAACATGGAGTCAAGATTCTCATCTTTTCCCTCATCCTGGGGACCCTCAAACACTACCACAGTCTCATATGTCCTAATTTGGCCTTTATAAAAGTTAGTATGGCACTTGCTCCTCAGCAGCTTGTTTCTTTGAACTGTTTATTTCAGGGATGCTCTAATGCATAAGGATTAAGTAGCATGTGTATGGTTTCAGTGCTTTTATCTCATGGTTTAACCCCAACTAGCAAGGCCCACACAGCCACTTGCTCACTCCCCCATGGTGGGATGGAGGAGAGAATCAGCAGACTCTCAACCACGACTCAGCTTCTCTTAAACACTAGGGAAAGCAAAAGCCATGTGCTCAAGCAAAGCAAAACAGGGAATTCATTCACCACTTCCCATGGGCAGGCAGGTGCTCAGCCATCCCCTGAGGAACAGTGTAACACTGGCTTGGGAAGACAGATGCCATCATTCCAAACATTCCTTCTTCTTGTTTTCTCTCACTTTACATGCCAGGCATGATGCCATATGGTCTGGAGCATCCTTTAGGTCAGTTGGGGTTAGCTATGCTGGCTGTGTCCCCTCCCAGCTTTCTGTGCACCTCAAGCCCTTTTGCTGGTGGGGTGGCATGAAGAGCAGCAAAGGCCCTGACTGTGTCAGCAGCTGTGGGGCAGGAGCTGAAACTCCCCTGTGTTATCAACACTGTTTCCAGCAGAAGCCCAGAGCAGCCACTGTGAAGGACATAACTCAAACCCAGCACACTTTGTGAACTGAATTGCAATGAGTTGTCATTCGTTTTGTGGGTTTAAACTATTTTGAACCTGCCTATTGAATTCTCTTTTAATTCTCTACAATCTCTAAAGCAAGTCCACTTGACTGGTAGAATTGGCAAATGGCTCTATAATCAATTGTTCATTGTAAAATCCAGGGGCTGCTGACATTTACAGTATGAGGGCAGATGGCCGTAAGAATGTGGCCCATTAAAGACAAAGGAACCTGATGCTGAGGTGTAAGAGGGAGGCTGTTACGATTGTTGCTCAAGTCCCTTCTAGTTTTGGCATTGCCTGAGGTACATCCAAGAGCTACATCTGCCCATTCACTATAGAATGATGTGCAGCTGCATCCTCCCGCAGCCACTGCTCACCTGCTTTCTCCAAAGACTTGTATCTGGGTATTGGCTCCAAAAGTGAAGAGCAGAGGCCAGGTTACACCACTGTTCCAATGCCCACAGTACATGATCTTTGACTAATGGAACCAAAGAGCAGTGTTTTAATTTTACTGAGCCTAATGGGACTATTTGAGTTGCCATCTTTTTTGTGGAGCACAGCAATAGGTCTGAAAAAAAACCAGCCGTGTTGATGTTACATGGGAAAATTGCTGCTGTGTTTAACACTTAGGGAGTAAATAAATCTCAATCAATGTTGTTTCTGTATTTCTTCTAGAGATTAGCATAGCAACTTGGAATTTCAGGAAATCTGAGAAAGCTGACTGTTACATGCAAATAAGAATATCTGCATTTTGACATTAAAGAAAATACATTTAAAAGTATTCTGTTCTCAGCTGTTTGATACTTATCTCTTATCAGTTCAGCTTGCCTTGTAAATCACTTGCAACTGTACCATTTTTAATTAAGTAATATGAGTGCTTTCTTTTTCTCACCCCTTATAATGTGACAAACATACACATGCCTCTGTTCCCTGAAGAAACACGTGCATTTCTTCCTGCTGCAAAATTCAGAGTCTGTTTTGCAGATCTTTGAAAAAGGAATATTTTTAGTCCTAGTAATCCTTCTGCAAGATGAGGTCCTCATTGTGTTTGCCAGGATTTCTTTGGGTGACTTGATACAAATCTTTATTTCACCAATTCTCAGTTGCATTGCAGTAGCTGCTCCTGCCAACACCTGTGAAAGATCCTGTACCTCAGGGCACTGCTATTCCTTGGGAAATAACTCTGCAGATGGCAGTGGGATCAGCCATTTGGGAACTTCTTGGGAAAGCAGTTGAGCATTAAGTAGATTGTAAAAAAAATCATAACCCTTCTGAGGAAAGATTCAGGCACATTTAATAGTCTGAACTGAGATGGGTAAGGTGTGCTCAGGTATAAAGAATGCTAAAAGCTGACAGAAACACAGGTTCATGTGTAATTTAGGATTGTTCTTTCTAGCTGTTTTACTGTATTGCTCATGCACGTTTTCATTGTTAGAACATGGTCCTTGTAATGGTGGGTTTGTGCTTCAAAGGAAATCAGTCGTCAAATTTTTTACATTTTATACAGGTGGCTCTTGCAGTTAACCAGAACATGTGCAAGGAGCTGAAGATTTGTAATAATTTTAACATACAGCAAAACCCACAGTATCTCATGCCTTACTCTCTCAAAAATAAAAGCTATAGATATGCTTAATAATATTAGTGCTATCAATACTTGATTGATTTAACCAAGTACTTTGTAGTTACTCAATAATGGTGTTATGTGAGATTAAAACAGGGATAATGGCTCTGATGTTATCCTACTTAATTTTTACAGAATTCAGGCTATTTATGCCTACACCCCAAAATTCATTAGACTGGCTTCATGAGAAATTCAGTCAGCAAAACTGGCTGATAATTGGAGCCTCTGCTTTAAGGGAAGCGAGTCTCAATTAATTATTAATCTAAAATAAATGAGGAGAGGTTTCTCACTATAAAATAACTTGCATTGTGTCAGTCAAAACAGTCCCTGTTTAAGCTGTTCATCTGCATCATTTCAGCAGCTGGTTGAAATTGCAAGTGTTGGTCAGTAGTTTGTGTATATCTCCTGTGCAGGTTTTGTGGAGCCTTTCAACTTTATCATATTTGTTTTCCAAACAAGTTGAGGGTACTCTAACTGAAACTCTGTTCTTTTCTGTGGCTAATTTGATTATTTTAGTATGTTGCAATAATTACCTTATTTTAATGGATTAGACAAAATGCACAAAGAAAAAAATAGTAAAACCTTTTGGGCTGCTTCATTTAATACCGTCATTAGTTTGCAGTTATATACAATTCTCTAAAAATGTAGTAATCACTGCATGTTGCTGAAAAATAACTGTGTTCATAACTGTAATTCAAAGGAAAAACATATCTGCTTTTTATTTTAAAACTTGCAACTGCTTAAACTGTACTTAACTGACTTCATAAGAAAGTCAGAGAATTGTGGGGTGGTGTGGGTTCACGGGGACTTTGAAGATCATCGAGTTCCAGACCCCCTGCCATGGGGCTCCATTACATTTCTCATTGGAAGGAGTGTATTTTAAATTGTGTTCTGCTGAAGAAAGATACATTTTCCTGGTTTTTAGTGAGTAAAGGACCAAAAAGAGCTTTTTGCAATTTAAGGCTTTTCAGAAGGGTGAGGTTTTGTTTTTCCTGTAGTCTCCTCTTTACCTACAAAAAAATCTTAGCATTACTTTTCCCCCCTCAGGCATTCAGTTCCTATTTCACTTACTCCAATATCTTTCCTTTTTATTCTCTTCTTTTCTTTAGCTGAGATTTCTCTCTGACTTAATCTCATTACAGCTGTTTAAATTGGCAAGATTTTTTAATCATTGTTCTGAACAATACTGAAAATGGTTATTAAGAGGCAGCTTTGGAAATAATGCAGTTTTATTTATATTTTCTACCTGTAAAACTGAGAGAAACAGAACTGTCAGATACTGCCATCTATTTTTGCCAAGGCAAAGAAATCTGAGGCAATCCTGACCAAACTATTGTATAGCCTTATTTTTCAACCTAATAGATACCCATATTTTCATTTAGTCTGAAGGAAAAAGCCATACAAGTGCTGGAGATGCAATTTATGAAGTTGTCAGCCTGCAAAGAGAATCTGCCAGAGAGGAAGAATTAGTCACCCCAACAAGTGGAGGAGGGCCTATGTCATCCCAGGAGGATGAGGCAGAAGAAGGTAAGGATAAATCAGCACTTACAGTTTCCATGGATAGTATTCTATTATATTTCTGCTGTTAATTTACTCAATTAATTCTTAATACAACTGCTTTGGACAAAAAGACCACCACTATTTTTCTATTAGGAGTAATAGTATTTTTGCCAAGCCATTGTTTGGATGTCTTCAATAGCAGCGGCAGCAGATGATGTGTGTCCATCTTTGTGCAATTCCAAATGCATTGCTGAGGCACCTGGGCTCTGCCAGCAGGTTAGAAAATGCTTTTCAAAGGTGTTTTCTTCTGGTCAGAAGTCATTTGCCATGAATGTGCTGTGCTACTGGAGAAGATAGCATGAAATTAGACTTGAAATGGCAGGTTTTAAATGCCTGTTTTTAAAGAAAACAAACAAACAAAAAAGTTCCCAGGCTCGCATGGGGAATTTCCTCATCCCCTAAGTGCTTAACATGTGATTTAGTTTCCCTCACTTATATCTAGGTTTTATTAAAATATCTCCTGGTTCAGTTGGGGATTGCTGCAGTTCATGGACCCACTGTATTTGCCTGCCCCTTCCAAAGCTAACATACCTCAGTGTATTTCCCACTGGTGGAATTTTTGGGTTTTTTTTTCCTCCTGGTGGGTGGAATTTTTTGTTTTGTTGTTTGTTTGAAGGCCCTTGGCCTATTGTTGTCTCTTTGTGCGCTGAGGATTAGCCCATAGCACTCAGAATAGGCTTTCTGTGTGCCATTTTTGATCGGAATGTCTGACCTACCAGGAATTGTGATTGTTTTACCAAGTTATTCTTCGGATCTCTGCCACTGTTCTGTCAATACAGTCAAAAGTCTCACTCACTACTGTGGAAAAATTCTTCCTTGATTCTTTGTTATTGGTAAGTGTTAGATTTTAGCTTGTGCAATATGAGTCAGAACCCTGGAATTAACAGAGGCTGGAGCAGGCAGGTGAGGTTATTCTCACAAGCCAAAGCCCTCCACATATCCCAGGTGACACCAAGCTTGCAAAAACCCCCAAGAGTCAGGTGCTCTTTGAACTTTGATCTGATTCCTGACAGGGAGGGGAATAGGCACAGATCAGCAATGTCAGTGCCCCCGCTTTGTATCAGGGGCTACTTCTGAATAGTACAAATGCTGTTTTCTCCAAAGGATTTCTTCTGTTTCATTGGTGTTTGGGATTGCTTCGCTGGTCATAGCAAGAATTAGTTCAGATTTGCCCTTTGGAACTTGTGGATCGGTGTAGTGTAATTCAGCTGTTGGTGTTCATTTCCTTCTGGATGTGTGAGTTGTAGAGCCAAACTAATCTGAGACATGTTTGATAGTGTAGAGTTTAAAAAATTGAATAATTTTTTTTTTTCAATATGGCTGTTATTGGGAAGAATGCAGCTGTTCCAGAATGTGGTGAATGCAGCACAATTAGGAATAACATGAATACTGTCCTCTTGGTACTATTACAGATTGGCTTTATCTTATTACAGAGAACAAGTATTCCACTGGAGTATGAACCTAAGTTAACTTTGGTTTAGTTCTCTAATGCTAGTTTCCATATTTTAAATGTAGATTACTTCCTAAGAGAAGACATTAAAAATATGATGTGCCTCTGTTCTCATGGAAACCACATTTAGAGATCTGTGCTGAGAAGTTCTTTATCCTGGAGGATATGCAGGTTCAATGAGTCATTTGCAGTTTTTCTAAATAAATCTCTTCTTTTTTTTTTTTTTCTCTTTTCAGGGTACTAATTATGATGATGGAAAAAAACCCCTTGAGTTTACAATGTCTTGTCTTGGCCTTGGAAGAAGGCTTTTTCTTTTTTAATCTTAAGTGTGATAGCTACCTGGCTATATAGGTTCTTTTTACTTTTCTCCTTTTTAATTTTTTTTTTTTTTTGCTTTTTCCTTATATGCCCACAGAATATTCTTAAATTGATTTCAAAATCACCATACATTGCATTTTTCTTGTATAAGAATGCACTGTTTGATTCCTGTGTACTCTGCATGCACACAGCTCACTGGGATGTCTTGTGCCATGAGTATATGAATAAAGATGGTCATAAAAAAGAAGGCATTTTCCAATATTCTTTTCTTTTTAGTTTTGATGAAAGGCCAAACATGGTACCTGCCAATAATGATTTTAAATAATCTCTATACTAAAGTTAGGCCTAATGACTTTTAATGAGTGCTTGTAGAAAATGGAGCTCATACACTCTGTAAATAAGATTCTTAGCTTTTGATATTTTTTCTCACTTTAGCTTGATTTTTCATGTGAATAGCTATAGAAAAATTAAGACCTTTGCTAAGATTGTGCAGTTGTTACTTAGAGATATTGCAACCTCACTTTTGTTTTTTAATTACTAATATTGTAATAGATATTTCTGGCAATCCAGTCACTTATGGTCCCTTGCTTTGGAGGTGATAATTGAAAAAATAATTTTAATAATCTCTTGTCAAAACCTAAGATGTAAAGTGCACTCCTTAATAAGAAGTTTTCTATTAAATTCTAAATATAATTTAAAAATATTAAAATGAATAACGAGGAAGTTCTTACCCCTTTCCAGAAAGGTTTCAAATAAAGTAGATTTAAGTATCAGCTTAAATATTATCAAATTAAATATTTTATTTTATTAATATGCAGAAAAGTTCACTGTTAACCTTAAGTAGAACCTTGTAAGCAGGTGCAGAGCACAGTTGGTTGAACTCCTTTTTCTCCTTTCTGGAGCATTAAGGAAGGAGAGAGCATGCCCAGAACTGATGGTGTGGATGCTGCAGTATTGAAAAAAGCAAAGCTCAGAGAGCATTTTATTGTAGTAGTGTTCTGCAGAGGATGAAGTGGCTGGCTGCACTTGTGAGCTTAAGGTTTGGGGGAAATAGCTTTCCAGCAGACGCATTTAAGGGAGGATGTAGGCCCAGAAATAAATAACAAAGGGAAAAAGGGATGAATAGGTTGGCTGTTTTTAGCAGCAGCGCTTGCTCAGAACGTGTGTGAAATGATGACCTTCCTTTTGGTCTAATATTTGAATTATTAGGTTTTTTTAATGAAACTTAACATTTCAGGAGGACGCTAGATAACTCCATTTGAATTTCTTCTGGAATCAGGATAAAGTTGGAAGGTTAAGGATGACTGTAAGCAGGAGAAGTTCTGTTCAAAACCAGAAAATACTCTTTAAGCTGATTGTTACTGAATTGAAGCTACTTTTGCTGAAGCTTTCTGTGGTCCCAGGTGCCTGGTTGGGAGCTCTTGTTCCCGTCTGTGAGCTGGCTGCAGAGTAAGCACAGAATGCTTAGCAGATAACCTGAAACAGGTAAAAAGTGACTTTTTGCCTACCAAAAAGCTTCTAAGCATGAGCTACGGGGTGCTTCTGGAACACTCTCAAATGACTTCCAGAAACACAGAACTGTTTCCATTTGTGGTTTGTTTGCCAAGGGAAAAAAATAAACGAAAGGAAGTAAAACTTCTACCTTCCTACTCCTATTAGCTGTCTGAACATTAAGAACAAAAGGAGACAATAGAAAAATGAACTTCAGGGGTGTGGAAATTGAGTGTGGAGATGGTAGGATTTGACACTGAAAATAGACATAAAGCAACAAGGGACCATGAAAGTTTCAGAAAAACTCTGGGGGTGTTGTGCTGGTCACACAAAAAGGTGTGTGCAGGAGGGGAGAGGTGGGCAATGCTAAATGATCAGAGATGATCAGCCAGAGGAAGTCAAAAATGTGTGTCAGGTGTTGTGGGAGGGTAGAGGCTTTTTCAGTACTCAGGAAGGCAAAGGAGTAGAGGAGGTGATGTTTTAGGAGTGACTAGAACTAGTGAGTATTTAGTGATAAAATAGGGGTTATGATGTGAACAAATGAGGGTGATTGTGCGAGAAAAATTACATGACTAGTGTTGAAATAGTCAACTCTGCATTTTAATCCAAATCTAAAATAGCTTTGTGTACATCACAGGAACTGTTTGTTATATTAATCCAACACAGAGCAAAGTTGGGTCCTAAAGAAGATCAGTTAAATCTGTCTTGGAGTCTTTTTGCTGTCTCCATAAAAATGAACTAATATGTCACAAATCCTAAATTCATGAGGCCATTTGGCCAGTAGCTATCTCCAGACAAGAACCTTTTCTGCAGTTCCACAAGGGAAGAGTTTTAAAATACAGACACTACTAAGAATAGCATCCAAATGAAAATATTCCTGACAAGCCTGATGTCATTTTATGGACTCTGACTGTAAAATAATCCAAAATGAATTATTTTCACACCTTACAAGTTCACTTGTGTTATTAAAAAGCATAAAATAAATGCACTCAGTTGACTTTTTGCAGCTATCATTGTGCTGCTAGGAGGAATGTGATCATGTGATACTTTCCTAAATAAATATAAAAATACTGAGTGTGGAGGACTTGTTATTTTTAATATGGTCTCAGTTGATAGTTACAGTTGTATTTAGATTTGTTCATGCAAGTATGGCCTTTGTGTTACAAGGTGAGTATTTGAAATGATTTGAACTTGAAGCACCTCTGTGGGTTGCAGAAGTATTTACTGTATTTGCAAGGTTATCAATTAAAAGGAAAATTGTGCTTTTTTAAGGATTTTTTCTGTTCCAGGAAGTGGAACATACCCATGGAGTGTGACTTACCTTGAGCTCTTTTATCCCTCTTTTCTTCTCCAGTGTCCACTTGACACTCCTGCCCACAGTGTGTGTGGGGACACTGTGGGTAGGGATGTTTTCTTTGATAAAATCTGTTCCTTGCACATCCTTTGTGAGGTTCAAGGCAAAACATCATTCCCTAATTCTGGCCTGTGGTTCATGAATGCTCCAGGGAATTCTGGTGATGCCTTTGGTTTATTTTTGCAGAATGATAGAAAAAGATATTTTCTAATAAAGGTAGGTTTCAATTCTGTGGGATCATACTGAATTCTGTTTCTTGGATCTCAGGCTTTTTGGTTTTTTATAACTTTCATAAAATCTCTTCAGATTGTGGTACAAAATAGACACAAAATGAGCATAAATTGATGTTTTCATCTTGTCTGGAAGCAATTGGAGATTATTTTGAATAATTTGGATGCTTTATTCATTAGTGGTTGTCTTTCCTTGTCTATCTGTGATCAGTTTGAAAAAGGATTTGCAATCCTGCTGGCTTATTAGGAATTCTTATTGCTAGAGGATCTTCTCAGGTTTTTCAGTCATCAATTTTGGGTGGCCTCAAGCTGCCACTGCTTAGATAATTGCACAATATCAGGTAATTAAAAAATTAACCACTTTTGTATAAAGATTATTAAAAAGACTGGTTTCGACCAACAGCTCCCCTAACCTCAGTGTGAGATTTTTTTTTTTTTTAGCATTGATCATTAAGTTTTTGGTATTTTTTGAGTGTAAATGCTGTCTAATCTAAGTGCCTGGCATACTGCCTTAAATGCCAGGCAACACAAAACTTCTGAGTGTTTCTAACACTGATATATTTTTTTCTCATTGATTATATCAAAGATGGGAGCAGATCCTAATCTACAAATTGATAAATTTCCAATGCATTGCCCTAGAGTTGTGATAACACCTCCGGTTTTATTTCCTTGCCTGTTCTCTGAGATGTCAGGGATCAGACAGCACGGTGCATGTGGAACATGTTTGTGTTTACAAGACTCCCTCCACTGTGCAGCATTTAGTTGGCTTTGTCATCTGTGTGGGAACAAAACTACTGAACTGAAGCAATAATTCTTCTGCACTTTCTTTTATTCAGCTTCAAGCATTTGTACATCAAATGTAGAGATGTCACGGTGGCTCAATTTTACGTGCAATGCATGAGGGGAGGATCATCTCTTGGATGCCCAGTTAAGGTTTATTTTTAGGACTTTTAAAAATAATTGTCATTTCATATGACAGTGATGCAGGGTCTGTGTTGAAAGTATATGACATAGAACAAAGTGTTTTAAAGGTAGGGCCATATCAGATTTATATGAGGATATAAGATAGGGTTTAAAATTCAGAATTTGTTGTATTAAGAAGAAAAAGGTCATTTTGGCTGTCCATTGCACACGACCAGCAGGACAGTTGGTTGTATTTTGGGAGACTTTTGTACAGTCTTTAACATGTGAAAATAGTGCATTATGGTGTGCAGTGAGGGAAAGGCAGAGGTCATCTAGCTGCATGCTGTGCCACCTTCTCTGTGTTTATCAAATACAGGGTTTGGGATTCAGATTTTGTGTTACATAAAGAAACATTTAAATTTGCAGCCTTTTGCAAGGTAGTCAAAATTTTGTGATTTGTCAGCTTTAGGTTTCACTTGAATGATTCTAAGTGAAAATAGTGTATCGTATAATTCATAAAAAGGAATGAAAATCAAAATACTGTTTTTTTTCTATTACTGGTTTGCTTTTAGTGAAAGATTGTTACCTTTATTTTTTGGTTTTGCTCTCTTTACATATACTTCAGTAGTTGCCAAATTAATTTTTCAAGTTAGTTACATAACTAATGTGAGCAGAAAGTTCTTGTGAGCAGAATTCAATGCAAGTTCAGATTCATTAATCTGTATTTTTTTGCTCTTGATTATTTCTCTTCCCTCTGAATAAGAGAATATACTGAGGATTGTCATTTCATAAATCAGTTATTTGGAAGGCATTTGGAAATCATTCTATGTTCATCCGAATATTTTGTAATGCACTAAAAGTTGGATGTTTCAGAAAATCTGCTTTATTTAATACAACAATGACTTTCGTGACTTAAACTTTGTTTCATTCTCATCCTTCCTGGCAGAACTATATGCTCTATAATTCCCTGTTACCTTATACATGAAAATTTGCTCTTTTTGTGACTTTTCTCATGATGCTCTTTTATCTTGTATGTATGGAAAGGTTCCATGTCAGTAACACTATGTCTTGTGCTCTGATAATATGCTGCCAACTTCAGCTCCTCCTTCAGGTTTGTTCTTCTCTTACATAGAAATCAAACTGTTCATATTTGAATTATTCCAGTTCTGTTCCCACCTATCTTAGAGACCTGATTTCCTTCTCCTTCAGACTGCTCTAGCTATATTATTTTTCAGTTCCACCTACTCTTTTTATTTCGCATGTAACAGCTTCTAAATTAAAACACATTAAATATCCTTTTTCCTCCTTCACATCAGTGCTCAAATCTCACCTGTTCATTTTTAATCTGCTTTATTCATGCTTTTCTACACTTTGAGGTACTTCACTTATTTACTTCTATGTTCAGTGTCTCCAAAACAACTCTGTGGTTTTCCTCCTTGTTTCTGTTTTTGTTAACTGAAAAAGGAGTTTGACTTCTGAGATATTGTCATATTTCAGATGAACTAGTAGAATTTCCTGAAGAAGAGCTTGAACCACTCAGAAAAGCTGCTCTATAGCTATATAATTGGTGTAAAATACGGATGAGGGGAGTGTTGTTTAAAGCCACATTTCAAAGTGTGATGCAAAAAAAAAAAAAGCCCACTGAAAAAAACAAGCATCATAAAACAACCAAACAAAAAAAAACCTTTTATTGTAAAAGTGGGAAGATGAAAAATGAAATTCAAGCACATTAAATACCTCAATTTTTGTTGGTGTGCATCCTTCACCAGAATTTATTTCCTCAAGCCAAAAATGGGAAAGCCAATAAACAAAGTTGAGTCTGATAATCCCTGATGAGAAAGAGGACTTTGACTTTGCTCTGAGTTGGTTTCCTGTAGTATTTTTTACAGTCTTTACCTAATCTTTTAGTACTACTCTAGGTACTGGGCTTACCCTCTGAGCATGACCTCTGTTTGATACCCTGGACTATTAAAATAAGAGATGGGAAAGAGGCCAAGATTTTGTGTTCCTCTTTTTTTTACCTGTAGGGTATTTGCTTATGCTAGTTACTGTGTGTGTAATTCCTCTGCTTTGAGCACTGGATGCTTCAGTATTTTGTTTGAACATCTGTCATCAAGAAAAAATACAGACCAGAGGAGAAAACGGGAAATGAGCAGAAGTGTGGAGAATTTGTCCTTTGAGGAAATAAGTAGTGTGTCCTAGAGAAGAAACAATAAAGGCTAAGGTTTGGGGGGATGGTTTGTGAGATGCGCTAAAATTGTTTAGGAGGAAAAAAAAGTAATTGGCGTAAATTGCAGGCTAGAAAAAATTAGGCTTGAACTGAGTCAAAAGAGCAGTAAAATCCTTGGAATGAACTTCTAAAATTATGTATATCCATAGACTGCCAGTCTTCTTTTCTGTGAGGGTTCCATCATGTGTAACAGTGGCTTGGGAAGATGAATGGCATCACGTCAACGTTTCCTTCCGGCTCTGCATGCTGAGCATGATGCCCTATGGTCTGGAACATCCCTTGGGGCAGTTGGGGTCATCTGTTCCAGCTGTGTCCCCTCCCAAATTCCTGTGCACCCCCACCCTTTTGGTGCTCCCAGCACACCTCTCACTCAGGTCCTGAAGGGACCTGATCTAACCAGAACTTGGAGTGGATCAGACTGGCTGATCTCCAGAGGTCTCTTCCAGCCCAGAGTACTATTCCATGCTGATTCCATACAGAGCAGTGCTTGCTGTGGGAGTGCGATCCTTCAGGCTTGCTTTAAAAAGGCTCTAAATTCAGGGAATTGATTCATGAGGCATGACCTTTTTGTGAGTTTTAGGAATCATGATGCATTTTGAAGCAAAACAGAAAACCTTTGAGACTTTCTGTTCCCTAGGGTTGGTCTTAAAGCTTCTTTATGTGCACACATTCACAACCCCGAGGTTTGCTCCCTTGAGATGTCTCCCATTGTCCACCGGCTCTGACCAAGTTTTATGGCCCAGCTGATGGCTCTGAGAGGTCAGGGTAAATACAGGAGGAAGGAGAAATACACAGAACATTTAGAAAAAGGGATCTGTGGCTTTCCCAGGAGAATAAGGGTGGATTAAATTATGCTTTGGCAAATTCTGCTGCCTTATAGATGCTATGGAACATGGAAAAAAATCGTGTGGAAATACTCAGAGAAAAACATCTAAATATCCCTCCCATGGCATCTTTTATTTCTTAGCTTATATCTTAATGCTTTAAGAGGGTAGAATATGTAAATATTCTTTAGAATGGAAACAAAGTAGAGGTTTTTAAGGCTGTTTATTCTCTTCTCTTTGCCCTGTTCTATTTTGAAGTTTGACATTAGCGTCTTTTGAAAGCGAGCATATGGCATTCCTAATTAAGGCCTGAGATTTTCTGACTTATAACTGAATAATACATTTCAAACACTGCTAGGCCTTCCAGATGAAAGACTTTTCTAGCTGAAGCACTGGAGTGTATGTGCTGTGTAACACTGGTCTCCTTTAGAATTTGGAAGGATTTTGCTGGGAATACCAGCTCAGTGAGAAATCCAGGGGTTTGTTGCTGTAAGCTGATGTCATTATTTCTTGGCAAACTCAGGTTTGGATCCAATAAGAGCTACTGTGCTTTGTTGCTCCCAGGATTCAGTGGAGCTGCATTTTGAAACGTTTTGGTCTGCTGGGGGATTTTAGTCATCTTTATCAGATTTCATTCCAGGCTGCAGGGTTTGTTTGTGTGTATTTTCAACATTAACTCTTGTAGAGATGTGCTGGGGTTCTTCAGTCTCTCCAAAGAGAGTCTAATCTCTTCCTTTCAGCATTTGGTGTCAAATTTTATTCCTTTGCTTTGAATGCATAAAACCTTTCTGAAATTGTGGTTTGTGATAAATTCCTGGTGTGAGCTGGGTTTCTTGAGATTCTTAATACATACTAGTGTCATTAACATGTACCTTGTGTCTCTGAATGGCAAATGGGCTCATCTCAGAGGTTTCCTCCTTTTTTTCCTTTCCTTCTTTCCATGGGAAGTAGAAGGGACTGCATTTATTGTTGGTCCCTCTGACACAGTTGTGCAATTCAGGAGAGGAGAGAATCAAACAGATGCAATGCGTTTGGTTCCTTTTTTTGTTAGTTATTGCCATGTCTGTGTGGTAAGTGAGGAAATTGGCCTTTATACTATTTTTGGTAATTTTAAGGGGAAAGCAGAGTCTTCAAATTCATTTTTTCCCTCAGGACGCAGTTGATTCCTTTGGTTACTGGGAAACCTGTCACTGTGATAGAAAATTGTAATTAAAATTATAAACTTGGGGGTTTTAGATCTTATTTCCATCTTCAGGTCTAGTGAATGCATGCAAAAGTTTGGGAAGCTTAAAATCAAGATTTTTGTAGATTTGTGATGCAGGTGGGTACTTACTTTGTTTGGACTATTTTTAACTGTAATGGGGAAGTATTTGAATGGAGGTTGGGCTGGTATTTGGGAACTGCAGAGCTGTGCAAACAGGTTCCAAGCTGAAGCCTTTCACCAGTGTAGTGTTCATTTTGAAACATGGTGATTTCTGATATGCTTCTCTCAGGGCAGCATTTTTGCTGTTAATTGTCCTTGAAATCCAGTATATGCTGTCTTTGTCCTCACAGCTCACTGTCAAATTCAAGCACTGATGATATTTTATTAATGACTTATATTTGACAACTGCTAAGAATATAAATTAGAAAACTGTAATTGAAGTGAGAATGATAAAGATGAAGAGTTAACAGGGTAATTGCACAGGTACTGAAGATAATCTTCTGCCTGAACTATGTTGTCAACATAAAGCTGGAGTTGAATTGTTTAATGCACCTGAGGGAATTCAGGGTATTAGATCAGCAACAAGATGTGGCAGAGCAGTGTGGAAGAGAATATTGAAGGGATTTGCAGGGCAGATGTAGGTTTGTTCTTTTTTTTTGTTGTTGCATTTTAACTTCTGAAGACAGTTCAGATCATAGGAAAGAGCAGCCTTGGTGTCACCCTGGTTTTTTAAGATTTTCTAAGCCTTCTGATGTTGACATTCTTGTAGTGAACTTTCTCACACACTTTATGTAAATAACTCATTGTTTTTCATTCCATTATGGAGGAGGAGAAAATTGATGGACTGTTGGTTTGACCAGTGTCATTGGAGAGGTGTCACTGTCACCCTCCAATCCGCTGTCACTTTTGGAAATCTATAAATGTTGGAGTCAGAAAATAAACTGCCCTTTTCTTCCTTCATCGTGAGAAAGGTGGTGTGCTTGTGTTCTTTTGTGTCCTATAGTGACACCTTGGAGCCCTCTAACATCAAAGTGTCCGTGGCTTCAGCAGCCTCTGAAGGTGACAGAGAATCTGTGGCTGCCCCATCCCTGGCAATGTTCTAGACTGGACTGGACAGGGTTTGGAGCAACCTGGGCTGGTGGGAGGTGTCCCTGCCCATGGCAGGAGGTTGGGACTGGATGGGCTTTAAAGACCCTTCCAAAGCAAACTGTTCTGGGATTCTGTGATGATGATAAGAGGGCTGTTCCTGTGTCTCTTTCTGTGTTTCCTGCTAAAGACACTGAAAGCTGGAGCCTCTCAGCATCTGGTGGTGTTGAAGTTGCACTTGTTTAATTCTTCTCAGTATTTTACTCAGATAAAACTGGAAAAAATCCAAATACCTGCAAGACCATATTTGCATGTGGACTTGCCATATGGAGTTAGATTGTCCAGCTTACAGTGGGACACTTGGAATCCTAATGAACCCTTGGATTGGATGGTTTTTTGAGCATGCTATTCCAGACCCACATGATCCCGTTTGGATTTGGGTGTTGGTCATATAGTGGCATATAACCCTCCCTAAGTGTTTCATTCTTAATAGTTACGAGTTTTCATTTGAAGCAATCCTCTCTGTTCCATGCACTATGGCCTTTCTTGGTTTTTTTTTTCTGCTCATCCATGAGCTTACTTCAGTAAAAAAAGATGATTTTGTGGCTCAGAGGAGGCTTCCTGAGATCAGGGTACCACAGGACAGCCAAAGGGATGTGATGTAACAAAGTAGCATTATCTGCCATGCTTTAACAGACACTTCTCTTTATGTGAAGTCTGGAGTGGATGTGACTTTTAGGTAACACTGTCAAATTTCATTAAATGGAGAGTTGACAGCCTTGGAGCTTTTTTCACATGATGCTTTTCTAGGTCCCAGTCCTTCCTCCGGTAACGCTGCTGTGAATTATTCCCTAGTCCTGTTCTTTTAAACTTTATAGTAACTTCATTAATGAACTTGTTTGGTGAAGTCTGCTAAATATGCTTTATGATTCCATTCAAATTTTGTATATTTTTATGCTTTTAAAACTGATATACGAGGAAAAAATTGTCTGAGACCTGTATGTATGCATGTCTAGTGTCTGTGCTCTTGGGTAAACCTGTGCATGCTTTTGTTTTCTTGTTTTTTCTTTATTTTTTACAGAGAGTGATAATGAACTCTCCAGTGGCACTGGTGATGTGTCAAAGGATTGTCCTGAGAAGATTTTGTATTCCTGGGGAGAGTTACTGGGGAGATGGTAATGCTTAATTTCTTACATTAGTTTTTTAGATACTAACCTTTTATTTGGCTTATGACACTATATGCTCCTGAGCAGGAGGCTTGACATTCTTCAGCTTACACAGTTGAAAAACTAAAACGCAAGACACATTGAAGTGTAGTTTTTAATCTTAATTTAAGGGGGACCGGCATAGATTACTTGGAGTTTTTTGACAAATCTCGCTTGCACCATGTGCAAAAGTCTGGTTTTGTTTGGTGATTGAGTGTATTTGTATGTGCTCACACAGCAGGTATGAGTCTTCACAGGCAGAACTTTGTGGTCATTTGGGGCTGGCTGTTAAATCCTCAGGAAACTCAGTGCCAGGATGGGACAGACACAGCAACCCCCATGTGTCCCATCTAAGCCCTGCATGCCAGCTGGTGTACGTTTAATTTGTTCAGAAGCAATTTTTTTTTTCTATTTTTGTAGATGTGCTATATGTAAGCACTTGAAAAGGAATCTAGAAACGCTGTGAATCCTCACTGAAACACTTTCTGTTGGTGAATAAAATGAAGAGAATTTGTAAGCCCAGGCTATGTTCTCAACAGTGTTATTTGTGTTTTTTAATTAAGTGCTTCAGTAGCAGTGCATAGAGTGCCAAGAGAGGGAAAAGTCTGTTTGCTCCCTCAGAGAGACCTGAGCAAGTGCCAGAACCACTTACTTGCTTTTCCCTGTGTAAGCAATAGCTCCTGCTGCTGGAGACAAAAATAATCAGAGGCCCTTAATCTGGAACTGGCTGTTTCCTTTTCCAAACTCCAAAAAGAGAGATGAACAGCATTTTAAGGATTTATTTGGGTAATTCCTCCCTTGACTTGGCTACTTTGTAGCTTTGGAGAAACAGCCTCTTACTGCTGACCTCATCTGTATGGAGATCTCACACAAAGGTTTCTGCGTGAGGCATCAGGAGGTTTTACTGACCTTAACTGAAACTTCCCCTTGGAACCCTCTCCTTGTGTTGTTTTTACCCATTCTGTCATCCAAGTTTCTGAGCTTAATCCAACATCCAAGATTGAAATATGCCAATTTTCAATTTAACTTTTTTTTAAATTAATTTGCCAGTTGATTCTTCTGTTTTGAACCTGTCCTTGATAAATACATGGATTCTGTGGATGAGCATGCTGAAGTAAAAAGACACCCACAGCTCATGGTCTTAAGTTTCATGTATTCATGTAACTATAGTTTCATGTGACTGTTTCTTCTGGTTACTCAAGTACACTAATCAACAAGACAAAACATTTAAGCCTTTTGGAATAAAATCTTTTGGAATCCTAACATAACTTGCACATAAATCAAGAGAATTGTTTAGTAGCTAAAGCAGCTTAAAATTATTTTAAAATGGGTTGAGAAATGGGTGATCCCAGCCTGTTTGAAGGCTAGTAAATATTTCTTCAGGAGTGTCCCAAGCAGTATTACCTGTGGAGAGAAATTCAAATCTGTAAACTACTTGAGTTCTTGAATAGTGTTATGTTACATGCTAAGAACAAAACTTAGAGTAACAGGTGAGAGTTGGTAAGGATTTGAAAACTAAAAATAAATCAAAATAAAATCTTGTAGTGTTGTTGAAAACTGCACCATATGTTAGTAGAAGATCTGTGCACTTGTAAAAAATGTAAATAAACAAAAATTACCATTTCCACTTGAGGAACTAGTGTGCTGATTTGTCTCTTGGATGAAAAATTTCTTGCATTTTAATTGCTTTTTGTCATTTCATTAAAATGTCACTGTAACCTATTGGACTCAGCAGAAACACTGCTCCAGGACTTTCCTTCAAGGATATAAACAGAAATAAGAATAAGATAATTTACCAAAAAGATAGAACAAAAAAAGGAAAAGTGATGCTATATCTGCTTATTTTACTATTTACTGCATCCTCAGCATTAAAGTTGTTCTTGCCAGCTGAGCTGCTTTAGCTGACTGCTCAACTATTTCCTAAAACAAAGTAGTAGCAATGATCAATAACAGTCTTTGATCAGAAATATGTTTATCAAGTTGGAGCATATTCTGTGCATTGCTGTTCTGTGTCCTTGCTCTCTGTTATTTTAAAATTGTATTTATGAGTTTGTGCAGGGGAATTGCAACGTTTTGTAGCAAATTAAAGATGTCAGCATCCATGAATAGTGACTCCCCCACATGATGAAGGGTAAGGTTTAGAGTATGAAAAGCTTGTATTTTATGCTCACTTCTGTTGATCTGAGCAAGGATTGTGGATGCACAAGTTGTTTTCCAAAGAGCCATCCAGTGCTTGGAAAGTTGGCTGTGGAAGTTGGTAATGCTGTCCAGCATGGACTCATATTGCTAAAGTATTACCTGTGCCATAAAATACAGATCTAGGACAGGGCCAATAAAGTCTGGTTGTTTAATTCTCAGTTGGGATTATGTTCAGGATGATGTTACAGCATGGATGTTTGTTGTTGCCTTGTATTGTTTCCTTGGTATTGCTGAAAATTTCCCTGTTATGTTTCTGTGGGAATGTCCCTTTTTAGCTGTTCATTTGATCAGCTTGCCCAGTCCTCAGGGGATGACACTTATGACCAGATCTGTGTAATAACCAAACTAATCCACAACTAGATGGGATTCAGCTTTCTGATGTGTTTACTGTATATCTATTCCTCAACATGCATGTCATAATTCTGTAACTGCTCAGAGTATCTGGTCATAGAATCCCTGAATAGTTTGGGTTGGAAAGGACTTCAAAGCTTATCTCATTCCAACCCCCTGCCATGGGCAGGGACACCTTTCACTGTCCCAGGCTGCTCTAAGCCCTGTCCAGCCTGGCCTTGGGCGCTTCCAGGGATCCAGGGGCAGCCACAGCTTCTCTGAGCACCCTGTGCCAGGGCCTGCCCACTCTCACAAAGAAGAATTTCTCCCCAATATCCATGTAACCCGGCCTCTCTGTCAGTTTAAAACCATTCCCCCTTCTCTGGTCACTGTCTGTCCCTATAAAGGATCTCTGTCCTTTTCATAAGCTCCTTTAAGGTACTGAAAGGCCATGATAAGGTCTCCCTGCAGCCCTTTTCTGCTCTAGGCTGAACACCCCCAGCTATCCCAACCTGTGTCCATAGCAGAGAGGTTCCAGCCCTTGGAGCATCTCTGTAGCCTCCCCTGAACCAGTGCAAATCCTTTAAGTGTTTAGTGCTTTTAATATTTCTGTGAATATTGGTTTTCTTTCTAGCTCTTTCCCATCACTAGACTGTTGAGCTAATGTGACTGACTACAAAATGGACTGAAAAAGATAAAAGGAGCTTGTTTTTATTTGGGTATCTCAGGGATAAAGATAAGGATGAAATTACCTGTACTGCACTGCACATTTAAAAATAAAAATAATTATTGTTTTTTTAAACAATAAGGGTGTTATATAATCACACACTTTTTAGTTCTTGGGCCATTTGGAAAAATACAGGTATCATCCCCAAAGCATAAGAAAGTTAAATAAGTTTGAGTATCTTTTAAATTTAAACAGCAACAGTGATAACCTGTTCATGTCCTAATGACCTGTTTCATAGATTGAATACTCTAAACATTCACTGCAAATCCAGGCTCAAATTGCAGGTGATTTGATTAATCATGGCTTGCTGGCATTTGGCTGAACAGCCACTCTCATACTCTGCTTCCAGGAGAGCTGGGAAACACCACAGTGGTCAAAGCACGTGGCGAGCACAGCACTTCCTACAGCAGAGAGAGCCAAAAATCAGTTTCAGCAGCCTTCTGCTGCATTGCTCTGAAAACTGTCATGAGTCTAAGAGGGTTTATATCTAGATCAGCAAATACTGTATCTCCAAAAGAGCTTTGCAACATCTGTGACTGACAGCTCTGTAATATTGTACACGCGCAGTGACTTCTGTATTCCTGCATTTCTTGTGTTGTGTGTGTGTACAACCAGATAGTAAAGCACCAGCTCAGACCAACAGGAGGTAGATTTATTTGAAATATTAGGATTGTGCAAATGTGTGTGCAAGTGTTCCTGGTTTGTGGCACTTGGAGCATACTCTTGGCCTGAAGCGTGGAACTAGAACTTCAGTCTTCATAATGCTACTATTAAATTATTTTCTGTTTTCCAAAATTTGTTTTTTCTGTACAGCTTAAGTTATTTTTAATTTATTTTTCTGAGCCTGAGCTAAATATGTATGTTGAACAAATATTTAAATTGAATTGTCTGTGCAGGTGGCATATTTTCCAATTCAAATTGTTCTTCATTAGCCAGCTTAGTTCAATTTCTGCAACTGCTTGTAGTTAATTTTCCTTAATGTCTCCACACCTAGGGAATTTGGATATCACTACATTTTGCCACTGGTTCTTGCTGTAAATCCTTGCAGAGTTTTTGCTTTCCATCGGACAAACACTAAATACTGTAACTAGTGGAAGAAAAGTTTGTGTTGCCAGTTGTTGACTCTGCTTTAGTGAATATCTTTAAAGGTTTTTAACGTTTTTAATCTTTATTTTGACTCCTGTAGTTGAAGTATAACAGGTAAATTATTATCTTTGTTTCAGGCACAGTAACCTTGTTGTGAGACCAAATGGGTTGTCCACTCTGGTGAAGAGTGGTGTTCCAGAAGCACTGAGGGCAGAGATCTGGCAGCTGCTGGCAGGATGCCATGACAACCAGGCAATGCTGGACAAATACAGATTGCTCATCACAATGGTAAGGGATTTATTATTTGGTCTTTCCTTCTTTTATTCACTTTCCCTTGGTGGAGATGAATTCTGCTGGGCAGCAGTTTTAGTCAGTGGCAGGGCAGCAGAAGAATGAAACAGTTTGACTTGTTTTAAACAACTGAAATTATGATGATGTGGCTTTACCTCCTGCCATGGGTACCTGCTGCATGGCATTAGCAATAGAAATTGCTGACCTGTATCTGTAGTAATGCTTGACATTTAGCTTTCTGTTCTCTTGCTGTAATGATGATAAGAACATCACCTCGTTCAGGTGTTTCCTTGTGTGCTCTTTTATAAACTCACATCCATCACTTCGTCTTTTCAAAAGCTTGTTTTATGTGTGTCTTCATTTTAGGGGTTTCAGTTATTAAAAAACTCAAACAAAATGGCACAAAATTGAGTATTTCTTCTTTCTGTTGTTTTTATTTTTTTTTTTTTTTTAAATGCTAAAAACATTTGGACCTAACAGGAAACCAGTCTCCTTGCTGTCTGGGGGAGCTGAGAGGAGAATCCTTTTGGGAATCAATTCCATCAGTGCAGTCAGTGAACATTCTAAGGAGTCTGTGGAGCTGTTTGGTGTGTGATGGCACAAGGGAGGAGCTCTGTGCAGTGTCAGAGATAATCTCAGTGTTTGGGTTCTGAGGCTCTGCCCCTGTTACAGCTCTGGGAAGTGCAGCAGTTTCAGATACACTTTAATGGCAGAAATGGATGGAGATCATTTCCTGTGCTGCTCAGAGCAAGTGCTGGGTTTGTTACCTGGCTTATGAATTATCTGTTCACACAGAAATTCTGGGGTAGATGCTGTCACTCAGAGTTTCCTTTCCTAATGTTGTCATATTGTTTTGCTAATTGTCCTCTTAATTTGACATAATTAATTGTGCTTGTGAAGTTTAGAAGCATCGCCAGAGTGAGAGCTGTCCTGGTGTGGCTACTTTTTTCTTTACCAAGAAGGAAGAATGTTTTGCTAGTGTAAATTTTTTCATTTTGATGTTGTAGCTGTGTTATATTTTCCTTAGAAACCATTCACAGGACATCTGTCAGCTGTATGGTGCATCAAAGCCACCTCCATTATTTGTTCCTGCTTTCCAAAAGTGGGAGAGACATTTGTTTCAGGGTGGAGGAGGGAGTGGAAAACTTCTAAAATGCAAAGTTTATCTTGATGCTGAGGCCTTGTGCCTTAAAAATACCTTGTAACACTTGGCCTTTTCACTACAGTGATATTGCAGTGCTGTGTATTTTGGAAGATGTTATTTCATACAGTATTTAATACAAAATATTGCAGTGTTCCTGATGAAAAACTTAAAATCCTCTGCTGAACGGAAGCATTTATGCAAACAGAGGTTTTTTTCTGAAGTGAATAATTTTCCTTCTGAAGTGACAAAACTTCTTCTGTAGTCTGTCTGTCTGAACTGCTGGCAATCACATCATTTGGCAGTAAAAGACTCATGAAAGAAATGAACAGGAGAGAGCCTGTGCCATACCAAAGCTAGGGCCCATCTTTGGGAAGAGTTAATATGGGATGCTCCAGAAAAAAGTGTCAGCTGATTTTTTTTTTTTTTTATGAATTATCTGATATTTATGTCTGGGAACAGAACTTTTCAGTTTCATGTTGGTGTGTCAGTAATGTGAATTAAGCAGAGAGAGTAGTAGTATATATATTTTAGTAGTATATGCTACTAAAATCTTGGTTGTATGTGTGTCAGTAATAACCTAATAATAATTTAATAATGTTAAGCTTCAGAGTTATTTGGGTATTAATGACTGTTCACTAGCTTCTCCTGTATGAGAAAGCAGAACTGATTTCTTTTATCTGCATTTTTGTTATGCTAATATACCAACAACACAAACTTTATTTTTTCCACAATTATTTAATCTTCCCATCAAACCTATCATTTTCATCTTGATTCCTTCAGTTTATGTATATGTTTGTACAAATTCATTGTCTCCTTGTGTTTTGGTCATTCTGCTTGATGTTTCTCTTCTAAAAGCTGCAAGTGTTTGTGGGTGCCTTGATTATTTCAGCAGTGTATTCCTTGAACATCTGTTTTGCTGAGCCACCACTAGGGGAGTGGGGAGAGCTGGTGATGTTCTGCCCTTGCAGTCCTGGGAGTGAAGTGGGCTCAATACCAGAAGTAGGAGGTTGTACAAACATCTGTGAACTTGAACCATTGCCTACTGACACCCCACCAGCCCCCAGAGCCTCTCTCCCCTCAAAGAGTCCCCATTGCTGCCCAATCCCTGGAGCAGTCCCTGAGGTTCTGTCCTGTGGTATCAGATCCTTCTTCTGAGCCTGCTCTCCCAACACTCCAGCCTTTCCCTGCTCATCCAGCCTGATCTGCACCCCTGGGTTAAATTGATAATTGTGAGAAACAGGGCTCTGGAGACCAGTAGAAAAATCTCAGCCATTAATCTCTCACAGCTTGAAAGATGAACTCAATACTTGGAATTTTTAGTACTGAAAATGTGGTTTATGGTTGCCTCTTCTGGGGACAGAGCAAAATCTGGTAAAAACTCTAATTTTTGTACAGTGTTACTGGTTAACTTCTGGTGAAACTGAGCTCACTAGTAAGAGTTGTGTTGTTGGCAGGCCAGAAATGTGTGCCTTGTGATACTCTGAGTGACAGCAAACTCTCAGCATTTGCATTTAGTTTAGAGACCATGCTATAGACACATTAGTTGTTCTGTTCCAGTCTTGCGCAGCAGTGCTGTGTTAGATTGGCCAGCTATCAGTCCCATCACCTAAGAAATCTGGCTGTGCATTTATCCTGTGTTTATCCATCTGTATGCAAAGCTCTGGAACCTGCTGCAGTGTTTCTCAGCTACAGGAGTGCTTGCTGCAGTGTGTTCTGTAAGAGAGGGTAATTTGGGGCTTGTTTTACAGTCTCAGTTGAGCACTGAAAGCAAAATAAAATGTCTCATTTAGAAAAGTCAATGCTGCACCTATTTTCTGCAAAAGGCCTCCATGTCCTCTAGTCCTGTGCACTGGGGATCAGCAGTGTGTCAAGAATGATCTGGTGAACTGTGTTCCCTTTTCCTTAGATCAGAGCATTCATTTTCCATCTCTGGGTGAGTTTGGAGTTCCAGGAGGGAAGGGAGAAAGAAATCCTTGTGCTCTCACAAGTACTGACAAGCACTCTCTTAGGTCTCCTGCTGAGTTCCAGCTTGATGATTACCATGAGCTGCTCAGGAATTTTGACTGGAGCACAATAATAGGCCTTGCATACAATTTTAGAGAGTGGGAGTTGTGATTTGGCAGCTGTTTCATTTCTGACATATATGTAAATGTGTTCTGTATGACAATCAAAATCTGCCTTACTTCCCTTGCCATGGGCTCTTCACAGTGCTGCACGTGGCACCTGACAGGAAGGGGGAAGTCAAATATACATCAGGAGGGATAATGTATATTTTTATTTCTGTAATTACTGTAAGGAAAATAAAATCAGAGTGAGAAAAATCTGCTTGCGATAATGAAAAGGTAATATTAGTACTTAAAGAGCTTTTGAAAAAGCACATCTGATCTGTTTGTTAAAAGAATATAGAAATGTGCACAAGCTGAGGTCGGTCCATTGACGGAGTGTTTTCTCCTGTCTGCTTGGCATTATTTCATCTTTACTGGTTCTTCTCCAGAGGCTGAAATGAATTTTTCCATGATGAGGTGTATTCGGAGCTCTGATGAAGTGGTGGCTGCCAAGCCCCAGTGTAGCCTGTTTAGGACTGGAGTGAGTGGTAATTGTCTGCTGCAGGAATCAAGGATGGTGCTCCCCTTTCTCCAGTGTGTTCTTGACAGAGCAAAGTGTCAGGCGCTGTCACTGTGTGCATGAGGAGAAATTTGCTGTAACATGATGGCAGTGATGCAGCAACTTAGCCTAAAATACTTGTTGCATCTGCATGGGGACAGATGTTTTATTTATTATATCTTACACTGCTTATTATCAGAGTTTTGCTTCTCTGTTTGAGATGGTTTCATTCTTGGAGGAATTCTCACTGCTGAATTTCTAGGGTGAGATTGGTTTCCTGTCAGGGCTGAGTGTAGTAGTGTAAGTAAAATGAGAACAGGAACAGGAGGCTGTCACTCACGTTCTGTAGTTTGAAAACTTCTGGGTGGACTGTTTTAAGGTAGCATTTCTAGTTCTAAACTGTATGATTTATTCATAAAAGACTTCCAGTTTGCAATAGGAGTTCCCTTAAGAGATGAACTCTGTGTTCATCTAACAGCATATATAGACTTAATTTAAATGCAGCAGCTGCTGTGGTTTAAAGAAACAAAGCTTGTTTTAAATTTTTTTTTTAAGTAAGATCAGAAAAATAACCCTCAGATTAAGCAGATGTTGGTAGTGTTGTATTACTCAAAACAATTAAAGTTTGTGTAGGAATGGGAATGCCTGGTTTTGAACTGGATGGTGACATTGAGTTGAAGTTCTTAAAGAAAGATTGAATGGCTGTCCTTCCAAATGACTTGTAAGAGAACCAAAAATAGGATTATTTGTTTATTGCCATAATTTCCTTTGGCAATATGAGCACGTGCCCAGGACAGTTAGAGATAATAACTAATTAAAGGGTCAGGCTTCAGAAGACTTGGCCAAAACCCAGCTTTTTCTGCTGACTGTATTTTTTGGTGTTTTGTCTCTGGACTGGTAACATTTCATGTCACTCCATGTAAGAGTGAAAATCCTAAGAATTCTTCCAAGCTCTGAGAGGAATGAAACTAACAGATCTCAGTAATTTAATAATTTGAAAATGGCATTAATCACTACTCCAGCAGTATAATTCTCATGCAGTGGTGAGCAATTATAGGAAAGTATTTTCCATTGTTGCCGAAGGTGGAGCAAATGGATTTGGGGCTAGATGAAATGAATAAATTTAGAGTGAATTTATGTAGTTTATCTGTTCAGTTTGGACCAGCATAGTTATTTCTTATTCTTACAAGACAAATCCTCTTTTTTTAAAGCAAAAGAAAAAAACACCAAAAGTTAAGGTTGCAGGTTTCTGGAATTGTCTTGTCCTAAATCAAAAGTTAGAAATAGGATAGAAGAAAATAGCAAAACCTGTTGTTGAAGTTTAAACACAATCTTCCATGTATTGAATTAACTATAATTATCTGTTTCTTGGTGCATCTGTCTTCAGAATGAGCTTGAAGGGCTGAAGATCAACTTTCATGTAAACCTAATGCAGAAATGTATTTATTTTTTAAATTTTGAATTTATCCAAACTGTTCAAACAACAAAAGGTATTTGCTTCTTTGTTTCAAACTTAATATTTACTTGGCTTTTTAATTTTTATTGTAAGTTTGCTTGCATAGTTAGGAAAAGGAAAACTGAGGAGATCACAAGTGAGTCACTGTTTCTATCCAAAGAAGATGAAATGCAGATGACTTTGAAACCGGTGCCTTGATGCCAGGTTTGTGTAGTTTTGTTCATTTAGATTTTTAATTTATTTTATTTGTGTGAAGCAAATACAATTTGTGTGAAACAGTTTAGCTGGGAATTGAGAGAATTCCTTACACAGGAAGGCTATTTTAGTGGGAGTAGAAAATGAATCAAGCTTGTTATTTGCAGCAATACCAAAGGATGTGAAGTTAGCACTAAGGAGGGGAAGAGGAATATTTTTTTGTCCCAGTGGCATCGTGCAGGGTTGCACTGCTCAGTGTTCTGAGACTAATTAATCAGTAAGGGTGTCTAATTAAAAAGATGACTGTTCACCAGCTGCCACAGCAGGCTGGTTAATGGACTGAAACATTAGAGTATTTTTGTAGGAAATATTTGTGTTCAGAATGCTGCATCTGTTTGTCCTGATGGAAAATGGGGGCGTTTAGGCCTCCGTAGCAAGGAATTTTTTTTTTTTTTTTTGCATATTTATTTTGTCTCCTTACTAATTAGGAGTTGTCTCCCTTGACTTTTAAAGGAAATAGATATCAAGGATGGCATAGCAGTATGCTAAACAGCCATAAAAGATCCTATTACATAAGGATCAATGATCATTATAATCAAAATGTGAATTTTTTTCAGTTGATTTGAAAAGAGAAAAAGCTAATACCTGTTACTTTGCTTTTTGAACGAGGCACTTGGGCATTAGGCAAAATAATTCTGGAGGAACTGATGACTTTTTCTGAGTTTCCTGTTTCTTTGAAATTCTGCATATAGAGGCAGTTTCTTAGGTTTTACTTCTCCCCACCTTTTCTTAAAGGATAAGGAGAGGATGACCGTTACTCAACTCTTCTCTTAAACTGAGATAATTCATTTCATGGCAAGTAGAGTCTTGATATTTTTGTAATGTAATGTGGTTTGTAGAGACAAATCAGCTCCTGCTGGTTGGAGTGATAGGAAGCTTCATTTTTGGTGTAAGCTGATCTGTTGGTGCTGACAGTTACAATCACCTACTTTGAATTATTTTGGTAGTGCTGCAACACTGTGGGACAATAAAGTATATAGGAACTGAAAATACTTACTAGAAATCAGTGAAAACTTCTACTCTTCAGAGACAATAATTTGATACAATTTTAATTCTTTAAATAGCTTGATTTAAATTCAGACTTCAGATAAAAGGTTTAGTTTATGATAAATGTACCAGGGTACCTAGTTCCACAGCAAATGTTAATGTTTCCCTTACAAACTCAGGAATAAAATGTCCCTAAGGTGAATTTAATTTGCTAAGTTTTGATTCATTTAGCACTCATCTGGAAAAAGTCTTTCAATTTTGTGTGCACAAAAGGGAAAATCTTATGCTAAGTGTTCATCTTCAAAGGAATTAATCAGTTTAGTGACAAGTCCCTTCAGGAAATAAAGGAGGAGCATCAATTAGTAATTTTTATTTTTATGTAATCTAAATTTTAATGTTTCTCTATGATACTTGAGGTGGAAAATATCACAGTAGTATTTTATTTTCATGGCCTGCATAAAATGATCAAATATTCTGCTGCATTAAGAATTTTTCTGCAGTTTCTTTTCCATACGTAACCACATACAAGAACATTAGAATAACACTCACAATACAATTCCTGGCTCTTGAGGTGATGTATGACCTCTCTGCCCTAAAAGTCACATCAATTGACACATTTATTCTGCAGGGTGGAGTAGAAATGAGATTTGCATGTGCCCTCTTGGAGCCTGTTCTGTTTGGTCTGTGTGAATTTATGATCCATTCTCTACAAACCAGGGGAGCAGAGTTGCCCATCATTTCAAACAGGGATAAAACCAAGGGAGTATCAGTATTATGGCCTGAATAGGTTTAAATTATGGTTACTGGAAGAATTGATATTGCACCAGCTAGTGTCATAAGCTCAGGATATATGAATATTGATGCAGATAACAAGTGGTTTTTAAGTAGGATGGAATTGGGATGTGTCATTGCCTCGCTGTTCCCTCAGAGTGTGGTAAGAGCTGCTAGGACTTGGCACCTCAGTGCTGGTTTGAAAATCCCTGCTATTCCTTCCTGGATAAAACATAAATAGATATCCCAGCTGAATTTGAACGTTGGTTTGTTAGTCAGTGTTGTTTCCCTGTAGCAGTAATGATGCTAATGCTGAAAGAGCAGCTGGAGTAGAGACATTTTAAACCATGGTTTTCTATATTCCTGAGTAAAACTGGAATGTTTTAGAAGTTCCCTGCAGGGTGTGTTGTCTTTAAGGAATTCTGTGGGTATGATCTTCCCTGTTTGCACGGGCCCTGAAGGAAAAGGTAATGTCTGTGTCCACTGCCAGGGCTGGGATTGCTGAGGGATAATTGTGTTTGAGGCAATCAGCTTCCTTTTGGTATTCCTCTTTCCTCTCCAAATCACATCTTCCTAACCAGCCTCTCTTTTCAAATAAAGATTGCATAACTGGCATTCAGGAGGCTGCAGCACTCCAGAGCTGGAGCTTTAGAAATCTTAAATACCTTTATTGGAGAGAGCAGACCACCTTTTCCTGACTATTAGTTGCTGATTTCAGTATGTTAGTGTTTGATGCTATAAAAATTAAGAGTGCTCTATGTGCTTAGAAAGGAACACTAAGAATCCAAATATTTGGTGTTTAAAGTCTTAAAATGCCTTTAACACCAATACTGGTGGTCAAGACTTTAATAAAGCATATTTTACCATAGCTGTGGACAGCAGTTCAGAACAGTTGGAATAGTAGCAAACCCAGCAAAGCTTGAGCTGCATGTATAGAATATTGAAGTGTACAGAAGTGATGCACACATGTCCTAAATCCAAACTGGAATTTGATACAGGAGTGAATTCTGAACCTTTATGTATGACTTCTTCATGATAAAACCCCAAATGACAGGGTTACTTATGTGTTCTGTAGGATATTCTCCTAAGGGCCTGAGCTAGTATTCAGGTAGGTTTTACAGTAATCACTTCCAAAGAGCTTAGAAACCTGTAGATCTTCTTTACAGTCTGTATCCATTAAGGAATTTTTTCCCTTTGCAGTGATGAGTGTGGTCATACAAATGAAGAGTCTTATCTCCTGTCAGCAAGCAAATTTGCAGCTGCTGAGGTAAACTAACCAGAAGGAGATTATTTGCAGTCTGCTATTGCATATACTCTTTCTAACAATCTTTTATGTAGGTTTTTGTGGACACAGACAAATATTTTGGCAGCTAGGAATTTTTTTTTCTTGCTGAGGGTTTTCATCAGTTGCTTTTTAAACTGACAACCAAATGCTGATGATATGGAGCGTCACATATTTTAATCACATCCTGCATATGACAAAGCTGTCTTCAGATGGGTGGTTTGTCTTCAGATGGGTGGTTTGTCTTCAAAGTAATCTAGTTTCAAAATACAACCTTTTTTTTTTTTTGACTCAGTAGTACTAGATACAGCCTGCATTAAAACTAAATAGTCATTAATGGGGTTTGCAGTTTCAGACAGCGTGCTTGCCAAAAGAGGTTTCTTTTACTGCATGTTCCATCTCTTTTTTATACCCTTACCTAGCATTTGCAGGGCTACTCACAGTAATTGTGGAGTTTTATTTAGGAAATTTCCTTCCCCCCATTGCTCTCAGAGAGGATCACAGTTCAGGTGTGGTGTCAGGGTGAGATGGGAGCAAGCACTGGGGCTGGGCAGGATGGCTGGGTGATGCAGCCTTAAGCAGGTTAATTACAGTAACATTTCAGTCTAATTACACTTTTTGGTGTCTGTATGGCAGAGGAATTGGAGCTGTCTTTTGGATCCATGCCCCCTTTTCTTTCATGAGTTTGTAAATGTGATTCCAGAAAGTTCTTTTAGGCTTTGTTGTCACTTGTCTAGGATTTCCTTTTCCTTTCTGTAAAGACTCTCCAATTCTTCTGTAATTGACATTTGAAAAGATGTAAACACACATTAGGGATAAAATACACCCAAAAATGCTAGAATGAGTATTCTTTGATGATGCTTTTATACATGAATGTATGTGTGTTCAAAGCAGAATGGCTGCCCCTGATACAACAAGAGTACTGATGCTGAATGCCAGCAGTGAATTCACACAGCTGGCAATCAAGAAGTAATATTTGGATGTCTGCTCATTTATTTTGAACTCAAAACCATGCATTTCAGGCAGCCATGCACTTGATTAAGTTTAGGCTATTACACAATGAGGAAGTTAATTTCATAGAAAGCTCGGAGCAGCAGTAGCTGGTTGTCTTTTCAGGACTGTCTGCAGTGTCTGGTTGAGTCAGCAACAAGCCACAGAAACAGGCAGCCAGGCTCCTTTAGCCCAAGCAGAGACACACTTCTGAAACTTGGATTTAAAGTCTTGATAGTCCCATGTCTAAGATTTATCCTGACTCCTGAAAATGTATGTAGGGTGAATATTGTCCATGGAGTTTCCTTTGCAGCAGCTGTTGACTTGGTCATAGATTAGGTAAGATATTTACCTACATAATGTACATTTCTAGAAATCTTAGCTTCACATGATGCTTGAGAGGACATGAGTTAACTGTGTGTCCAGCCTCAAGGATTAATACTGGGACTGGGGAAACAAAACTACAGAAATCCACTTGAATTTTCAGTGTTCACCTTGTTGCACAGCCCTGTGTATTATTTGAATTTCAGTGTACATCTGATTTTTTGCTGCAATAAGGAATTAATCTGATTCTTCTTCATTTAGTGCAAGCAAAGAGCCTGACTTTGAGCTGTATTTTTGGCCATGCTAGTTCTGCTCATTGGAAGCTCTTGTGGATTGGGGTGAGAGACTTTTCTTGTGGGTCAGAAAAGAGATATGAGTACTGCTAGTAGCAACCTTAATTTTCAGTGCGGTGAAAAGGCAAAATAAAAGGCACATGCTGTGTTAAAATACCAGCTTACACTGGGATCCTAGCACATGCTATGTACATGGTTTAAGTGCAAATATTTCCAGTACAAGTTACTGTTTCTAGTCATAATTTCCTGAAGTATCTGTTAAATACTTTGCTTATTATTAATTAAGGCTTGTCTCAGTATGGCTTTTGAAATATTTCACGGTGCACACAGTACTGTTAATTTTAAATAGAAGTAGCAGTTTTGACAGTCTGAGAAATAATGGATAGGAGAGGAATTCTGTGAGATTGAAAGCGCTTGTATAATTAGGAGCCCTGAAATGGTCATCAAGGATGTGTCAGATGTTTAAAGATATGATCATCTTGTAGTCATAGGCACCTTTATAATTCCTTACATACAGTCTGCTGCTTCAGACAAATCAATTGTGGTACTTCCTAACTTTCCAGTACTTAATTTAAAATCATTAAGTAACCTTTATCATGGAATCCTAGAATGGTTTGTGTTGAAAGGGACTTTAATTCTCATTTTCAGTCCACTCCCTGCCGTGGTGGGCAGAGAGAGCTTCCACCAGCCCAGGTTGCTCCAAGCCCTGTCCAGCCTGGCCTTGGACACTTGCAGGGACTCAGGAGCAGCCCCAGCTTCTCTGGGCAGCCTGGTACATTTTATGGAGCTAGGTAAGGTCACTGCACTACATCAGAGAAGTGGTAAAATGTGTTTGTTTTTTCCTCCTGACTGTGAGAACTTGCAATGTGCAATTTTCTACTCACCTTGAGATGCTCCCTTGCATTCCTTAGAGTTCTCTGGAACTGTACTAATTGGGATCTCTAAAGCAGAATCCCCCCCAAAAAACCCAACCTCTGTTTGTCTCTGAAGCTCTTCCTGTAAATTGAGTCATAGATGATACATTTTAAGCCAGCAGAATGTTTGATTATTCTACTTTTGACTGCCTTTAAAATTCTAGTTGCCATAACAACTTTATTTCTTTATTTTTAGCACATCAGTTGCCATAACAATAAAATATAGCTTTTTGAATGTAATCATTTTCCCTTACTTTTTTTTTTTTTGCTTTGTTTTATAAAGAACCTTCTTGGGGGGAAAGGAAATGTGCTAAAGCTCATCCCCTGTGAGTACTTGGGTTAGAACATTAGCTGAAAAAGAAGGCTTTTTAAAATCTAGCCTTACTCCATTTCTATGGCATTTTTTCTGACTACTGAGTATTTTCATAACTTAGACTGAAAAATGAATGCAAATCATTTTCTGCAAATAAATTTACTTTTTAAAAACCTTTCTTTGTAAAAAAATTGCTTTTCCTCATTCTTATTTCTTTTACTTAGTCTTATTAGAAAACCTTAACTGTTAAGAGGCTCATTTCTAATACCTTTTTTTCAATATACAGAATGTCTGTAAAGCCACTGAGTTAGAGGCAGTGTTTTGCTCAGCATGTCTGGGGCAGTTTGTTGTGATATATCTTTAAAATATATGAACGAAGAGATTTGATTTGCAGCTTCAAGCCATAATCTTGAGCAGAGGGGAGAGGTTTGTGTGAATTTAATATTGGTGAAAGAAGATGGCCTTGAATGTAATATATAGATTTGACTTCTCCATTTCCTGATAGTGTCCTTCCCAAAAGGATTTGTAGATATCCATGTTGTCTTTATATTTAACTTTTTCTTAGTTCTGATCAAGTATATATTTGATTTCAATTTTTTAAGAGATGGGTGGTTTGGTATTTCTTCTAGAATAAATGATTTCTTAGCTCACATAACATTTTAGATGTGCCAATTTCTGGCTATAAATATAAATGTCCTCATTATCTAATAAGACAAAATTTGCTAGTTATTGGAAGTTGAATGTATTTAGATGTCATTAATCTTGAAAAATAGTTATCAGATGTATGATGACTTTATAAATTTTAATTAGCTAATTTTTAACTCAGGGCTGGGGAGGGGGAAAGACAGTAAGTCAGTAATTCTTGCTTTCAGTGGCATTTTCCTAACACCTCTCATTTCTGGATTTCTGTGAGTTACCCAGGAATGT
>VZSU01000755.1:25062-105835 GCA_013398715.1 Nesospiza acunhae | reverse complement strand
GAAGCTATTCCTTGTCCTTTCTCATATATGGATATTGATGCAAGTGTGTTTAGATCCATGCTGGAGGAGAACAGAAGTGATACCTCTTCAGCACTTCCAGCTGGGAGGAAGATTTGGTCTAAATGAAGCTGAGCTTAAAATCCATAAAAAGAAATTGTGCCACCCTTCAGGTTATAAATAGTTATTGTGCCATATCCTTCTCATGTTCCTCTTTCCTATTTCTTCACAATGTGGTAGAATAGTAATCCTGAGTAACACTTAGTTTAAAATAGTCTTAAAAATCCACTATTTACTTTATTTTTAGCTTTTTTGTTCTCAAGAAGTAGTGGAATTGGATTTACTGGGATTTGGGGTTGGTACCACCTGCTCCCCAGTAGACCCTGCACTAAAACAAATAGCAGCTCTTTAGTTCTGAACTGATTCTGCCCCGACCAACAGCTGGAGCTGTGACTTCATCCCCTAAATGATTCTGATTGTACAGTGCTTTTCTGAGCCACCTCTGGTGTCCTTGAGGAAGAACTATTTTTAAAGAAATCTATTAAAGGAACAGTTTAGGGTGGAATGTGTCAATTCTATAATCAAGTAAAGCATAAATTGTTGGTGTGAGCAGGCACATGTTTCCAGCCAGCCTGTCTGGGTTAGACTGGATGTTCTGGGAGGATGTTCTGTGATGGTTTAACCCCAGCCACATCCATGGAGAGGGGATTTGAATCTGTCCTTGCTGTCTGAGTGAGTTTGTTGCAGAAGAGCTGGCAGTTCTAATAGTTCTTAGTGAAGAAAATATTTAAAATACTAAGAGAGAATTAGACTGAAGTGGAACATCCAGACTTTTGGTTTTGAAAGCCAGGTGTATGTGGGTTTGATCCTCGTGTTCTTAGTAGTTGCTTTTGCATGGCCCCTACAAGTTGGCTGCCTAATTAAGGCTGCAATAAATTATTCATTAGTTGAACTCATTAAATGAAAATTGCTTGCCTTTTAAAAGGTCATGCTGTAGTTTAAGAAAACTGTTTGGCTTGCAGTGTGTGAAAAATTGAAGCAGGCAATCACAATGTTTGGGATTTTTTTTTTTTTAATAGCTTTAAAATTTCTTATTCTAGCTCTGCTGAAATGGAATTACTGCTAATACTGACTGAGCTTATGCTCCTGCCAGGCAAGCTGGAATCCTTTTCAACATATACTTTCTTAGTGCCCACTTGAAATATGCTTTTAGAATACCAATATCTATGGAATGTAATTCCTGGCTTCACGCAGACAAAAGTATTATTAAAAGTACAACTATGTCAAAATATGTCTCTAAAAGGTTTGAATGAATGCAGTACTAAAATCTCTTATGTATTATTTTGAAATATGAAAAATTACTCCCACAGGAAAGGGTAATGCTACTTGCACTGTGCAGACTATTCTCTACATTTCAGCATTTCTTCATTTACAGGTCTCTTAATTGCTTTTTCCTGTGATTTAATATTTTAATCATCTCTTATAGGAGCAGTGGAAGATAGTAAGTTGGTGTTGTTTTGCCTGTATACTTTTCTTTTTCTTTTTTAAACTGCTGCTTGTGTAAGAACAGGTGGTTTAGTGTAAGTAGCACATGCATGAAACTGTCTGAGGGCACATGTTTAAATTTTTGCTTTTTGTACCATCCTGAGTTTATCTGGTGCTTCTTATTGTATGTGGTCAGTCAGTAAATAGCATCCTTCTGTAGCTTATGTGCTGCTGAAAGCAAATGCTCTTTGGCTCCTGAAAAATGTTAATTATCACCATTCAGTTGGCTGCACAGCATTTCCCTGAAGTAAATTCCTTTCTTGATTGATAGTTTATTGCATAGAGTTTTATTTCCATCGATTCAGGGCACAGGAGTTTGGTAGTATTTGTCATCTGGATTGAGCTTGTAAAGTGGATTCAATTTGTTGTGGGACCATCAATATCATCTTGAGGGAAGCTAGAATTCAGAAATTCAGGAAAATATTTGCTTTGTATGCATCTTTGAATGGCATCCCTGCCCATGGTGGAGAGAGTTGGAAAAAAATGATCCTTAAAATTCCTTCCAACCCAAACCATTCTCTGATGCTATGAAATATAATCCATGAGATCACGGGCAGTAATGTTTAAAAGGAGATTGGAGCAATTTACTCCAAAATCTTGCATCGTATTTGCTAAATACATGAATAATATTAGGAGTAATTTGAAAGCTTCAAACTTTAGAAGCATTTGATGTAATTGTTGCTTAACAGCATGAAAAGACTGCACAATAAACTTGCAAATGTGAATGCCCTCTCTCTCTCTACTGATCCACAAAAGAAAAATATTTGCCCATTTCTTCTTGTTCTGCATCACAGCATCCTAATTATCTAACACTTGTGTGATGCTGGCTAATATTTGCATCATTAGAAACAGCGCTGGGAAAGGACTGGGCTCTGACTGCAGCAGAGGATCAGGCTGAGCCTGCTGGAGAAGCAGTAGTAAAAGGCAAAGTCCTTTTAATGTCCATTTTAAGGTGTTTTAGCTCCCTTCACATCTTGTGACTATTTAGAAGGCTGCTGTCCCCTTGCAGTCTCCTGAACTGCCCCCAGCCTTGACTCCAAATTGTACCAGGCTCTTCCTTCTGCTCCGCCTTACAGAGCCTGCTCTGCTGCTGCCACCAAATCCACTTTTGCAGAAAAGGCCTGTGCTGGCTTTTTGCCTGTACCCAAGAGGTGAGAGCTCCACCTGCATTTCAGAGCTGCAGCTGTACCTAGTGTCTCTTGATTTTTGCTGTAGCACCAGCTACATGAGCCATAGCACTGTAAAATGATTTATGGCATTCTTTAGGATCCTAGGGTGAGAGGGAGAAGGAAAGGAACTTGTCTCTGATAGCAAAACTGAAAAATGAGTCTAGAAGATGGAGAAATGGCTTAAAATTTTCTACAATATACTGTTTCCTTCAGTATATTCTGAAGGAATATATATATGCTATATATATAGAATATATAATATATATATTCCTTCAGAATATATATATTCTATATGTAGACTATATATATTCATATGTATTCTCTAATATACTGCTTCCTTCAGTATATTCTGAAGGAGTATATATATTCTATATGTAGACTATATCTATTCATACGTATTCTACAATATACTGTTTCCTTCAGAGCTGACACTTGTGGGTTTTTGCCACCGGCCCAAGGGTGTTTAGTCTTGAGGAGGATGAGGACAAACCCCACAGCAAGACGAATTTTGAGCTGATGATGAGACTCGCAGGGAGAGTGAGACATTGGAACAGGGGCCCAGTGTGAAAACTCCATCCTTGGACATGTTCATAGCTCAGCTGAATGTAGAGCCCAGCACAACATGGCTTAAATTTGGTGTTGGCTCTGACAAAGTTCTCTGTAGAACTTTGTCCCTCTGCTTTGGAGCAAGACATAGGATCAGATGGTATCCACAGCGTATGAGGAGTTTGGGAAGCCTAAGCTTGTTTTGGGAAAAAAAGAATGGGTTTATTTATAAATATCTAGACACTGCTTATATCTCATCATATGCCTGCACTGAGGTCACAGTCCCCGTGTGTTCTGTGTGAGCGCGAGCTCTCCGGCAGGTTTTAAATAGACAGCTGGAGTGGGTGGATCTGGAGAAGAGGCTTTATATTCCAAATAACAAATAGAACACATTTCTGCCTTAAATACAGCACTAATATGACTTCATAGAGCAACTTCAAACACCAGTATGATGTAGAAAACCCTATCTATGCACACATACACACACACAATTTTTAAGGCAACAAATGATTTTCCTTCATTCTCTGCTACTTCAAGCTGCACTGCAAATGCAAGCTTTATAGAATAGAATTATTATGGAGGCATTAAAAACAAAACCAGGGTATCCATAAGATACGTGTAAAAGTAAATGCCAGAGGTAGTTAAGATTAAAAAGAAAGCAAACTGAAAGAAACACCTTTATTCTTTAGGCTTATGAGAAAGTATATAAAAGAAAAAAATACTGTAAAATAACAAAAAAAAAGGGGTGGGCAGAAAGAAGTTGATGAGCTGGTATGTGTATCAACGCTGTCATTCAGGTCTGCATCTAAATAAATAACTACTGTGTTCCTCATCCCACACTCAGCTGGACCTCCTTGCTGTCATCAATGCCTTTCAGAAAGATTTTACAGAAATGATTGTTGTCCTTTTAATCCAGCTGACCATCCAATAATTTAACAAGGCAAGACTTCAAGCTAGAAATGAGTGGTGTGATTGAGATGCTACTTTGTGCACTGCAGGGATTGCTTCTATCAGTCTTGTTTCCTTACAACAAAGGATTTAGCAAACAAGTATTGCTATTCCTTTTCAAACAGAATGACTAATAGATTGTTTTCTTGCTTGGAGCTTCTAAATCTCCTTCCATATGGACTTTTTCTGTCTGAGAAGCTTTTTCTGGTTTCCTTTCAGGGTCACACATCACCACTGCTTTCACAGCCTCGCTCTGCATATACAAAGCTCATGCTCCTGCCACATCCCCTCTGTTTTCAGCAGCATCAGATGGTGTGAGCCTTCTGGTTTGTGTGGTGATTTGTATTGTTTGTAGCTGGTGTAATTTATATAGAAAGTGAGGTATTGCTCCTTCTGTTGGGTCTGCAGAGTGCTCAGGTCCCCCAGCTGGATGTAACCACCTGTGGGAACATGTGCAGGATGCTGCCTTGATGACAGGTAGGGCAATTCTTCCAGTAGAACTTTTCTCTTCCTCACTTCCTTTTCTTAAAACACAAATTAGAAAAAATCCTGAAGCAGGTTTTGTTTAAAACTCTGCCAGAGGCCAAAATGTGCCTCTAATCTCCAGGTAATATCTTTTCTCATAGAATCTCCAAATAATATCTTTTCTCACAGAGCTTTTAACATGCTGTGCCTGATAAAACATTCTGATACTGCTGCATTTTCTAAATTCCCTCTGTAACTGCATGGTTTCATCAGGACTAGCTGATTTCTGATTAATTTTCACTTGCCTTGAAATACACATAAAACAGCACAACTTAGTGCTGCTGTTAGCATGGTGCACTTTACAATGAGTGGCTGAGGTGATAAAGCCACTGGCAGCTTGTAGCATGACTGTTTTTTTTGGTAGTGAAGGAAGACTGCTCATGTTCCCAAACTTCAAACTTCCCTGCTTTTGAACCCGTTTGTCCCTTCAGTTAAAATTTCTTTAGAGGACACGTTTTACCTGTGTCTAGAACCAGCCAGCAGAGGTTGCCATAGATTTTCCTGTTACCTGCTCAGCAGAGCCTGGACTTCTCCCCAGCAGATCTGAAACATATGGCTGCCAGGAGTGCTTGTTCTCAGAGCTGAGCACTCTGGGCACACACAGCAGGCACCAGCTGGGGCTGACCTGACACCAAGGTGACCCGATGGTCACTGTGACATCTGGAAGCTTAAATAGTTACCAGTCCTTAAATCTGTGTGGAGCAGGATGTACTGAGCACAGAGTTCCTGTGATCTGCTTTGTCAGGCTGTACCTTTGCTTATCTCATGCCCCTGTGTACCTTTGGGGCTCCCTAATGTCCATTTTAAGGTGTTTTGGCTGTTCACATCCCTGGTGCCAACCACGATCTGCCCTAAGGGGAAGTGCGAGAAGTGCTGGTCACTGCCATGCCCATGCACACTGTTTGTTCTCCTCCTCCTCCCCCGCAGGAGGAGTGGGAAGTGGAGGAATAAAAATGACTCCCTATTGGTTCTGCTCTGGTGTGGATAACTGGGGCTTAAATCTGTGCTTTGGGTCTAAATTTAGTCATTAAGTCTCTTGTTACAGCCATTTACCATTCTGAGGTATCGGAGATAGTTTAATTTTTTCTTAAATCCTCTGCTAGAAGACTTTGGAAGGATCACATGCCCTTGCTGCAAACCACTCTTACACTGCTGCAGTTTGTGCTGCTTCACATTGCTACAGACTTGTCATTCAGACTTGGACTCTGGCTCCAGGCAATACTCGAAATACAAGATGTTAACTCCAGGAGCAGCTTATTAAAATTTTGCCTTTGGTTTGCCGTGGAGCTAGAAGGACTTAAATCACTGCAGTTTCTAATGACTTGGTTGGTTAAAGCCTCCAAGACACATCTTCTGCTGGTCAATAGCCCAAAATGCTGTTCTGTGGTTGGTGTTTTGGTATTTAAATTTGCTGTTTCAGTGTCTGAGGATGCATGGAGTGTCTGTAAGACAACTTTGATGCTTGTACTTCTGTGACTGGATTTATTTTTAGGAAGCACAAAGTAACCAAAAGTTCTGAGTACTTAATCAGGGAATATAGCTGCATCTGTTTGCAGGAGTAGAGATCTGAGTTAATTGGAAAATAATGCGTTACAAGTATTTGTATTTAAACTGATGTTGAAGCTATTGGGGTACTGGTAATACTGGTACAGTATTAAAAATTGGTAGAGGTGAGTTTTGTAACATATATGTGTTAAATTTGAAAGTAATTAATTTGGGGATGTAATTACAAAGGGGGCTTATAAGGGAGACTAGAAAATTTGTGTGGCACTGTAGCAGATGCTTTACCAAGCTAAACCTCAGCAGGTGATCCTTGAAAGGTGAATGCCCACTTAATAACATGGGATTATTTTAGCAAACAGTTTCAGTGGGGCGATGATGGTTGTTCATGAGGTTATGTCTGGATCATGTATGCACATCTCTCTAGGAGGGACGTGTTGGGTTTCTCCTGAGGCACTCGGAGCGGTTTGGGGCCGCGGGTACCGGGCTCCGTGGGTCCGGTGTCATTCCCAGTGCCGCTCCCGCTCCCATTGCCGCTCCCGGTGTCCGGTGCCGTTCCCGTTCCCATTGCCGCTCCCGGTGCCCGCTGCTGGTGCCGTTCCCGTTCCCATTGCCCCTGCCGGTGTCCGGTGCCGTTCCCGTTCCCATTGCCGGTGCCGTTCCCGATGCCAGCGGCGGCGCCATTGGATGTGCCGGGAGCAGGGAGGGGAGCGGCCGGCACCGCTCCAGCGCCCGGCGGGCTGCGGCGGGGAGGAGGAGGAGGAGGAGGAGGAGGAGCGGGCTCAGGTGCAGGCAGTGCTCGCACGGGGGGAGCAGGGAGGCAGCGGCAGCCGCTCCAGCCGCACCGCGGTACCAGCACTGACTCCCTGACAAGTACTGGACATAGCGGATGCGTGTAGGTGAGAAAGCTTCTCTATTGCTTTAGCAGGGAATCGGAGAAACGAGTGGGTTTTATACGTGCTCTGTTGCTTATAGACAGAGGGAGCGAATAGGCGGAAATATTCGGCGATGTTATAAAATCTGAAAGGACTTTCTGTACAGCGTGGCGGTGCACGACAGGAAATTAACTCCAAAAAGAATGCTTTCTCTCAAAGTGCTGCGACAGAATTGAACATTTGGCTTTTTTAGTGTCTGAAATTCGTCCTGAAGACACGGCAAGGACTATCAGAAACATCAGAGAGATCCTGGTACTTTTAAAGAGACTTAAAGCAAATGCCAGCTGAATGACCTTGGAGATGATTTTATGTGGATTCATTAATTTTCACTGCTGGTCTTCTAGTCTCAGGAACTCTAGGATTAATGATGGTTTTAACGTTTTAGGGGCCTTTCAAAAAACAAGATTGTATACATTTAATTACCTGCCTAATGATTCCTGAACTAATCAAGCATTTACTTAAAACTGAAGTCAGAAGATCCTTTTAATGTTTTCTCTCTCCATAGCTGTGAATAAAATGAACAAGGTAATGTCCTGCAAATAGAAGAACAATTTTTTTAAGCAACTATTTAATATGCAGATCATCTAATAAATATAGAAACCTTAAACCCCTGCGAAGATGAAGCTGAGCAACAGAATAATGGAGTAGTAAACAATGGCAGCTTTTCTAGTCAAATCAGCATTTCATTAGCTTCCCAGCAGAATGCAGATGGAAGTTTCTGAGCTCGTTGTGTGGGGTTTTGTGAAATGATTCAGTTGTTGCTACAGAGGTGAGCAATATCATGGATATACCTATGAACTCCTGGGTCCTGATCCACTGTAGTAGATATGGCAGAGTTTCTAAAAATGATTCTTTTAAATTGCCATTGCTGAAATTAAATTCAAGAGGATTTATTTTGTCTGTGGGGACACTGAATTGTGATTCTGGCATTCATAATTGTAATGGACTATAACTGTTTAAAGGAACTGTAAATATTGACATGAATCTCCAAAATCTATTTTTAAATCATATTCATTTTTAAATTAATAGACATGATCTTCCTCATTGTATGTGAGATGTATGTTTTCTTTCTTGGGAGCCAGAGGACAAATCTCCTTCATCCCCTCCACCTGTCTCCCCCTAAATAAAATTCATTATTCATACCCAAATAGTGGTGAGTCTATTGGAATTAACCTTGACAAAGATGTTTTCCTTACCTTTCCAATGAATAGCATGGATAAGATGGAGTACCATCTTCTGAATCGAACAAGAAAAGACAGCCTTAGAGGATGAACTTTTTCCTTTAATCTCCAATCAGTCTGTGATTTAAACTAAGGCATAAAGATTATCTCCAGTAACTGCTGGTCCAGGAAACCTGAGCTGTACTGAGGTTCCTCCTTCCCTTCCTCTCCCTCTCCCCAGTATATTCCAAAGTAAATGACTTTCTCAGGAAAATAAGTCAGAGATTTCCCTCCCCTCCTTCCCTGGGAAATGAATGTGTCTCTTTTGTCAGTTTTTATTTCTGTTTGTTTTAGAAGTGCCTTGTGTTTGCTAAAGATGGGTCAAGAGCACTGGAGGAGCTGATCAGTGGCCTTTCTCTTTCTGGCTTTTGTTTTTCTTTTCTTTCTTTCTCTCTTTCTTTCTTTCGTTCTTTCCTTCAAGCCAAGGTGTGCCAGAGGTGATGCACTGGTGCTGAGGAGGCATCAACAGCCATGGGACTCTAATCCTCTCCCATGTAAGCACTGGCAGTGTCTGCAAGGATCAGCAGGTCACCTGCTCACTAAGGCTCAGATTGCACTGTTCCCTAAGCACAAAACATGAACCAGTCCCGATGGATTGAATGGAGGACTCTGAATATGAGCAGTAGTGTTATGAACATATCTGAGCACCTCTCCTGCCCTCTTGGATTTGGTCACTACAATGCAGTTGACATCTGTATCCTTGAGACAGTCGTTATTGTCTTGCTAACGTTTTTAATTATTGCGGGTAACTTAACTGTGATATTTGTTTTCCACTGTGCTCCACTCCTGCATCATTACACCACCAGCTACTTTATTCAGACCATGGCCTATGCTGATCTTTTTGTTGGAGTCAGCTGCTTGGTTCCTACTTTGTCACTGCTCCACTACTCAACAGGTGTCCACGAGTCCTTGACTTGTCAGGTTTTTGGATACATCATCTCTGTGCTCAAAAGCGTCTCTATGGCATGTCTTGCTTGCATCAGTGTGGATCGCTATCTCGCTATAACAAAGCCTCTCTCCTATAACCAACTGGTCACACCTTGTCGCTTGAGAATCTGCATCAGCCTCATCTGGATATACTCTTGCCTGATCTTCTTGCCTTCTTTTTTTGGTTGGGGAAAACCTGGTTACCATGGAGATATTTTTGAATGGTGTGCTACCTCCTGGCTAACTAATGCCTACTTTACTGGCTTTATCGTGTGCTTACTCTATGCTCCCGCTGCCTTTGTCATATGTTTCACCTATTTCCACATCTTTAAAATCTGCCGGCAGCACACCAAAGAGATCAGCGACCGCAGAGCTCGGTTCCCTAACCATGAAGGGGACTCTGCTGGGGAGGCTGGGCACAGCCCCGAACGCCGCTATGCCATGGTTCTGTTCCGGATAACCAGCGTCTTCTACGTGCTCTGGCTCCCTTATATCATATACTTTCTGCTGGAGAGCTCCAGGGTGTTGGAGAACCCAGCACTCTCCTTCCTAACTACGTGGCTTGCTATAAGCAATAGTTTCTGCAACTGTGTGATCTATAGCCTCTCCAACAGCGTTTTCAGGCTGGGACTACGGAGACTGTCAGAGACAATATGTTCATCTTGTGTGCGTTTAAAAGACAGGGATGTACGGGACCCTAAGCCAAGGAAACGGGCTAATTCCTGCTCCATTTAAAGAAAACTGGTGCATGTAATCAAATGCTGAGTTTTGATAGTATTTGTGGTATCTGGAAACTTGCCAGAGAGAAATGTTTACTTGAACAGCTTGCTGTGGTGTTAGAGGGATTTTAAAAGGGATCTTGGAAAAAGGAAAAGGCAGCTGTAAGAAGGGTCACTGAACTCTTGTGAAATTGTCAGAAGAATTCAACAGAGATGATGAAGAAAGTCAGAAATAAAAATCATCTAAAGGGCATGAAATAACTAGCACATCAGAGGAGGTTCCTCGTAAAACAAATTAGTTAGTTACTCTCTTACATTTTCCCCCTCGTAGACAAGTTGTCTTTGTGTCAGAGTATACTGTAGCCTTCAGAATTTTAATGCATTTAAGAGGAAGCAATCAACACCACAGTATGCAGCTATCCGTAAATTAAATACTTGAGGACTGTAGTAGATACTGCAGGTAATAATCAGCTCTACCTTTGCTCACGTATTGTACAATTCTCAGTTGTACAAAAAGTCTGCAGTGCATAAACCCTACCCTGGGCACGATGCTTTGGGATAAACTGGCACCTTGTGGTACAAGTTACGCAGAAGCTCTCCCTCTCATTTCCCCTTTTTTCCCATGCTGTGCATCCCTCTATTCCTTGTGTGCAGGTGGGTAAGTCTGAGGGCACCTGTGAGGTTACCTGAGTTCCAAACCATTTTTTCTGCAGGAGGCAGTGGCCCTCCCTGGCTGGCTGCAGCTGCCCATGTACAATGATTTCCCCAGTTGTTCACTCTCTTGACCCATTTCAATCAGCACACAGTGTTGGTGTAGTGCCCTTTAGGGTGTACTGAAGTTTTTCCTTACTGGTTCCACAGGTGCTCCTAATGCAGATATGATAATGGCACAACAGCAGTGTGCAGCACTGCTTAGAAAATTAAAAATAACTGACCCTTTTCTTTGGGAAATCTAAAGAGCTTACTGTTGTAGCTGTCAGTCTGTTGTGTGAACCTCACTTGCACATGCTGTATTTTTTTTAAGAGAAAACATAAATTGTGATCTGTGCCTAATGTTTTCATAGCACATGGAGTAGGTCAATGCTACAGGATGAAAAAATTTACACTTGCTTTAAGAGAAATACTTCTGTGCAGCTCTTTGTTAGACAGGTGTTCTCAGAGGAGGTAAACAAGACAGTTTGGTGTTAAATACAGGCTGAGAGCTTTGGTATGTCCTTTTGTACTGAACTGACTTTCAGGTCCACTGGTGAAATCTTTTTGATTTTGCAAGGGCACACATATGGTTTGTGTAATAAATTGCCAGGGGTTCAGATGCATGCCAATCAATACAATATTTAAATTATAACTTTGAACCAAATGTAATTTTCTTAGATGGTTATTGGCTTTTAAAAAAGGCCCAATTATTGATTATTGGTGCCTTTTAACACTGCACTATTATTCCTTCTTTCACCAAAATGTGTATGTAAAGATTGTGCCCATTACTTTTTGTAATGAAAGCTGACCACGTGTGCACACTTGTGGTTTGACTCTAGAGCTCCCTTAATACTGTACTCTTTGTTCTGTTGAGGTGGTTCTGAACCCCTATACATATTTTTTTTAACCTGTAAGAAAGTTGAAACAATGGAATAAAGTAGTATTATGTCAATCAAACTCAGCCTTGGCGTTAGTTCCCTGATGTTACACCCTGTTCTCTGGGAAAGTCCTTTTGGGTTAGGACTCGAATGAACAATTTCAAATCCAAATTTCAAAGCAGCTTACTTGATGTCTAAAATGTTCATATTCTGATATTGTACATCTTCAAAGTAGATTCATTGAAACATACCTTGAGCTGAGCTGTTGCTGAGACCCACCTCTCACAGATATTAGGGAAAAATTAGTAGTGTCCTTTGCATGGATCTCATAATGCTCCATGTCTACAAGTCTGTATTTGCTGCCTTCTTTTGCCAAGTTCATGTTTATTTCAGGAGGCTCTTTTGGCTCACTGCTGCTCTGTTTGGTTGTGTAACCCCAACTCTTCCTACAAACATGACTTGGATTCATTTAGTTTTGTTCTTTTTTTGACGTTTTTTCCAAGCAAGGCTTAGACAGGGAGCAACGAAATACCTTATTTCTCACAATTCCCAGGGCTGGTTTCTTACCAGTAAAGTAATTTTATATCTATGCTCCAGAGCTGACCACTCAGAGCTACTGATTTTCATTGGTGTTTCTGGTGGCAAGTTTCTCTGGGACCTTCTGGAATCCAAGAAGAGTTCTAGCAGGTGCTTAAAGTCAAACTGACAGTGACTGAACCCAGGCTGTGGGCAGCAGATGTGTTGTGACTGTGGTGCTGTAACTCCAGATGTGTCAAACACCTGAGCAAACTCATTTGGCTCAGTTGTGCCTTAGTTAAACCCTGTTTGTGTGACCTCAGCAAGTGCAGTTGATGTGCAGCTACTTCAAGTTTTATTGCCTGAAAATGGTGGGTCATGGGTAGGGCTTGGCCTCAGGGGCTGCACCTCAAAGTTTGCTCACCCTGAGGGGCACAGTCAGCAATCCGTTCTTTGCCATCATGTTCAGTGTGTGGATTTGCCAGGTGGAACTAGAGATTGCCTTTTTCCTCAGCCTGTTCTTGGAGGGAGAGAGTATCAGAGAAATCCAATACCCTAGAACCAGCTTGTAAGTTCCGAGGTTCTTCACTCCCCCTTAAGAGTTTTTTGGTTTGTTGAACACTGGCTTCATCATGTTGGTGCTGGAACACTAATTTGCTTCCCTGGACTCTGATTTCAGCTGCTGTAAAGTCACATTTCACCCTATTCTTTGTAAGTCTCCTGAAATCTGTCAAATGAAACATCCTCAGCAGATTTAAGTATTGCTTTTCTTCTTTCTGTTTCCCAGGTGACAGGATTTGACCTGGTCAGTCACGTGAATCTTTCAATTTAGTATGTGTGTTTCATTTTATGGAAGTGTTTTCTAAACTCATGATTTAAAATTTTTATTTGAAGGACGTTTTGTTACTGTTTACTAATGCTGTCTGAGGATTCCAGCTGGTGCCAAATTCTCTTCCAGAATTAGAAGGCTGGGCATTTTAATGGATTAAAAAAGTCACAGAAGTTCCAGTCCCCCAATCTGTCACTTTTGATTTTCGTTCTTTCATTATATAAAGTTGAATGTTCTTGTAGGAAAACCTAATTAAACAATTATGCTTTTAAAGCTGGCTCCCACTTTCATGTGCCTGAGGATCTTTATGATTTATGAAATACCTGGTAAATAGGAGACCAGACACTGACTAAAGAAACTGATGTGAAAAAATCGTTGTTGATAATGCAGGTAATGAAAAGGAAAGAGATGTAAAATACTAAACAAAAGAAATGAAGCTATGTGCCTGATAGATAAACAAAACAAATCTAAATATATATACAAAAAACTCCTTTAAGCAGGTAGATTATGTTGTGCTGTTACATTTCTCTGGAATACTTACATTTGCAGCATATCAGGGGCAATGTCAAGGTCAATTACCATACCATTTTTGGAACCTCATGTCTGCAGCCTAAGGAAAAGTCAAAAAAACTGTGTAATGGCAGCAAAACTACCAGAGAAGTATTTTTTTCTTCACTAAATTCTATGTGCTCCCTTATTTTCTGGCTAAGTAAATTTCTTCTTAAAATACTATTTAACAGAAAAGAGAACTATAGTGGTGAAAAACACGTTTATATCTTCTAAGGTTTACTTATTGTCTTATAGTAAGATATTCTTTCCCTGTTTCTGCTTAAAAATCCATTTTGTAATTGTGCTTGGTAAAGCATGAGGTACAGTGCAGGGGTTTTTTTTTGTGCAGTCTTTGTGCTCCCTCTGTTGAAAAGTTGGGAAAAGTTGCTTTATTGACCTGCCTTTCACAGGTAGTTTAGTAAGAGTAGAGTACCTCATGCTTTTAAAAATAGTGGGTTTATTGGTTTTTTGATTAATTTTCATTCATTAGTGTTTGACAATGAAATATCCTTGAGTGCACTTAATTTTTACACTCAGCTAAAGCAGTAAAATGTCCTTTTATGGGTAAATGAACTTAGCAGTCAGTATTAGAAATTGAGATTTAATGATGAGTTATTTCAATAGCTATTTCATTTCAACGTGGAGCTGTTTTCTCTTTCCATATTACATCTGTAGCTAAGCCCATAAGTATACAGATTCTTTCTATTTGCTTACACTCAGCAAAAGCAGTAAAATGTCCTTTTATGGGTAAATGAACTTAGCAGTCAATATTAAAAATCAAAATTTAATGATGAGTTATTTCAATAGCTATTTCATTTCAACGTGGAGCCGTTTTCTCTTTCCATATTACAATTGTAGCTAAACACATAAATATACAGATTCTTTCTTTCTGAGAGTTGGTGTTGGGATGCTGGAGATCTGCATCTCTGAGGCCAAGCCCTGCTGCTCCCAGGGTGGGAATATCCCTTCAGCAGCTTTCCAGCTCAGTTGCAGCACGCTGGGGCAGCACCAGGGTCTGGAGCTGAGTGTGCCAGGGAGCAGTGCCAGGGCTTCAGCAGGCTGGTGTTGCTGTGGGGAGGAATGTCACTCAAGGTGGCAGTAGCCTCCCCAGCCATCCACCAGGACCGGCTGATTTGCAGATCTTTCATTTTTGTTGTCCCTGTCACCAAAAGGAGGAGTTTAAGGCTTTGATTTCATCCCTGCCCCCTGTTCCCTCTTTTTCTTATGGATGCATCTTACTACTGAAGAGCTGAATTTGGTTGATTTTGTTGGGGTTTTTTCACTGAAAATTTTCATGTTATGTCATCTGAGTGGCCAGACCAAAAACTGCTTGGTTAACTAGGTGCCAGTTAATTAGCAGACCTTTCCAGAAATGGCAGCATCCCTGAGGTGGTGTTTTCCTGTCATTTGCAGCGTTGCCTAGAACATTGCTTAAAGGAAGGCCTCTCCAAAGATTACATGTTTTTTGCTAAACCAAATATAGAGTTCAAGTAAACCTGATTCCCCCCCCCCCCCCATTTTTACAGAGATACACAATTTTTTTTCTAAGTATGTACTGAATTTATGCATAGATCTCAGCATTTTTAACCAAAGCCTATGCCATTATTGTTGATGGCATGAAAGCAATGTAGAAGGCTATTTAAGAGGAGCTTCCTACACACGTTTTTTTCTAGTCATTCTGTAAAGAAATTATTCCTTTCCCCATCTGATATTAGGACAATCCCCTGAGCTCCATGAGCAGTAAGTGCTAAAGGAGTGGGATGTGAATGGAGAAGAAGCTGTTAATGGCTCCATGGCCCAGCACAGCCCTGGGAAAATACTGAAAACCCCTCATTTTTACATCCATAATTTCTTTAGGCTCCTCCTTTGTGCAAGTACTGTGAAAGGTAGGATGAATCTAAGGAAACCTTAGTGCTTTTAGCTGCACTGATGGGTGGCTAGGAAAAGTAATTTCAGGCAGTAAAATCTTTGGGACTTTATGTCAGTCTTCCACTGCCTGCTGCCAGCCTTAACCCTCTGGAGCAGACTGTGAGAGCAGGGCTGCAGGGAGTCATTTTAAACACCATGTGACTCTGTCTGGACAAAAAAAAAGCAACTGGGAGCAAAATGAAACTTCTCTAAGTGCAGTGATTACCAGGGAAAAGAGTTTTTTTTTTTATCCTGTGCGATGTTCATCCCTGCCTCGAAGCTCACAATCGAAAATTGACAGCTGGCAGTTAGAAAAAGAGACAAACACCAAGCTTGTGAGAAGGGGAAGCTCAAAGATGTCATTGTCATCATCTGAGGGCACTTCTGCAACTTGACAGCATTGTTCTTTGTTTCTTTTAAATGAAATGTCTTTTTTTTCCCCCTTCATCTATATATTGCTACAATAAGCACAAATTCTTCTCACTATGGAAAAAGTCCATTTAATGAGATATTTAAATGAGGGACGGGGCAGTAGTTTGGGCAAATATAACAGAGGGTCTCAAGTTACTTGTGAAAACATGTTCTACTTTAAATTTCATATACTTTAGGCAGGAATATCTTCAAATACCTGTCCCAGGTGAGGGTTCCCAGTCCTTGTATCATCTCTCCAGTGTTGTTTGTGCTTGTGCAGGTATTATGGAGAAGACCTTGTGGAGCAGCTAAATTTAGAATTGTAAATGGACAAATGATGTTTTCTGTGATAGATTTGTTCTGCTTTAGGAACGATGCTGGCTTTCCTAAAACCTCCTGGTATCTCAGCTGTTTGGGGTCATTGGCAGCTCTGCACAAACCCAATTTTGGGTACTGGTGTGTGGGGCTGAACTTATGCATGTGCCTGTCATTCTCTACAGAGGGGGTGAGAGACAGCTGGAGGCAATAATGCCTTAAACTGCCTCAGCAAGACTTTTTCAGAGCTGTGGTTATCAGGGTTTTTAATGGTAAGGAAATTCGTTGTAATTAAAAAAAGAAATCTATATGCTGTGAGTAATGAGTTGTTATTAGGTCAAGAACAGAGTAATCTGGTTTTCATCTGTGCCCTCAACATGCCAAATGGATCCTTGTATGAGAATTTTATTGTAATCAGATAGATTTTTAGGCACTACAATTTTTATATGGAGTTTTAATGCCACTGTTTGTACATAAGGACTGTAAATAGTCATATAAGGCAAGGTTCCAGTGGCAGCTTTTCCTGTGTTTCAGGGCCTTTTGGGGACCACTTTGTGGCTCAAGCTGGATAATTCTAAGTGTTTGCTGAAATTACCAAAGCCAAGCTGGCAAACACAGGCTGTAAATGCAAGGTGTTTATCCAAAACTACTTTCCCTGTAATACTGGATATTTGATATTGTCCAGGCGATTATCTCATGCTGCCTTACAGAAAAGAAAGAAATCTAACCCATGTAAGCAGAACTACATGCTGACATAATGAAATTACGTTCAAGATTTTTGATTTTTCAACTCAGGACTCCCATCTTTTCTGTGATCTCTTACTTTGAGAGCTTCTAACCAATTTGTTATTTCCATTTTCTGGCTGTTCTTTACTTGATCTCTGGCTTTTGAATTTTGGAAGTTCACTTTTAAATTGGAGTTTTCAATCCAGTTTTGCTGTTTTGTAGCTGTGTTCTTCACTTGACTAGTGCAAAAACCTTTTTGGAATATTGGAAAGGTCATGTCCTTGAAGGGAACTGCATCCAGTCTGAGATGTACTCAGGCTGCATCTCATTGTGTCTGAAAGGATTGCTGTACCTCGTTCACCACATTTCAGGTGTCTTGGCAAGAGCATCAGTGACAGATAAGTTCTCTAACATCCTCTGTTGGGCTGACACATCTGCGTCTGATTTTGTTTGTAAATGTTGCTAACTAAAGAAATTCTATTTTGGTGGTGAATCAGTATTTTGGATGGGGTTTATGGAGATAATTTATCCGTCTGTTGTATTTCCTCTGGTTCTGATGGTGGAACAAGAAGGTTATTGCTTAAATGCTGCTGGAAGTTCTGTCCACTTCCCCCCCTTTTTTGGGAAAAGTATGTCTGGGATGGTTGGTCATTGATACAATTGGACTTCAGTAATCATCTTATTTTTATGAAATTTGTTGCATTAGTGATGGCTGTAATTTGAAAATAAAAATCATAATGAAGTTTTCTTGTAATAATGGTATTGATTTTGTTTAGAAATAAATTATACCAAGATGAAAATTCTTTCCAATGGTATAGAGACATTTGAAATGTGTTGTATGTGAGGAATATCTGCTGATAATTTGTTTTGGAAAAGGTTTGGATTCCCAGGGGCAGATGAAATTAAAGAGACTAAATGTAAATATTAATTCTGAAGAAAAGCAGGTCTTGCTTTTCATGAAATGGTAAAATTCATTCAGTCTGCTTTCTGTCAGGGAATTTTGGGTTTCTGTACATCACCTTATAGAGATAGTAGTTTAAGGAGCCATGGCTTACCAGAAAGTGTTGAGATATTAGTAATTATAAAAAATAATAATAAGATTACTGAAAATCTTCTCTACCATCACCATGATGTGCCTAGACCTTGAACCCCAGCTGTGACCAGTCCATGGTAGCACAGCTGGAAGGAATTCTGAGGAATGGCAAAGGGAGAGTCAGTCTCTAGGATTTTCCAAGTTAGAAAAGAGGATTAAGATACAGGGGAGTTTGAGAAATGTGTGAGGTTGGGATTGTCCTGGGGGAGAACTGGGTATAATTACCCACTGCTTCAAAAAAAACCCCAACCAACCAAAAAAAAAAAAGGAAAGCAACCTCCCCCCCCAAAAAAGAAGATATTATCACTATGAAAACAAACTGTGTGTATAGTGAATCATGGGATGCATTGACCAAAAATTCTCTGGGTGGTAAAAGCTTAAGTGGGTTAAAAATTCGAGAGGGTTTAGGGAAGAGTGTGTCTTTGTTGGTGTGTATGTGTGTGTGTAAGGTGGCAGTGGGGGAAGTGTCACTATCATCAACTGTCTCCAACTTTTTCTGCTACAGGAGCAAAATACCTTTTGGAAAAGCACCAGCAAAGCATTTATGAAGGGGACTGTATTGCTAGTTCAGAGATCAAGTATTTAGGAATACTTAAAAAAAAAATATATATAGTAGGTTAAAGCCAAGCTATTTTATAGGCAGCCATGGCAGAAAGTGCTTTTTAACCCCATGTAAATACCAGGATTTTTTAGAAGCCAAAAGGGATGGTGCACAAGCAGGGTTGCTGACTCTCCACGGAGTANTCAGCAGAAATCCAACAAGTCCTTCCTTTCTGTGTGCCACTGGCAAACCTGTATCAAACCTGCAGGATAGAAGAAAAGTGTTGTATTCAAAAATGAATTTAAAAATCCTTGGTAAAATCTCTTTGCCTGACAGCCTGTTATGGCTGACAACACATAGCTTACAGTTCCCAACAAATAACTGGTATTTTCTCAAGTATTCCTGCAGTCCCCAGAGTTAATCATGAAGAACAGCTAAGCTGAGGCAAGTACCCTAATGAGCCATGATGAGGATCCCATCCAGCAACATTCTTCCACTCCTAATCAGCAGAATGTTATCTGTTTTCTGAAATGATGTGTTATCTATCAATAAATAAAACCAAACTAGATCTGGAAAGAACTGTCACTGATGTATTTATAGAATTGGAAACAGCTCTGCCTGTCAGCAAATCTCCAAAACTATATATCCTTGTTAGTTTTTTAGAGGAGAAGGCTGTTCCATCTTACTTTTTCATTTTAAAATGGATCAGTTAACATAGGTTTGCCCCTAACGACATTTTCTCATTTGCTTTTAAAGCCAGTATTGATAGTTATGCTCTGCGAATAAAATGTTATTTTATTTTATTTTATTCTTGGTCCATCCTTTGGTAGACTTGAGTACTTAAATCATGAAGTGGATTCTCCGCGCTCCAGTTTGTTTTCCTGTTTTGCAGCTCAATGTACACCTGCACCTTCAGGCTAGCTTGAATTGCTCTTCTTCATGTTGTGAAAAAGATGGGAAAATGTCAGGCAAAATTGCAGTTTTGGATGTCAGTGTTTAAGTTATTTTGATGACTGAGTTTGTCTTTTTCATTTTCATAGAGTACAATTTCTCATCCTGCTTGCAGAAGCCAGCAAGACCCTGAGTATTTTTGTTTATTTCTTATAGAGTAATTACTATTTGAAAAGAAAAGTGCTTGTACAGAAAATCTTGATTCAGGTGGATATTTGGATTATACTGTAGGGTTTTTTTCTGTTGCAGTTCTGGAAATGTTGTTGTCACTGCCAGTTTAAAGTACTGAAAAAGGAAGGTGTGGGCACTGGCAGGCATTTCTAATATGTTTCCTAACAATGTCTAGAAATCATCAAAACTTGGCAATATTTTTATCCAAAAGCATTTCTGCAGCTTTTAAGTGTAATTATGTGTTAGTGTTATTAGTTACGTACATTTTTATACAAATCAAACCTAGCACAGGTGAATATAACTCAGTTATATTCACCCTTCATTCCTGTTGCAAGAAAATTCCCATTCCCTCAGGGGAACGTTGGAATTTAAGGAAGTTTCACTCAGTTTTGCATATTCAGCCTAACAGTGATATGGCAAGCCCTAAACTGATTTTTTTTCTGCAGCTACACCTGTGACTCACTAGATCTCCTTCCCAGCAGCCTGGAGTGGAGCAGGAGCATTGCTAATGAAACAAATGTGCATCTGTGTTTGTGTGCTCAGCTGGAGACAATATGTTAACATATGTAACAAAAATCCCATTTCTCGTCTCTGTCAAAAAATGCTGCTAAAAAATCATAGACTGTGAAAGAGGAAAGGGAGAGATCACTTAGCTCTGGTTTGCTACATTGCACTTCACATTTTCTGTCTATTTTTGCAATGAGCAAATTGACAGGCAGCATTTGAAAACAGCTTTATTTTTTTGTGCATGTAAAAACACTTGTTCTAGGAATATTATGCTGTAGTATTTCACATTAGTAAAAAAAAATCCTTTAAATATAGTTTGTTCTTTGCAAACACAGAACAGCTCAAATATCCTCAAGTTAGACTTCTAAAAATGTTATATCTCTACTTTGTATCTCCAAAGAGTTTGGCTAAATTTTATTTTAGTTTCTTTGTTGAGTCTTCCCTTTCCCCCCAAATTGCATTGCTTTGATTTTTTAAAAATTTAACAGGATATTTAATTTTTCCTTGAAGAGAAATATGACCATATGAAAGGCATTAACCCATTCCATGACTAGATGAAAGATTCAGTCTCACTTTTGTTGCTGTGAGCTGTAACTGTCCAGTTTGTTTGATGGACCATTTGAAAATTCAAAATTAGAGTTGGAATCTCAAATGCTATAGAGCGTGAGGGGGGTGACTTTTTATGAAAAACCTTCTTTTCTATGAGACTGTAATCTTAAAAAGAGAAAACTGTTCTGTAACTGTTTTATGGTGTGTAAAACTTCTGTTAGATATTTGTTTCCTTGGCTGTTGCTGCAAGAAGCCTTCTTTCATCCTGTGAGAACTTTGTGCATAACAGAAGGTTGTTGGCCACACTTCAGTTTATTATTCTTCTGCCATTGTCCACAACAAAATAACCTCATGCATTTAAATCAAGTTCAGGTTGTGGCTTTTGCTGTTAGAAGTGAACAGGATGATTTCTCTTGATTCAATCTCTTCACTTCTTTTGGTTCTTTGCAGCAGCATCTCTGGCAGTGTTTGAGTTGACCTGCTTTCTTATTAATCATTTCCTTTCAAAATTAGGGCAATATTAGCATACATTGTGCTATATTTAGATTCCATACTTCTTAGAGTTTGATGAATTCACAGTTAGTTTTAGAATGAAATTCAATATTTTGTGCCTTGGAATTGGATCCTGGTTTGATAATTTCAAGTTTTTAGGCCTGGTTCAGAAGGTTGGTAGCAGATTCTTTGCTCTGAACCCTAATAAAAATACATGTTCATAATATTTATAATTATTTTAGTTGTAACGTCACTAACATTGAACACAGACACAGTTGTTTACTTCTCCTAACAGATGAGTAGTTTTGATAAACCAGCATGATGAAAACTTGCTTTCAACACTGATAGAAAGGGCCCTTTCCTTCTTTTTGGTTTTGGTTTGAACTCTTGTTTTTAGAACAAGAAATATTCAAATATCTAGTAAAACATGTGCTTTATGTATGTAAAAATGGACAGTGTTCCATTCACACTCATTTCATTGTTAGGTAAGTCACAGGAGGTAAATACAGGATATAGGTAAGGTATATATAAGTGTACTTACCTATATGTGTGTGTACATATATATATATATATATAGGTATAGGTAAATATATGTAAGTGCATAGGAGAAGGCACAAATCCATTCTGAGCTAGGGTGAAGGAGAATATCCTTCCTCCTCAGGCTGTCACATGCAGAGATCCCATCTGGAAGTGTGGAATGAACTCCACATTGGGATTGGAACTCGTCCAGTAGCTGTTACCAGCACCTTGGAGCAAACAGAACAAAGCACAAGCAGAGCAATCCTTTCACCAGCACTGACCCCTCCAATGACAAAATGGATTTTAATCAGTGGTACTGCAGAGCATTCATTCCCTTCACTCACTGTGGGAAGCTGTGGAAAGGTGTACGTTTGAGCTGCGGTCAGAATATTTTGCTTAAAACCTGTGCCTAATTTGTGAGGGTGTTTCTTTGTATTGTTATCAAATATTGGCTTCTGGAGCAATTTTTTTTACACTTCTGATTAGCTAATTTATTTCTCTCAGTAGGACCGAGCATGAAAGAAAAGAGAAGCAGCTTAGTTAAATTCACCTTTACTAGGTTTGATTTCTATAATTTTCTCTTTTTTTTCTATGAAAATAATTTATTTAGACCCCTGAAGGGGAAAATTACTTAGAAACGCTTGTTGGGTTTTTAATTCCTACATTTTCTTACTAAAAATTAGTTAGGAAAAAAAAAGATGTGTTTTTTTGGTGGTTTCAAACAACCACTTTTTCTCCTGGTTGTGCATCATTACTTTTATCTTGAAGAAAATATCTGATGATCTAAATTCAATCTGTTCTGGCACTTTTTTAGTCTCTAAGTTTATATTCTTTTTATATGTTTAAACTTCAGCTAATACTTTTTCAAATTTCAGGAAAAGATTCTCTGTCCTGTAATATATCTAAGATAAACCCACCTTTCCCCCATGTCCCCTCATTTATTAAGATATGACCAAAAGCTGATCCAGATGGGTTCTAACCAATTTTGCACTTCTTGATTGTCTTTATTTGTCTCTCAGAGGTTCCCTGTTCCTGGCACATCAGTAACCTCACTGCTCCTCTTCCAAACCTCAGTATTGTAAGGTAGATACCCACAGGGAAAGATCTTGAAATTTAAAGGTCATTCTCAAATGGCTGTGAGAGTGGCAATAAATAATCAAGAACAGCTAGGGCTTTTGGAGACAAATACTTTATCTCATGTCTTTTAGAGCTTTGGATATTATGGACTTTTTTGAGGCGCTGCAGAGATAGAACAGCACTTGGATATCTGGGGATTTAAAGTAAAATTCTCAAACACTCACTTGAAGCTCCTAAATAGACCTGGCCTGATTTTTCAGGATTGCTGAGCAACCCAAAATCTCGTACAGGTGACTCAGCAACTGTGGATTTCATAGTAAAACAAGTAAATAATCTTCACAGATAGTCTGTAAACTCACTGAGATCTGAAATCTGATTATTTTCTTCTAACTCATATTTTACATGAGGATTGGTTTTTTTTAGCCAAGAAGAGGGATTACAGTTATTTAACCTAAATTCACTTTCTGATTGTTATGTTGTCTCCCTGGAACTGATGGTCACACTACTGACAGGAACGCTGTTATCAGATAAATGTAACGGGTTGTTTTCATTCCTCCTATTTTTCATTCATTTATATATATATTTTTAAATTCTTTCTATTTTGTCATTCTTCTCTTTTTCTGATTCTCCCTTTTCCATGTAGTTACAGCCAGGTTTTTTCAGGCTTTTCAAGCAAGCAGTGCTCCATGTTGTCCTGAGGGCATTGTGGGTGAAAGCAGAATGAGAGGAAGTGAGGAAGAGCTGTTGGAAGAGGGAACTGAAACTAATGGAAGTCTGAATTCTTCTCAAAGGTGTGTTTAGGTGGTTCCTCCTAACAACAAGGTGTCACAAAGCACATTTTCTACTTTTTAGTTTAAAGTGGGAACTGCAAGTCTCCATGGCACTAATAATTGCTGTTGCAAACCAAGGATTTTGATCAACAAAAACTATTTCCAAGACTCAGAGTTCTACTCCAAAAGAGAGATTTTAACTGAGTGAAAGGTTGAAAAATATGGGAGTAAATGAAATCAAGTGAAACAAATGCTGGAGCCTGTGTTTGCTGTTGCTGGTGCAGTGGTGGCACCCATTGCACCCTCATGGAGAGCTTGGTCTTGCTGGGCTGTTTCCATTACACTTATTTTTTAAGTTGCTCCTAATTATTTTTTAATTTATTTTTTAAGTTGTGCTCCTAATCTCAGCAGTCCCGCTTTGTCCAATGTCCAGGATGGGTGATAGGGTGTGTGACTTACACTGCTCTTCATCTGTTAGATATGAGATTGGTATAAGAAATAAAACAGGAGGTAACAAGTGGGTGGGAATAAATCACAATTCTGCTTTGTTGGAACAGACAGAAATTTTTCTCCTATCTCTTTCCATCATCCAGTAGAGATTTCATTTTAACTTCTTGTTAATGTCAAGAAGCAGAAAACATCCATTCTTTCACTCTGTTTTTTTTCCAGTTCCACTGTTTATGGAACAAAACAGTTCTGTTAGAAATAAGAGTTTTCTTAGAAGTCGGTACTGTTACATTTGTATGTGCTGTCTTGATTTGAGCAATAGGAGCTGTAAAACAGGGTTAGAAAAGCATCAGCTGAAAAACAATGTTTGGGAACGCCTTGTTTGCTCAGTCTCTGGGAATTCTTGGTGTGAGGCAAGGCTGCACCAGAGTGATCAGCAGCATCCTTTGTCTAAGGAATGAACCAATGTCTTTAGTGGGCCAGGTATGTAAATTCATTGAGATGAATAAGGCATTTAAAAAAAAAAATAAGTTTTAGAACTCAATTTCTTAATGTTGTCCCCAACAATCACACAATTCCAAGCTTTTATGGGACTGTGTGAGGAAGGACTTGGCTAGAATTGTTAATTTTCCTGGTTTGTGGGGAGCAGGATAAGAGGACACAACCTCAGGCTGAGCCAGGAGAGGTTCAGGTTGGACATTAGAAGGAATTTCTTCATGGGAACAGTGCTGAGGCATTGGAAAGGGCTGCCCAGGGAGGTGCTGGAGTCCCCATCCCGGGAGCTGTTCAGGGAGCAGCTGAACGTGGCACTCAATGCTCTGGTCTGGTTGACAAAGTGGGGATGGGTCATAGGTTGTACTTGATGATCTTGGAAGTCTTTTCCAACGTAATTGATTCTATAATTCTGTGCAACTGAAAGCCCAGCAGAGGATTTCTCAGGAAAGCTGTCAGTGTGTTTCTCAGGATAACCAGACAGGGCTGATTTTCAGAGTTTGGAAATTTTCTGCCTTCAAGTGTGAAGAAAACTTCTGCTTCTGATGAGGCTGCATTTTCTACAGATCAACCCCAAAAATACCTTGCAACAAAAACCGGTATGAAAAATCTTACACTGACATTACTGGCAAGTTTATCCCCATAAAAATAATCTGAAGAATCAGAAGAGTGGTGTGAAAATTCTTTTCCTGGGGTGTCAGCATGCTTCAGAATGGGCCTCTGTGAATTTTGTGTAAAGCAGGAAAGAATTCAGCAATTCCTTTTGTTACAGCCAGTGTTCTAAAACCTGAGGGATGCTGCAGCCTCTGGCAGAGGTCACTGATGCTCTGTCTGAACTGAGTGTCATTCTGGTACCATTAAAAAAGAAATACTCTACAGTGAAAAATGAACTTTTTGATACCAAGTTAACCACACTTCTCAGGCTGCCGGGTACAGTTAGTTGTTCATGTTTATGGCATTTCCAGGTGGGTAAGAGGATGTGAATAATATCCAAGCTATATGGTCAGGGCAGTAAAATTCTAGTAAGAGTCTAGGTTGTTAGTGCAGGAAACACTGTTTCACCACTACATATAGCTTTCTGAAGCCTGAGTAAAATAGCAGGATAATTCTAATACTTACATGGATATTGCTATGGAGGCTTAAATCAGTGGTTTATGGGATTCTTGTAGCACTGCTTATGGGAAGATTAAATGAGCAATAAATTGTACTGGTAGTGTATTTATGGAGAATGGGATGGGGATGAACTACTGGCTGTAAATAAATGTAAGGCTTTGAAGCGCTGTTTGCAGTGTAACTCATGATTCTTTATTCAAAATAGGGAGCTGAGAAAAAATATTATTACTGTGAATAGATACATCTGTGATTGCTGTAGTGCTGTGCCCCAGGAGCCTCGTGCTGCACGTGATGCCAATTATTGTTGATTATCATGTGCCTATTACTGTCTCCTGTCCAGGTTTAGAAGCAAAGGTCTCAGTCCCCCCCTCAAAAAAACAACTAAATACTTGAAGTTATTGTGAGGAAAATTAATCCACAAACATCAGAGGTTTATTCCAAAAAGGAGACAGAGGAGTCCTTTTACTTTATTCGAATTAAGGGAGAGGCCATGGGGCATTCCCCTGGGATCTCTCAAATTTTTGGAGGACACAGCTTCCTTTTTATCCCAATTTCCCAGCCACATTTCCCTTCTCTCTTTCCCATTGGATGAGGTACTTGAGAGGTTCAGACTTCCTGCAATGCCTGATACCGAAGATTTCCCTCTAATATATAACACTCCCTTTTAATTTTTAATTCTTATGGAATTTAGGTATTTTTTTCCTCTATTGTTTCTTTCATCTTTCAATGTCTAATTTCATTTATCAGCAAACCTAAAGTTTATTTGTAAAAGCAAATATCTTTTTCCATCCATCAATCAGTGGAATCCTTCCCATTGTTTCTTTTATCTCCCAGTGCTGGTTTTATCTCCCAGCAGACCCACAGCTTGTATGTAAAGACAAATCTGCTCTTCCTCTCATTATTAAGGAAAGAGCAGAATCAATTTGTTTTAATAATGATAGAAACACAGCTGACCCCAAAAGTAACAAAAATGAAGGTACAAAGCTATTGACAGGGACGTAATTGTGGTTCCCTTTGTGGAAGAAATTGTGCTGTATTTTACTGCATGTGAATTAATTTCAGTCTTGGAGAAACAAGAAAATGAACAACATAGAAGAAATTGATGCAAGAGCAACTTGCTCAGAGTTACCTAAATATCAACCAGAAGCGTGTAAACCACAAAGCAGAAGGTGGTTTGGGCCAAAATTTAAATCAAGACTGATTTTTGTCATGGATTTTAAAACTCTCAATCTACCTCTACTCAAATCCTCAGGACCACACCCCCAGAAATTTTAAAAAAATCCCACTCTAAATGTAATGTTCCAGCCTTTTTGAAATACATGGGTGGGTTTTGGTAAGTAGCTAGCTAATTATTCACAGGTAGAGCAAGTATTGGCTTTGCAATCAGTGCTGGGCAGGACAGATTTGTAGAGGCAAGGATTTAGTGAAAACACAAATTTTGAAGTAATTTTGGTTTTTTTCTGACCTACTGGTCATAAACAGTTTTTCTAACAATATTTAAATGGGCTCCAATAAAAAATGCCAAGTGCCTTTCTCATGCATGCCAGTGAAAATCCCCTCCTGCTGGCCAGGGGTACTGGAAGGAGATACAAACTGAGAGAAGGCTGGAGTAGGTGGGAAAGATTCATTTCCATAAGAAATGAGGCTAAAAATACATTTTAATGCATTGCTAATAGTGATGGATTGGTGAGAGCGAGTTTCATGAAAAGCTGTCTTAGGCAGTTAGAGGATAACATTGTTCTGTAATTGGGTACTGAAAGCAGCCTTGGGACTTTTTGCTACAAATGCAGGGGAACTGAAAAGATAAAGGAGAGGTCGCAGAGTGGTGGTGAAGCTTTTACAAACAGATTTGAAACAGAAACAACACCCATGAACACTCTTAATTAGGAGATGGTGTGTGAGTGTTAACATTTAGGCACTACTATTAAAGTTCCTGAAACGGTTTCAGGAGGAAGGCAAAGTTTTGTAAAGCCTGCTCAACTGATTGAACAGCAAAACACTTGGGAGAATAAAGACAAGGGATAATAAATATGTTGAAAGTGGAGCGTGTAATGGACTGCTTTTACCTGAAGAACTGTGTGAGGATTCCTCTGGACATGGCTGTTCTTAGTTTTTGATGCACCTGTTTACAGTCTACAGAAGAGAACTTTAAATTACATTACTGAAAAGCAGAAGAGAAGGCACGGGCTCAGCTGGAGTAATCTGGTAGTTCCCTGTGTTGCCACATCCTGCTCTTGTTGTTTCCCTAGGAGGGAATAACTGATAGGCCACAGGTCTGAAGGAGGTTTCCTCCTGCCTCCCATGGCACACTTGGCTTTGTCCATTGCCCAGAGGGAAATGATGGAGCCCCTGAGCTGTGCTGGGCAGCACTGCAGGGAATGTGGGTGCAGTGTGCATCAGGATGGCTGTAGATGTGCGTTATCTGAGAGGATTGTTCCGTTTGGCCGGTGAAATAGAAGGAGAATGTTGCCCAGTAGGTGTCAGTTGGGATGCTCTCAGGCTACTGCTGAGGAGCCAAAGGGAAATAGAGGCTGCTTGGTTGCTGAAACCAAGGAGATTCCTTGCAGCAGTGTGGTGGTGTTCACAGGGGTCCCAGGATGAGGGAAGAGACGAGGATCTGACTCCGTGTTTCAGAAGGCTGATTTATTATTTTATTATATATATTATATTAAAACTATACTAAAAGAATAGAAGAAAGGATTTCATCAGAAGGCTAGCAAGGAAGGAGAAAGAATGGAATGATAATAAAATCTTATGTCTGACCAGAGTCCCGACAGAGCTGGGTGTAATGGCTGTGATTGTTCATTAATTACAAACAACCAACATGGGCCAATCACAGATCCACCTGTTGCATTCCACAGCAGCAGATAACCATTGCTTACATTTTATTCTTGAGGCCTCTCAGCTTCTCAGGAGAAAAAATCCTAAGGAAAGGATTTTTCATAAAACATGTCTGACAGCAGACATGCCTGTTAATTTTCTAAAGGAGGGGCATCAACTTCAATTATCAACTTCAGTTTACCTGACTTAATTTTATGACTTTACGTTGGTAATTATTTAAAGTAACTTCAGTTTTTCTCAGAAACTGCTTTGTAATTTGCACTGCAAGAGTGTCAGTAGACTTTCAAATGTTTCCATTTCTTGTTACAAACCATCTACCCTGCTGGTGTACTGCATGGCAGTGCTGCTTCTCTGCCTCTGTCATCTCCAACAGAGTAGGTGCTGGTAGGCAGAAGCCAATTAGAGATAATTGCTTCTTCTGAATGCTGCTGTCTAAAAGAAAATAACCATTATTCCTGTTAACATTGGTCATATTTAATGCACGTACTACTGCCAAGAGATTTTACCACTGTTAAGTGGAAATGGCACCTGTTTGTTTTAAGAAAGATTTTAGCATAAAATGTTCCAAATCCAGTGACAAGGTATAAGTTTCTGTATGCTAAATGGAAATGTAGTGTACTCATTTGTCTTAATTATAGCCACTCATTTTCTCCTTACTGGTCAAATGTTAATATAGTTTTAATTTTTCTACTGTTCCGATTCCTTTAGTATCTAACATATAAAATATATATACATAGACAATTTAAATCAAATGTTACAACTGTTGGACAAATTTTAGTAGTTATTTTCATATTCCCCATTTATGTTAAGAACTTTGGTATTACTGTGTTCAGTTGGCTGCTGATCTTGTTCTTTAAAACATGCATTTCTCCGTGTTCTGATTCCCCGTTGTTCCAAAAGGCTTGGGAAATATTCCATGATTATGTGGAAAACCAGTACTTTTTTCTTAGCAAAGCAAGTGTAATTGTGTTAAAATCAAAAACTAAAAGTGAAACCCAAGAGCAATAATGATTTAGAACACTGCTCAGCCTAAAAGTTTGAAGAATAATGATGGTAAAATGAGGATGTCTGAGTCAGAGCTGAGGTAGAGTTGTGCTGCTTACATGAAGCTAAAATGAGGCAGCAGCCTCATTGCCATCAGTGTTAGCAGTGGAAATAATATGGGTTCTAGGTAGTATTTACTGATGTGGGAGTTCTTCTATTAGTGAGATGGAGGATTTGCCAACAAAGGGAGGAGTTTCCAGTTAGGCTGCTCAATAAGGCAAGAAATAGCCCACACAGCACAAGCAAGGAGGAGGTTTGGGGTAATGTACTCACTCAGATTCAGTGTTTTCCAGTAGTTGCACAAAACAGGCAAATGGTGTCATCACAGTACATACGTATAAAAGATTTGCTTGTTTTGTTACAGTTTGATGTGAGGAAGATTTTGAATCATTGTGGAAGTATATGCAAAAAGAAGTCTCCAAATTATGCTGAATGCAATCGAGTTGAGTAGTTTTCTGCCCTGAAATATTTCAGGTATTCTTTCAGTTTTCTAAGCAAGGCCCATATTTTGTAGGTCACTGAACTGCTCATATCCAATACCCAACACGGGCTGTAATGTAGCTGCTCAAACTTAGGTATTTCTGTTCAATCATTTATTCTATTTTATATGAAAGATAAATTAAGTTATATCTGTACAAGTCATTGCATGCTTAGACTGGGCTGGTCAGGTATATATGTTGTGGTTCCAAGAGTGTACAGCTACTAATAAAAGTAATTAATTTGCTTTGTGCAACTTCCATACCAGCCCAGGCTCTTGCCTTACTCTTACTCCTTTATTTGGGGTTTAGATTTTCTTGTATGTATATATTTGCTAAGAGGAATTATTGGCAGGAATCCTGGAAGGAGAAGGTCTCAGGTGAGAGTTTCTCTTAAAAACTAACCTTGGTTTTATTTCTCTTCTAAAAATACCTCTCTTCTCCTTTCCTCTTGTGAAAAATTAATCCAGTCCATTTGCCTGCCCAGTCTCTAGTGTGAAAGTGGGAGAAATCTGTCTTGGTAGGATTTACCCGTGCTAATTCCATGTCCACAATCCTTTGAACAGTGCTATTTTCTGTTTCTGCTATTAAGTAGAAAGAAAAGTATGGGATTTTTTTGTTTGTTTGTTTGCAAACCTTAAAAGCATTCTCCCTGCTTGAAAATACTGGAGGGGAAAAAAGATTAATTTCTTTATATAGCCATTTCATTAGGTACAAACTGACTCTCTGAACGTGTTACTTTGCTACATTTACATGCCAAACCAATTCTGGATATGATCATATTATTAAAAACCAGAGGACTTGGAATCCACAAGGTCTGAGGATTTATTAGGGCCTTGATAAAATTTGTATTTGCAGAGTTAAAAATTAATAGTTACTTGAATTTGTTAAACACATCTCTGTAGGAGAATCAGGATTAAAAATTGAGTGATGGAGAACCTTCCTCATATCAACAGAGATTGCTGTTCTTTAGGAGAAATTATCAATCACTGGTTTTGTCTCTTTAATTGCAACAATTGCTAAATAATTGCTGGGAAATTGCAGAACTTTGTCTATAGCTTTCAGTAAACCCTTTCATTACACAAAATTTATTCTTAACTAAAAAGCAAAGTAGAATTGTAAACAGATTATCTACTGTCTGCACATTATTTGTGTTTGTTGGTCTCTGTTAATGTCGAAGAGATGTATGTTGGTATTAGCGGTCTGACACAGATTACTTTCAAGTGCATTCCCCTTTCTCCTGATTCCTGTCTCCTGGGCCTGAGCCCTGACAGAATTACTGCCATTTCTCCTTGAAAAAAAAGAACCTGCAAGCCCCTTCTTTTACAGCCTGTGTTTTGGCCTCACAGTGTTATTTTCATGCACTTCAACTTGATTTAAATGGCAATTTTCTTTTTAATTTTATATTTCACTTCTTTCTTTTAAATATAAAATGCTACTTGTGTGTTTGATGCATATAATTTCTTTAAGACTTTCTGTGTTCGACTTGGAGATAGTGATTTTTCTAAATTTAGAGTTGAAATACAGCATATTGTACATACTATTGTCTTTTAATTGTAGGGAGTGCTGAGCAATTTTTAGTCCTTAGAAAATTTCGTTCTTATTCTTCAAATGTGACCAATTATCCAATACAATTCGTTGTGGGTGTGGGTTGGTGTGGATGTGGCACAGCAAGCGGTGACATGCAATATCCTTTTTGAGGAGTGTGTATTGTACTTCTAAAATACCTGCTGACAGTCGCTGCCAAAATGAGGCAGAAAATTGAGAGGAAAGGAGATATTTGAAGCAGCAACTCAAAATCTTGCCACAGATCTGTACATGAGCATCAGTTAAAATCTGACCATGGTGGACACCGTCATGCCTATTCTCTTTCCCCTTTTTTAAGATTCTTTCTGCTCTCAGTTTTTATTTCATATCATGAGGGCACTCTAGCAATATTAGAAGAAGACATGCCCTCAGAGATTTGAGGGTCCCCCCAAGGCAGCACAGCTCGATACAGCACTGTTGACACATCACACTTCACTGTGGGGAAAATGCAGCTTCCCCTCACTTTTGGTTAAGATTTTCAGTAGGGTTTGCTGTCATTTCTGTCTCCCATAAAATCAAGGTGTAGTTTTCCATCAAGACATGAGTAGGAGTGTCTCAAATCAGCATGGCTGAGGAATGGCACAGCTCTGGCTCCTCTCTAGTGGCCTCCCCAACAGTTTTTCCTTGCCCTTCACAACTGCAAGTCGGGTTCCGTTGTTCAGTATGGAATTGAAAGTATAGCGGTTTAAATATTGGGTTAGATACTAAAAGCAGCACCAAAAAATGAGGAAAAGCCTTTAAAATGGAATTGTACCTAGCAGTGAACTCCTAAGAGCTGCTCAGCTCATGTCATGAGTCTTTAATTATAGAAGTTAAAAGATTGGTACTTGTGATTTTCCAGATGATTGAAGGCATTCAGAGCTTTTCAAGTCCATGCCACTTCTCAACTCCCCTCCCACCTCTCTTTGTTCATTCTCCTTTGGTCGCCTCAGTGTGTGAGTCAGGGAGAGATGAAAAGAAATAATTATCAAAGCAGAAGAACATAGAATGAACAAATTAGGTATTTTTAAAAAAATATTGCCAGGATTTGAGCTATACTTAGCATTCCTTTAGTTTTCCAGAACAATGAAGTGTTGCATTATATTTTGAGTTTGCACATATGTGCAAGTTACACAGTGCTAAGAATATTCCTAAAAAGCATTTATTGCTCCAGCTCAAAATGTGTAAAAGAGAGAAGCCTTTCAAATCAAACAGCATGAATTTTTTTATGTTTTGAGATCTTTGCTCCTTCTTTCTATTTTTCACCTTTTAAGCTTGTGTTAATAGAATGTCTGCCAAGATTTGGATTTATTAAAAATAGTTTTTCATGGTAATAGAATGAGTTTTTTCTCCCTCCTTTGTCCATCCTTTGACCTCCCTTGTGATGATAGTCTGCTTTCTTTGAATGTTTGAGAAAGAGCTGAATGTTTGAGAGAGAAGCCTTTAAACACTCACTGGGCTGGATACGGAAGAATTGGATTAAATTTTCTCCTGGGCTTAAGAAGGATTTAAATAGATGTTTCTCATGTCTGAAGGTCCAAACTTTGAGGCAGACAGCAGATGTGAGATGGGTGTGCTCTGCCTTTCTTGCTGTGCTCAGCCATCAGGCATTAAAAATTGTAAGGGTTGCTTGGCCAGAAAAAGCCCATCTGACATGAGTCCAAATCCTTGTTAGGACCCTGCCCAGAAAAGGAAATTTTTGGAAAACCTTTTGGCTGTAGTTCCAATCTGTGGTGCTGCTTGTGTGTGTTAGTCCATGGCAGTTCACCCATTTTTCTCCCTGTGTCCCTTTTGAAGTTAGATGTAAGCACTGTGTTGGTTCTGGCTGGGCTGTGCCTCCTTACATTGTTACTGAGCAAGTTCTCCTTCCTTTCCAGTGGGCTGTTCTCCTGCCTTCTCTCAGTGTCCACCTGTATAGTTTCCCTCTCTACAGAATAGATCCCAGGATTATTTAGAGTGGAAAAAAGGCCTCCAAGGTCAGCAAGCCCAGCCCGTGATCCCCACCTTGTCACCAGAACACAGCACTGAGTGCCATGTCCAATCATGCCTTGAGCAGCTCCACGGATGGGGACTCCAGCACCTCCCTGGGCAGCCCCTTGCAATGCCTGAGCGTCCTTTCTGTGAAGAAATTCTTCCTGATCTCCAATCCAAACCTCCCCTGGCTGGGTTAAGGCCATTTTCTCTTATCCTGTTAGTTGTTAACTAAGAGCAGAGCCTGATCCCCCCCTGGCCACAGCCTCCTGTTGGGGAATTGTGGAGAGCACAGGTCCCCCCCGAGCCTCTTTTTCTCTGGGTTAAACAACCCCTGCTCACTCAGCTGTTCTTCATCGGACTTTTTTGTAGGCTTTTTTCTTCTCAATTTCTCTTAACAGTTCAGTGTTGAAGATGGCTTCAGTGCTGGACACCTATTGTAAAAGCAGGGCATCCCCAACAAAGGGAGAAATGACGCATCTGACTCCATGGGTATCAGAAGGCTAATTAATTATTATACTATATTATTCTATATTCTATTACACTATGTCTAAACTGAACCCGCACAAGCACTCAACTGCCCGGAATCTCTTGACTGTCAGCCCACAGTCCTCATACACACACACCACACACACACACACACAAACATCCGTGGATTCAATTGGTCAATGAATCAAAACACCATCACCAGAATCCAATTAGCAATTCCCTTCAGGTAAACAGTCTTCCACAGTGCGTTCCACTTGTGAACAACAAAAGGAGCAGCAATCGAGATAAGAATTGTTTTGTTCTCTCTCTGAGGTACAGAGAATGTGAATCCCAGAAATATCCTTGGGAAGTTGTGCCTTGCTTTTCTCTGTGAAGAGAAAAGTGGCCACAGACATCTTCTATCTAGGGCATCCAGTAAAACTCATCTAACTCAGAATATGGATTTATCTTAGGTAAAGAAACTTGCTTACAAAACTGATGATAAGTAAAACTGAAAGTTTTTAATATCAATCATTATGATCTAATAAAAGAATTTCACAGAATTCACAGAATGACTGGGTTGGAAGAGACCTTAAAGATCGTCAAGTCCAACCCATGCCCTAACACCTCAACTAAATCATGGCACCCAATTTAAAATAACCTTCCATGGCTTTTTGGCAAATATTACTATTTTAGTGGCAGATACTAACTCTGAAAGTGATGGTAAAAAAAAGACAAATGTGTTTTCATTGTTTTCTTGAGGGATGTATAAAATGATACTACATAAGTAATACTAAAATGACACCATGTCAATTTGTATTTGCACTATTACAAATTCTATTTCCACCACATAATAGGAAATCTTTTAATGATCACTCATCTCTGCTACTGAAGTGATAAATCATTTCAGTGTATCCTTTGGTTTTCTTTTGTAATTTGTGGATGTTTAACTGACAAGTTTAACCTCAAGTTGTGTCTGGAAGTTGCTGTTTTCAAATTGGTTGGTGTGTAAATATCCTGTGGTATTTTCTGCACAAATATATTAAGGTTTATTTAGGGCAGACCTGTATAAGTAGAGAAGAATAAAATCTGTGTTAAGTTAATGTAATTACAGAATCAGTGGTAGGGTTTAAAAATAGCTTGTCTCAGTTGGCATTTGATAAAGGTAATTAAAGCGTGAAGAATAATGATAAAACCCTTTTGTTCTGCTACTCTCCTGTAGTGCTTCAGGCTTAGTATTTTACAAGCAAAACACTGATTTCTGGTCTAGAAACCTCACTGTGATGGAAACTTCCTGTCTGATGCAAAAAAGGAAAAAAAAATTGTTAATCTCCTCTAAATTCAGACATTATCAAAGAAATACTCTGTTTCCAAAGGTATTGGTTTGAGAGCTTGGTGTGTTTTACCCATTCATAGCAGTGCTGCGGTTTTGGAAGGTGTAATGTCCAGAGGGAGCTGATGTGCTCAGAAAATGTGACCTCTTACTGACTGCTCAGCTTTGAAATGTTAGTGCCAAACACATCAAGGGCATGGGGAAGGGGAAGGTCTTACCCATGTGTACAAAAACCTGATGACAGGGGCTGGTAAGGAGGTGAGGCAAACACAGTTACCCGGTGAGAGGACAAAAGGCAGTGGTCAGAGACTGAAATACAGAATATTCTGGTGAATGCTCAGAAAAAATTTGTTACTGTGAGCATTGTGAAAAAAGGGAAAAGGCAGCTGAATCTCTGTCCCTGTAGATACTCAAACCCTGACTGGATGTGGTCCTGAGCAGCCCTGCTGTGAGCAGAGCTTGGACTGGCCAATCTTCAGAGGTCCCTCCCAACCTCAGCACCGCTGTGATTATGTTTTAATTAAAGAACTCTAAACTTGCAGATGAATTTGGCTGTTTATTTCTGTACTGATAAGAGGTTTTTTGGAGCTAGTTGATTGTACCTCCCGTTTTCCGTGACTTTCTATTTCTCTGTGCTTAGAAAAACACTCATCTGTGCTTGTTTTGCTTATTCAGGCAGGTGAATTTATCTTTTCATGGATGAGATGAAAGTTAAACAAAGGATTCATTTTATCCAATTTGGCAGTCTGAACATATAATTGAAACAAAATCGTTGATAGACTCACTTAGGAGAAACTTCAATTCTGCTGGCTGCCTAGAGAACAGTCATGTTCCTATTTCACTGGCTCCACTGCTGAAGCAAAAATTCCCATGTGAAGCAAAAGTGGATATTTAAAGTGCCAAGAGTGCACAAGTTAACAGTACGTGGGTTAGAGTGCATTAGAGAGTACCTTGTCAGAAAGATTGCCTTGGAAAAAATATGTGTGAATATTTGTTATCTCCTCCTACTGGCTTGCTCTGTAGGTACTGAAGTGACTTCTTTAGGTACCTCACTACTGACATATCTCTGTGTGCAGGCAGAGGTGTACACTCACTCTAAGGAAGTGGGAAAGCTTTGGAGGATCCTGGCTGCTGTCAGGGAAAAATACTGATCCGCTGTCAGGGAAAAATACTGATCCCCAGCTGTCATCCTCCTGAACCAGTGCCTCTGGCTGCCCAGGGAAGTTGTGGCTGCTGCATCCCTGAAGGGTTCAAGGCCAGGCTGGATGGGGTTTGGAACACCTTGGTCTGGTGGAAGTTGTCCCTGCCCGTGGCAGGGGGCTGGATAAAGATGATCTTCAGGGTCCCTTCCAACCCAAACTGTTCTATGGTTCTGCAAACTAGAGAGCTGAGCTGCAGCATGTTCTCAGCCCACACAGCAGTGACTTTCATTACGTAGTCAAGTTAGTAGCATGATTCCCAAGTGGCATTTTTATTTACCAATTTCTTCTCTTCTCTACTCCAAGTGTGCTTGAAGAGCTCCGGTCTTTGTAGCAGAGGTCTTAAAGAGATGCAGAGACAGGAAAGCTTCATGTGCCTGCAGGGTCCATCCAGGAGGCAGAGCCAAAGGTGGACAAGGGGTGTCTAAAGGACATGCAGTTAACCCTTTCCCTGGGAGCAGGACTTGGCTGTCACTGAGTCAAGGCAGCTACAGCTGGGTCTAGGAAAACCTGACAGACCTCTGTGAATCCGCTCTGGATAACGTGCTGGTGCTCTGGCTTCTCAGCATCCATCACTGCACAGCATGAGTAGAGGATATCTCAGAGGAAAATAGCCTGGGGTAAATGAAATTTTGGTATTCTCACATCTCCTTTGTGAAGGTGAGTGGCAGTTGTGTTAGTGTGACTGTGCTCACAGAGCTGTTGGTGTGAGCAGTGCTGGCAATTCACTTGGCCTTACCTGGCATTTAAAACCCAGTGCAGACGGGTCTGAAACTCCCAACTCCCATTCTGCATCTGTTTGATTTTATAGGTAGAGGAAATAAGTATTTTCTTTAGAATTTGACAGACCCGCAAAAGCCGGAAGACTGCAGGCAAAATTGAGCTTAAAATGCGTCATCATAAAATGATGTAATTAGCATGATTTTTTAGGAAAACATTAGGAACTGTTGCTTGATTTGGTGGCAGAACACTTCGAGTAGATTTGAGCACTACTGGAAGCATTTATGTAGAGGCTATGAAGTTACTCATTTGTTCAGAGATATTGCTATGATAAACAAAAGGTTATCACTTAATGTTATTTTTTTCTAACTGAAAAAGCTTTGGGCAGTTACGGTTTATGTCAAACCAGTTTGTGTATCAGAATGATAGAAAACTAAAATTACCTGTACTAAGAAAATACCAGTGTATTATATACCAAAAGCTTCACTGTCATGGCAAACAAGCCATGTCCTAATTGCAGAAAAAAAGTGCTTGGCTTAAATGACTTGGAGATTCTCGAAGTGTAGAACATAGAGAATCAGAGCAGGATGTTTCCCTCATGATACACTGCAGTTGGTTTGCACTTTGACCTTCTCTTTGTCCACTTAAACCAGGCAGTCCTGGCCTTTTCTTGGGTCACAGGCTTTAGCCTTAAGCATTCCTGGTGGATCTCTGCTGCTCTCTCTCCACTTTGTAGTTACAGAGGATGAAAGTGATGGACCTGACCCAGGGCATGCAGTGTTCCATGTGCAGCACCACAGGCCCTGATTACAGAAGGATTACCCATGGTAATATGGGTATATTTTATCCCATCAATATGGGATGAATGCAGGAACAAGCAGAGAAACAGGAGATCAATGGTCAAAGCATCAAGAATATTGGGGAACCCAAGGTACTCAGAACCACATAATTTAAAAAATTAAGCAATTTGTGCTTTTTCTGAATCAGTTAATTGCAACTCTACAAGGATAGATAGAAATATTAAGTATGCATTGCTGATTTTTACATAATTTCTAAATAATTATGTCAAAATGTTTATGTAGATGTCACTTTTATTTATGAACTGTGTGGCCCTATGTCAAGGTTTGACACTGGCACAATGCCAGTGCCCCCATGAAAAATACCTCTTCCCTGGTGTCTGCTGTGAGATGGGGCCAGGAAATAAGCAAAGCAGGCTTCTAGCTTAGGAATAGAGGGAACAAAAAGTTTATTAACTAAACTCCAAAAGACAGGGACACACACACACACACACACACACACTTACAGGAACAATGAAAACTTCACCAAAGCATTTCCTCCTCCCCCTACCAGATTCTCCCACAATTCATCTCTCAAAGTTCAACTCAGTCCATCATCACTCTGTAAATACTCAATTCTCAGTCCATCAAGAGTAGAAGTCCTTCTTGGGCCATGGTGACATCTTCCTTTTCATGTCCAGTGCTCTCACCACATGAACATGGACCAGAGCTGCTTCGAGGGTTGTCCTTTTTAAGGATGCTTTGTCTCCTTCCCAAAAAGAGCACAGTCTCTCACTTTCGGGACATCTGTCCCCCCCAAATTTGTTCGCCCCCTGGGGCCGAGGGGCACCAACACTGAACCTTCGGGACATCGTTTGTCCCCCCCATATTTCTCTACCCCCTGGGGCCGGGGGGTCTCCAACTGAACCCTCTCGGTCCGAGCCATCGCCTCCCCCTGGATGCAGCCTCTGTGTCACAAGGAAACATAGTTCTGTCCATGGCTAACAAAAAGCGTCCGGCAACAGCCACTTCTTATCTCTTGGCCATCTAGGGGTGCTTTCACAACCCCACATTCATCACACTTGCCCATTTCCTGCTCCAGAAAAGGTCAATGCTCTGCAAGATTTTCATTGTTCAAACAGGGGTTAAAAAGGGGGGCTGCCCAAAATCTTCTCGGTGCTCTTCCACCCTTCCACCCCTCAGGGTCAGGCCTACCTCTCCCGGCCGCATGGCTTTTCCCCTCCGCCTGCCCAGCAAGTAGCTGGGCCGGGGGAGACCTAAACTCTTCCCGCCGGAAACCCAAAGAGAGAGCTCCCAGGGGACAGCTCTGCTTTTAACCCCTGTGTTCTCAGAGGCGTAACCAATATCCCAATGGTCAAACCAGGTGCCAATTTAAAATCTGGACACCTAATTGGTGGCCACAGAATATCCCAGAAAACGTACTTCCTTTAAACCCACGACACCCTAGGACAGCTAAACCAGTAGCAGTTCTGCCTCTGGCCACAGTGAGAACAGAATCAAGCCCAAAAGTATTTAATCATGGAAAAATAAAGAGATCCGCTATCATAGAACCATGGAATGGTTTGGTTTGGAAAGGACCTTGAAACTCATCTGGTTCCACCCCCCTGCCATGGGCAGGGACATCTTCCACTAGACCAGTTTGTCCAACATGGCCTTGAACACTTCCAATACAATGTTTTTTTCCCAAATTAGCAATGTTATTTGGCAGTGCTAGACAGTAGTTTTGTAGTTAACTCAGTGCAGTGCATTTCAGCAGTGAAATCAGGGGTTTTTCAGCCATGGTGGCCACAGGTGCTCAGAGGGGTCCCATTGTTCCCCGGTATAGGCGTCACATGAAAGATGTTGAACTGCAGACATGCCAACAGCATGAGGGTTGCTTCTGAAATTCCAGGCTGTCTGGATTACTCTGCAAGAGAAAGCTGCTTTCCTGTCATCTTTTGTCTTGCAGCAGCAGTAACAGGTCTGCCCCAGTGTCTGTTCTGCTTTGGGGATGGTGGACAGAGCAAAAGGGCAGGAGAGGGCAAACCCCACCCTCTCAACTCGCTCCAGTTTCTTGGTGCTGACTCACTCAGATCATTAGATTAGGCTCCCCAGCTGGATTATTTTTGGCTACTGCAGTTGATATTTGAGGTTTATTTTTGCCTATTACTTATTTCTGTGAAACTGAAAGCAAGAATGGTGTCATTGTGAGGAACTGTGTCTGAACTCTACAGTAAGAGAAGCGCCTGCACACACTGAACACAATATTTATTGTACTTTTACAGATTCTCTTCGCAGTCATCCTAGTAATGACTACCAAAGCAGCAGCTAATTGCAGTGGTCCCATTTTTGCTCCTCACCTCATTATCTGTGCCTGGCAGTGTGGTCCTGCAGGCCTGGCAAAAGGTCTGGCCATGCCCTGGCAGCGCAGGGATAGTGTGGGACAGAGTGGCAGATGGCAGCAGCACTATTTATAGCTCCAGCCGGGCTGCCCAAGGTGAGTGCTGCCCAGAGAGTCTGGCACAGTTGTTTTTTAGCTATTAGGGCACCAGGAAGGCAATTTCAGGTGGGGGGAAAAAGAAAAAGAATTCAGAATTTGCATTCCTCACAAGTCACCCTGGAAATGCCCAAGGCTCATTTACTGTCGATTCCTGCATTTTCTATCCAGTGGAAGCTATTTTTTCCTCATAATCTCTGCCCTGTCTCTACTGGGTGCCCTGAAATGTTCCAAATCCAGCCTGCCTCCAGCTTTGTAGCCTTGGCCCTGGCTGAGCTGGAAGAATTTATTGTGCTGTGGAAGTTGTGCTGCCATGGCAACTCAGGCACACAGAATTTTAATTGCAAGGCACAATATATATTTGTGAAGATAATTAATAAAAATGCTAACAGGCTGTTTTTATTACATTCACAGTATCTTTTCTAATGTGCTTTTTGCTCTTGTTTGCACAACAGTTATGTGTGGCAGGGAGGGTTAAAAACACTAATTTTACTGTTTCCATCATGAAGTTTGGGGGTTTGTTTTATTTTTTATTTCAAATTAGATCAGATGAAACACAGGGTTTTTCAGTTTTTAACCTATTTGTGTATGTTTGATTTGGGGTTTGATGGCACATTTATAAAAAGCTGTAAGAAATATTTCATGGCATCATTTCATACCAAAGCAGTAGGACTTGTGCAGTTGGATGCCTGCAGTCCTGCAGCTGCAGGTGCCTGCCTGATAAAAGCCTGTGAGGAGGCAGAATAAGGAGAGATAACCTGAAGTTCTGTATTATCCAAGGAAATTGCCCTTACCTTTGTTAGGAAAATTAATACACAAACATCAGAGGTTTATGTCCAAAAAGGAGACAGAGAAATCCTTTTACTTCATTGGAATAAAGGGAGAGGCCATGGGGCATTCCCCTGGGATCTCTCAGATTTTTGGAGGATGCAGCCTCCTTTTTATCCCAATTTCCCAGCTGCATTTCCCTTCTCTCTTTCCCCATTGGATGAGGTACTTGAGAGGTTCAGACTTCCCAGAATGCCTGATACCAAAGATTTCCCTCTAATGTAAAACCCTCCCTTTTGATTTTTAATTCTTACAGAATTTAGGGGTTTTTCTTCCCCATTGTTTCTTTCATCTTTCAATGTCTAATTTCATTTATCAGCAAACCTGAAGTTTATTTGTAAAAGCAAATATCTTTTTCCATTCATCAGTCAGTGGAATCCTTCCCATTGTTTATCTCCCAGTGCTGGTTTTATCTCCCAGCAGACCCACAGCTTGTTTGTAAAGATAAATCCCTCATTCCTCTCACCTTCCAGCCACTCCTGCCTTTCCAGTGGACTGCAGGTGTTTCCAAGGTGCCAAACTGGGTGCTGGTGCTGTTGCTGTTGTGCCAGAGCCCCCCTTTGCTTCCCTTAGTGCCTGGGGCAGCCCAGCCATGTTTTCATGGTATAACATGGAACTGCAGCCACAGTCAATAACTCAAAGTGGAGGCATAATGCACTGTGCCTGATCTGTGCTGGAGGTGAATTTTCTTGCTTCATCTTATTGACAATTAAAGCCCATTGTATTGTTTTGTTATTGATTTTTTTTTTTTTTTTACTGTAAGCCATGCACTGATTCTGTCTTCTTTTGGGAAATATTATTTTTTATTAAATATTCTAGATATTTTTATTTTGAAAATAATTAAAGACAACCCAATAAAAATATATATTTTTTTCACTTTTCATTGTATGCAGCACTGACATAGTGATCTAGATGGAGTACATCTGTTTAGCTATTCCAGGTTTTCCTTGTTTCTCTGACCCTCAAGCATGAAGATTTTAATTCTGTAGCTGCCAGCAAAGTGAAATGTCATCTAAGTCATTACCATAATTTTTCCCATGTATGTGCATAATATGAATTTAAATGCTAATGGGGGTATTTTTTTAATGTGTGTTGCCTTGTAAAGTTTCTTTTAAAAATAAAAAACTGAACAGTTCTTCTTCATTTAAAGATGAAAGGTATGATACCAATTGATCTTTATATTGGGACAGGAAAGTTATCTACAATTCAATTATATCTCTATATTTCATCATTTACTACAAACTTTCTCAGGTATTCACAAAATACTACCTCTGTTATAATACATTGTGCATTTATTGCGCTGTCTAAATGATTTTATTGCTGTGGGATAGCTTTAAAATGGATGGGAAAACAAAAATACATTCTGCTCATTAAAGAGTTGTGTATCAAGTTCAACTTCATTAGTTTTGATTAGGATTGAGTTGGTGCCATCTGTGCTGTCAGCATCTTTCACAGAAAAGATGAGAGATCGGAAATCCAATTCTCTGCTTGGTGTGGTTTGCCCTCTTACTTGGTGTGGTTTTGTACAAAATTAACTTGACTGGACTCCATTTCTTTGTAGCTGAGATTCTTATTTTTGGCTTCGGTTACCTGGCAGGGGAGTCTTTGGCCAGGTTTTCATCTTCTGTGCCTGACTGGTTACCATGTAAATTACTTTTTTTTTTTTAAAGCTTCAAGTGTGTTGGTTTCAATGCATTTTCAAGATTAAGAAATACCACAACATGTAACTGCTGCATTTAGAAATATTGTCTGTGATAATACTGAAGTACATTAAAAAATAGTTAAGGGAGGAAAATAAAATAGGATTGGCTGCTAGAGATGTAGATGACTTTCCTGAGTAGAGAGATAACTAGCACTGCATGAAGGTAGGAGGCACTGAAATCTCCAAGTTAATGAGCAAACAAGCAAAGCCAGTCTCTGTTGATAACAGATGTCCATTCCTACACTGCTTCAGCAGACAGAATTCTTCCTATAGATAGACACATATTTAATAATATGGATGATATTAAACTTTTATGTATATATAATCCTTATTATATTATGTATAATAATAGGCGTAATATTTTGTGGGGGGATAGAATGTAAGAAAATAAAGACAGTGCAGAAGGCAATCTCACCCCTGAGGAGTTGCAGCTGCACTAATTACCAAAGATTAGGAGCAGGCCTGCCCTTAACAGGCCACAGCTGTGTCCAATAAGGATGGGTGCTATGAAGGAGTGGGTTAGCTGGGTGAGGAGGGAGCTGGAGTTTGCTGGCTGTGCTGTGAAGAGGAAGGAGTCAGTGCTGTTGAGGAGCTGCTCATGAGCAATCACCAAGCAGGTATGGAACTTTTGCAGTAAAATGACAGCAATATTCAATAAATACACATATTTAAATGGTAGAAGTTAGCACAGCAGGCACACAGGTGATGTGGGAGTTTCTGTGTCACAGCTGCTGATGAATCATGCTAGCTACTGTTTAGGGCAGCAGCTCCTTTGCCCTGTTCTTTCCAGTACTTTTAGTTGCAGAGGACTTTTAAACGTTTTCCTCTGTGAAATATGAAGTGGCAGAGAGCTGCTGCTTTTGGTAAAGATGAGAGGGAGTTCCTTGGGAGCTCCAGCTGCTCTAAATTGGGCTGGCTGCAGTCCTGCCCCCTGGCCTGCCCTGCTGACCATTGCCACCTCCTCTGCTTTTGCACTGCCACTGTGGCTCATGTGAGCAGCCGGAAGAGTCATCAGGGAGCTGACCTGGATGGAAATTAATGATGTATTTTCCTCTGGGGTAGCTGTGGCCTAGATTAGTTCAGTGTGTGATCAGATAAGTGCTGCTGCTGGCTTTGGGGGAGCGTGTGGGATGTGCAGCCAAGGGGAGGGGCAGCACAACCCATGGTCACTGCAGTTGCCATGTGCTCCTTACAGAGCTGGCATACAGGATTTCAGAAGGGGATGGCTGATGGAGGCAGAGCTTAATTTGCCCTTTGACTCAAAGTGTTTAGTCCCCTTAATTTCCAATAGGATCATTGTGTCTTTGTAGGGTTAAATTGCCATCCTTTGGCCTCACAAAATGAGTTCTGAATTATAAAACACAATTCTGCAAGCTGTTGACTTTAATTTTTGTGAGTGGCTATGCAGGTTGGAGCTGCACTGTGGTGTTTGTGGGGTCCCTAGGACGAGGTGAGAATTTGATTCTACATTCTCAGAAGGCTGATTTATTATTTTATGATATGATATTAAAGAATGCTATACTAAAACTATACTGAAGAAGAAGAAAGGATACATCAGAAGGCTACACAAGAATGATAATGAAAGCTCGTGACTGACTCAGTGAGTCTGACACAGCTGATGGTGATTGGTTATTAAGTTAAAACAATTCACATGGAACCAATCAAAGATGCATCTGTTGATAAATGATCTCCAGACCACATTCCCAAGCAATCAGATAATTACTGTTTTCATTTCTCTCTGCAGCTTCTCAGCTTCCCAGGAAAAAATCCTGGGGAAAGAAAAGTTTTAAAAAATATTATAGTAATACTGCACGCTTTTTCATAATGGCGATTTTATCCTTAGAAATTAAAAGATTACTTTGATGTTACAGACAAGCTTTGAGATCTTGAAAAATTCCAGTAGTTCTATTGACAAAAAGTAACAGAACCCAGGCAGTATCTTTAGTGATTTTGGTCATCCCTCGATGCTTTCTCTAAAAACCCCTTAAAATATGGATTTTAGACAACTCCTGGATACAATTTCATTTTGCTTAGCTGGAATAAATCCCTTTCTTGGCTTTTTCCTTTCTCTTTGAGGTGATGTGTGGGAACCTCTGAGCAGCTTCACGTGCTCCCAGCACTCAGGCTGTAATTGCAGCCTGCTGCTAAGAGCTGCTCTTCTCCTCTCTCTGGGAGCCAGCTGGAAAATCAGTAGTAAGCTTAACAAAGCATGAAGAACTATTGACCTACAAATTAACAGTTAAATACTTAAGGGTCTGGCCTGTTGGTTTGAGGGTTTGTTTTTTTGTTTTTTTTTTTTTTTTGCAAACTTCCTGAAATACATGTTTGTTCTCTTAAAAAACAACTCTGCAACATCATTGGCTATCCCTGCATTATCCACTGGAAAATAGGTGTGAAAAATACATTTGCTGTGCAGCTGCAGTGATGGTAATGTACTTTGATCTGTGTTTAAGGTGAGTTCAGTGTACTTAGAATGTAATATTTTTGTACCAGTTATATTATTTCATGACGATAGAGACTTCTGCCAGCTCTAAAGTTTAACCAGCTCTGGTTTGCTGCTTCACCCTATGATGGTCAGTGCCAGTGATAAGTGATGATGTGGTTTATCTTAACCACATGAGTGTAGTTCCTGAGCATTTATTTTGTGTTTTTCTTCCTTGTTCTTGCCCAGAAGCTTCCCAGCACTGTTTGTTTGTGTCCTGCAAGGTTCCTCCTATCATCCTGTCAATTATTGATGAGGTCTGCTCTTGGACCATTTGTTTGTTGTGAAAAATTTCAAAGACAAATACAAGACCCCTCTGCAAATTTAATATATTGCCCTTTTGCAGTGTGTGTTATATTGTTTTCTTGGAACAGTGCACAGGGAGAGACAGTCCAAAGAAAAAGCCATTTTGTTTGAAGTTTTCTGCTTTTTTTTTTTCTGTGAAGCTACAATATGTGACATATCTTGGATGACCAAGAATTATAGGAATTACATGATTTGCACATGGAATAACAAATGCTTTTACGTTAGTAATTTAGATATTATTTTGGTTGTGTTAAAGGACAAACAAGCAAAAGATGGATTGTTTAATTACACGATGGGCCTGAGAATTAGAGACATTCAGTGCTGTGAGTTTTAACTCTTCATGGCCCAACCTAAAATGTTCTTCATGGAGGAAGGGATCATCCCTAGGTCAGCTGGGAAATATGCAAAGTTGATTTCTCCTGGACGCAGTGAAACTGCACATTTGTGTGTGTTATCAGAGGAAAGGTGGAGGTTCCATCTCCTCTATACTGAGTTTTAAGTCATCTTTCAGGTGAAATTGGGAATTTTCATCTTTCTCCCCACCACTCTGATTTGTGATGAGCTCTTCAAGCCCTAGAGTATATGAAGTAATATAAGACAACTTAAAATTACAATCATTGTATTTTAGATATAATAAATCCCTGGAGTTTTAAACCTGGAACCTTACCTCCCACACCTTTTTTTTTTTTTCCAAGTTTCTTATCACTTTAATATCCTATTTTTTGATGTGCAGCTGACACTGCTGCTCAGATTGGGCAGAACTTCTAAGTAATTTTTCTAGCACTTGCTTTGAAACAGCAAATTTAGCTTCAAGACAACTTTAGAGATAATTTAAAAATCTGTCTTGAGACTGAGCTTCTATATTTTGTCTTTTTTCCTATCACACAAAGCAAGGCTGAACTGAAAGTAACAGACTGTGAACTTTAATATTATTAACTGCTGATTGAGCCACTGTGGCACTGCATTGGGAGATTTAATGGAGTTTAAAAAATTTAGATAAAATCTTCTTCAATTATAAAACTAGAATCATCTGTTAAATTATTAGCTCTCTACCTTACACTGAGATATACGTAATAATTTATTTAAATTTTCATTATGAACAGAATATTCTAGTTTCATGTTAGATTTGTAAGAAATTGTGCATCAAGTCAAATACTTCTGGAATCTTTGGCGATAAAATATTTTTTGATTCAAAAGAAAATTGGGTAAATGGGTACTGTCATGTAGGAGAGCAGAAGGCTGAGACACTCCAGGTGTTTCCTGGACGCACATTTTTTGATTTTCCTATAAATAGAAAACTGAATCATTGCAGAAAGAGCTGCAGGTACTTTATGGAAAACTTCCTACCATTTTGTGTTTAGACTCAGATGTGGTTTTATGGGATCTGGTTTTATCTAGTTTTGATGTTTTCCATATTTTACATTCTATCTTAGTAAGACATTTATATAATGGCACACTAATCTTCTCCCTCTGCTTAATCTCTCAGTGAAAAGCTGTAACCTACTTTCTGTAACAGTAAATTTATTTTTCTTTCTTGGTCTTGAGAAGGTGAAACTGTTGAGACTCAATACTGCTAATGCCCTGATCAACATTTGTTCTGTCTGTTCCTAAAAAAACCAGACTCATTATCTTAATAAAGTCATTAGGTGGATCCTTAGACAAGGTACACCTGCCTTTTGGGTCATAGTTATAAAACAATTTGGGGAAGCTTACAATGCCAAAACGCACATTAAGAATGTTCACCATAATGCTGCCCTGTATTAATTAGCTTATCCACAAAGAAATGTGCTCATTTTGTCTGATTTTTTTTTTTTTTTTCCTAAGCAGGATCTGTTTGTGAGCCACTGGGTTGGTAGAAATGTCCTTGTGGCTGTGCTCTGTGCTTGTATGGGCTGTGTGCCCTCAGGGAGTTTGCTGTGATTTGGGAGCCTCAGTGCTCTGCTGAAGGGATCACACCGGAGGATTCAATGAGTGGAAGTGCGCTGTGGCTTTGGAGGTTTAGAATAAAATGAAATAAATGGTTTGGTTGGAAGGGACCTACAGCAATCATCCAGTCCAACTAAATACTTCAGGGCTGACTAAAGGTTAAGGCATGTTATCAAGGGTGGTGTTCAAATGCTTCTTATACCCTAAAAGCACTGGATACACCCTGTGTAAGGCAGTGACGGGAGATGCCAATCACAGTGGGCTCTGCAGCTTTATCATCTATGTGAGGGAAGGTGTAGGTTGGATATCAGGAAAAAGTTTTTCACAGAAAGGATAATAAGATACTGGAATGCTCTTCCCAGGGAGGTGGTAGAATCAGCATCTCTGGATGTGGTTAAAAAAAGACTGGACATGGCACTTGGTGCTATAGTCTGGTTGAGGTGTGCGGGCATAGGTTGGACTTGATGATCTTAGAGGTCTCTTCCAACCTCATTATTCTGTCATTCTGTGATCATCCTGCTCCAAAGATCAGGTCTTACTACAGTGGTGTAGTGGGATAACTGTGTTGCAGTCCTTATGAAGACTCAATACAATTTTTTGTGGATTTTAAAATAATTTTTTTCACTTCTTCTGTCACATGAACTAAAGTTTCAGTAGCTGCCAGCTGCTCATGCAGCCAGTATTAAATATGAGACTCCTTGAGTGAGGAGAGATTTCTCTCTGCGCTGAGCTGAGCTCCCTGGCAGTTTTTCCTCCTGATCTGAAGACATTTCCAAGATGAGGTTTGACCTCTGTGCCACAGTCTACGACAGAAGAGTCCCAATTTCACATATTTGGTACATGAGGTTGTTTGTATCTTAATTTAGATGCGCATCATATTTTAAGGAAAGGGTGTCAGCTCTCTTGCTTGTTGTTACTTTTTTATTATTATTAACTTGCTTGCATATGTCAGCAATAACAAGAACTTTTGTAAAGTAGTGTTCCCCTTACTTTGCCATTAGGAACAGAAGGTATTTGAGTATCATGTGATGTCCTTTGGGACTTAATCCTTTGGCCATTCTCTGTGCTTTTTGAAAATGGTGATGTACACACTCTTACAAACCTATCCTGGAATAACCTGATTTGGAAGGGACCCACAAAAATCATCAACTCTGAGTCCTAAACCTAAGCTCTAGTTGGGACCTTGCACTACAAGGGGGGTCATGCCACTGACTGAGCAGTGTATGGCATTCAGTTTTAAATCAGTACTAAATAATAGAAGAGAACACAATCAATTGCTCTTTATGTTCTCAGTTGAACTTCTCATATTTAATGTTCTAAACCTTGTGTGGATCTCATTTTTATAAGCCAAGTGACCCAAACTAATATAGTCTATTAGTCTGTAAATGCACAGATACTGAAAGGCTTTTCTAGAAAGAACAGCCTCTGAAAATACCAAAAGAATATAAACTGCATATGACTCACAAATACTGCTTACTTGGAAATGTGGTTGTTACCTATAAATGGATGTATAAATGAATGTGATGTTACAGAAGTGTGGATTCAGAGGTAATAGCAAGGTATCTTTATTTGTAATTTTCCCTGATATGTATTTACACACTTTTAAATGGTTCTTCCAATTAATATTTCCTTCACTTTGTGAGGTAACAGTTGTCCACAGTGGTAAAAGTGGCAAATACCCCATTCCCTATAAGGAACATTGTGATTTGTTTTCATTTTATCATTACAGCTTTGCCTTACTCTTCCTTGTCTGGAAGGGTTTATACTGAAATGAGTTAACTGCATCTGATGATGATGGAAGCATTTGGTTTTATGTTTCATGGTTATTCCTTGTTTCTTATGGGATGGGAAATCATTGATTTTCCCTTTTGTATTGCTCATTGGCAGAAATGTCAGAGGTGCCAAGGAGACAGTGTTGGTTCACTTTGAATTAGCATATTTAAACAGATTCACTCCTGTCATTGAGAGAGTTTGCAGAGACATCAACAGAAATTTTGTTCAGGTCTTATTTTGAAAATCAAGGCAATCAGTAAGAGATTATTGTGAAGTAAAAGGATTATGTGTAAATCGAGAAATAACTTCCCCATTATAGTAACAATAATTGGAATAACTAAACATAATCATTAAATAAGAGATGCACATAGGGACAAGCAGACAGAACTGCTGCAGTATCTCTAAAATCTAGTTTTTCTTATACTCTGCCTGTATGAAGTGCTTGAGAAATGTTCAAATACTGTATAAAGCAGTATATAGAAGACTGGTAACATTTGAAATTTAAGTTTGGATTATTTCTGTCCTTTCTAACATGCTGTCCTTTCACTGTCTGGTCTTGGTGGTTATGACCCATATGTGACCAGATAAATCCTGGCTGATGTCAGTGCTGTATTGATCTGAATCTGAGGAGCCAATAGAAAGCGAATTCCAGTTTTCCAACAATAGGAATAAACTGGATCAATATTAAAAAAGACAAAAATAGAGTTTCTTGTGGTGATTCACACATTGCCCCCACAGGTCCCAATTACATGCAGTGGTCTCCAGCTTGGCCCTGCCTTTGTCCTGTGTGGTGCTGTTCTCTCCGCTGGGAAATGGGGCTTTGGGAAATTGGGGAAGCTGGATCCAGAAATCTCTGTAGCCTGAATGTGCTGGTTTGCTGAGAGCTGGAGACACAGAATTAGCTGGTGGGCATGGCAGTTTGTAGCACCCTGAGAAACTTGAGGAGTCTAGCAAGGGCCAGTGAGGAGGTGAAGGTTCTGGAATGTCTCTGCTATGAGGAAAGCTGGGACTGTTCAGCCTGGAGTAGAAAAGGCTTGAGGGGATCTTATCATTGTGCATAAATACCTGCAGGGAGGTTGTAAAGAAGACAGAGCCAGGCTCTCCTCAGTGGGAACACAGGAGCCTCATCAGAGCATGTGGAGAAACTCCTTTACTGTGGGGGTGAGCAAGGACAGGTTGCCAAGGGGATTGTGGAGTCTTCACCTCCAAAGCTGCCTGGAAATGGTCCAGGGCAACAAGCCCTGCCAGGCAGGTTGGACCAAATGACCTCCAGAGGTCCTTTCCCAGACAAAAATCTGTGATGCTTGTCCTTGGAGTATTTTCCTTCATTAGTTCATCTAAAGTTGCTTTAAAGACTTCCAGCAATAAGCTCTGATACAACTCACTGAAAGCCTAAGCAGCTTTTAGCCTTTTTTGCCTTAGCCTAAACCTGCTTTTAGCTATATGTAGTGTCTCTGTGTGCTGCATTCCCTCTCCTTGAAATGAGGAGAAGACTTGAGGGAAGGGCTAAGGGCAATCTCCTTGTATCAGCATCTCTAAACTGCTTATGCCCGTGCTTCACCCTGCAGCCAACTGCAGGATGCACTCACAGTACATGCTGCCTGCTGGTTGCTCAGCACACACCTGAAGTGATGCAGGGTCAGCAGATGTCTTCAGTGTCTCAGACACTCCGAAGGATTCAGAAGTTGTAGATGAAGAGGACTTTTTTAAAATAAATTTATGTAAAAACCAGGAATAAAATAGAATGAAGTGTTATGGGCACTGATAGCTGGCCTTATCTAACTTTGCCTTTTAGTGAGGTGTTAATGGCATGTTCATAATTACTTCCACATTCTGACTGAGGCAGGTGCAAAACCCATGTGCTTATATTTTTCTCCTTTTCCCTAACTGTCTGGCTGGCCTTCATCTTCTGCCATGCACTGTTCCCTCAGTCTGGACTGAAGACTTACAGATCTTGTTAAAAAGTGATTTTGATCTTTTATGCTCCCCAAGAGCCTGAGTCTTTGGTCTGGTGGGCTGAAGACAGTGTTCAGTGGTGCAAAGGGCTCTCAAGTCAAAAAACCCACCAGCTTTTTGATTTCTTATAGAGAGAATTAAGAAGATTGCTCTATAATGGAATCTTAATAGTCCTGGAAGGTGAGTGGTTGTAAAAATAATGTCCTTCCAAATAATGAAGTTCCTTTTGCAGCAAAGAAAAGATGAAGGTGATGTTGTGACAGCAAGTATTAAAGTGAGGTGTCCAGGATATCAAATGATTGCTGACTTACAGAGCTGTTGTCAGGGATGGGTCTGGGATGTAGCTGAGTTGATCTGTAAATATTCCAGCTTGACCTGGGTCTTGCTCAAGTGTTTCTGCATGGATTATTGGAAGAACTCCATTGTTTAAGAAAATGAGGGACAAACGTTTCCTTTTTGAAGAAACAAGTCTGTGTACTTCAATGGCTACAAGCTTAAGGAGCTTTTAAAAGACAATATATTGGCAATTCTTTCTGTGCGTGCTGCTGCAAGGCATTTCCTCCTTGTTAAAATCAGTGTCACTGAATTGGATAAACTTGCAGCATTTTCTCTTTTTTTTAACGTTTTGCTAACAGCAAGCAATAGCAGATGCCAAAGGTCAGGGTGTGCTAGTAGGGTATGGTTGTGAATTTTATTGGAATACTTTTTTAGACCCAGCTTGTGAAGGACAAGTCTGGAAAATGAGACTTGAACTGGTTACATTGATCGTGTTATCTTTTGATGGCAAAAGTAGGCCTAATTTCAGAATTTGTAAAAATGTGTTGAAAGAAACCCTGACTAGATAGACATCTTCTTGATCAGTAATGTTACAGAAACTTACCTTCTAAGACTCTAGGTTTTCTTCTTAAAGATTTGGTTTTTGAAAGAATTAGCATATATGGGGGGCTTTACACTACTTGTAAAAATTTCTAGGCCCTTGTGAAAAATCATAGTAAGTTTTGGAGCACTATCAGTTGGAGTGGATAGGTAGGAGTCGAGGATTCGACTACACCACTTTTTCCTTTCCCTGTGAAGTTCTACATGAATTTTCCACAACTATCTGATACTGGGCCAGTTAAGTATTACTTGTTAGAAATAGGCCTTAACATTTCCACTTGCTTCTGGAGATTACTCTGAGTTGATGGTAGTCAGAAATAAAGGAATGTCAAATTGCAGATTAATTACAGGAACATTTTTTCTGATCTCTACATTTGTGGCTTTACTGGAGGAGACATAATCAGAAATCTAATCTAAAAATCAGCAAACCAGAAGGAACTTGGACAGAATTACTTGTTACATGGATGAATCTGTTGGTTACCTTGTCATTGTTTGTCAGTTTTACAAACTGTCTGTAAAGTAGTGCCTAGAGACATATCAGAGAAAATGGTAAAATTGTCACAAATAAACTGGGTAATATTGCATTTACTTGGGCTAATCTATCCTCATGTCCTCTAGAGAGCCAACCTTGGATTGCTAGCCATTAAAAACCAGATCAAATCTCAGGCAAAATCCAGTTCTTAAACAATTGTCTTCAGCATTTCACAAAAAAAATGTTCGATATCATACCTGCTGAAGATCACATGACCCAAATAAAGTCCCAACATAGTAAGATAGAAATGGAAATACTCTGGGATCTACAAACAGATGTGGGGAAAAAACATACCCAAACACCATCAGGTGGTGTACAGAGCACCCCAGCTCTCGTGGGAGGTCAGGGAGCTTCCAAGCTGAGTCCTTGGGAGTAACTGAATTCATCCTATTTCCATGCCAGTAGTAAAACATCAAGCCTGGTACATTCAGAAGTTGACCTCTTGCCCAGTAGCACAAATAGTGTTTTTCTTCTGTCAGCAACATTCAGAGAGGATATGGCAGAGTAAGGAGAATAAATTATGTATCAGTAGCATAGGAGAGAGAGAGTGTGTACAGAATGGCAGCGGGAGAAGGAAAACAAACCACAAAGATAGTAAAGGTCACGGGTATCTTTTATTTTTCAAAACAACAGAGTTTATGGAGAATTGTTTTGTGTCTGATCTAATTTTGTTGGGATTTTTTTAGAGAAAAATGTCATCTCCTCTGTTGCTGATGGATGACTCAATCCTGCCAAGGGCTGAGCTGTTTTTTACCTCTGTGATTGCTACAGTATAGAATCCCAGAATGGTTTGGGTTGGAAAAGACCTTAAAGACCATCTCATTCCACCCCCCTGCCAGGAGCAGGGACACTTTCCACTGGACCAGGTCACTCCAGCCTGGCCTTGAACACTTCCCAGGGTGGTGCAAATAAATCTTTTCTGGGGAACCTGTGCCAGGGGCTCCCATCCTCACAGGGAGGAATTTCTTCCCAATATTCCCTCTCACTCTGCCTTGTGTTAAGTCATTCCCCCTTTTCCTGTCACTTCAGTTCCTGATGTAGAGTCCCTCTCCAGCTTCCTTGTAGCCCCTTCAGATACTGGAACCTGCTGTGAGGTCTCCACACAGCCTTCCCATCTCCAGGCTCAACAGCCACAACTTTCTCAGCTTTTCTCCATAGGCCAGAAACCCTGGTCCTCATATCAACTTCATGGCATCCTCTGGTTTTGCTCCAACAGTTCTTTCTTAAGACAGTCATCACAATACATCACTTTCTTTTTTTAAAGAAAAATGCCTACAGAGTAGTATTGACATCAGCATTAGTATTATTGTCAGACTTCCTTTTCCTTCCACAGTCTTTAAGAACCATGGAATTGTCATTCTCCATCACCCAGGTCTACCTTGTCCAGCATCTTGTAGCTAAAAACTGTCAGCAGCAGCTTCTGAGAGGGTTAAAAACCTCATGCTGGACAGGTGGTCAATATGTCCTCATCATCCCACTCCCAAGTAGTTTTAAGATTGATTTAAATGTTGAGAGAAGCTGCCTGCCAGGATGAAAGGAAGTGTCTTCAAGTTGGGCCTGGGCAGGTTTAATTTAGATATTAGGGAATTTTTTTTTTTCTCTGAGAGGGTGATTAGGCATTGGAGCAGACTGCCCTGGGCAGTTATGGAGTCACCATCCTTGAAAGCATTGAAGAAATGTGTGGATGTGGCACTTGAGGATGTGATTTAGTGGTGAACACAACAATGCTGGGTTGGCAGTTGGACTCCATGATCTTTCTTAAAGGTCTCCTCCAATCTTAATGATCCTCTGGGATCCTGTGAAATACTTTGGACAGCCTTCCAAAGTGAGCATCATTTCCCAGTTCTTGGCAGTCGTGTGGGTGATGCAACAGTTCCTAACAAGCTCCTGGCTAGTGCAGTCCCACTGGTATTACGTGTAAAAGCAGCAGAGGCCTATCCCACCAGCTCTTTAACAACTAGAGAACAGTCTATTTAGAAATTATAGGTAAATTTGCATACCTGGCCTAAAAGAGACATGTTGTAGATTGTTTCTGAGGATCCTGTCTTGGGAATTTCTCAAAATGTGGCCACTACCTGCTCAAACACAGCTTGAGAAGAATGGGACATCATTTGATAAAAGATGTTTACTTCCTTTGGGCAGAGCTATATTAGTCATCCAAAATGATGAGAGAAGAGAGACTTTGATACTAAATTTATCTCCAGGTGTGACCTGCCAGGGCTGCTCAGATACAAACTATTGATCTGGCCCTATGGCCAGGAACCCATCTGTTCCTTCTGCTTGTGGAAAGCAGTTTTGTCCAAAGAGCAATAAACACAGCAGATAGTGAGCCAGAATTGGCGAAGTTCAGCTGACCAGGGTATTTTCTGAATTAACCTATATACTATGTTGACTTTCAGTATATTGATATATAACTGTTTTTTAAAAAAAAATACTCTAAAGAATAATCCTCTGGCTTTTTCTCAGTTTCTGTTTCTTTGTTAATTACTACTCTCTGAGTGTTAGATGCTCTCAGTTGAATAAAAGCTGATGCTGATTGAAAGAAAATCTATTTATAGACAGGAGTTGAATGAGAAGGTGTATGTTACAAAAACATTACAGAAGAACGGAGCATAAGCCAAGTATCTTTTATTCAATGTCTTTAAAAGGAAGAGCTATTGATTTTTTTTTTTCTTTTTTTCAAATGCTGATTAGTCGGGAACCTGGGCTTTTCTTGGATCACACATTCTACTTGGAGGGTTGTAATATGTATGGAAAATGAGGAGAGGAAAGGGATTGATGATGTGTATAAGATGTGTTGGCACAATGTGCTGTCAGTTTTCACTGAAAGCAGGAATTTGGTAGGAGATCAATAATAACAGAACAGAGCTGTGTGTTGGTTTTGCAGATCATTTCAAACCCAGGCTGGTTGACCTCACCACTTTTGTGTCTTCTCTATTTTTTGCGTGTTTTAGAGGGCTTCAAGTCATTATTTATATTCCCACATGCATGTGTGGGGAACTGCACAGAACCGTAGAGAACTTAAAGGAACAAAATAAAAAATACACCAAAAATCTGTTCCTTCAGCAAACACCTGGCTACTGAAACAATGTCATAATGTCAGTAACATGCAGCTGGCAAGTCAGTATTTAAATTTATGGCTTTTCAGGATTAGGAGGCAGTTTATTGAGGGTACCACCAACTCCAGATACCAGCAGTGGATGTGTTTTACATCCTGGATAAACAAGTGGTGAATGTCTGTGTTGGCCTAGGAATTTTTACTTTCCATACAACATGTAGAAAAGTTTCAGTATCTAATCCTTAAGAAGATGACACACCAAATTTCCTGGATATGGTAATTTTAAATATTTAAAGCCCATTTTTGTTTTTTTCCCTTTTCTTACTTCCCTTAGTATTCTGGATCTAGTTTTTTTTAGTTGGTGAGGAGATGAAGTACAGGCAGGACAGCCTGCTGCAAAATCAGCTCTTTCAGCCTCACCAGAGATGCAGACCTTTAAAATGGGCCAAGCAGATGAACTTGAACTGAGTCTTCAGCACAGAGATTCCCAGACTGATTTGTGTTGGAAGGAACCTTAAATCTCATCTCCTTCCAACCCCCTGCCATGGGTAGTGATACCTTCCACTAGAAAATGTAAATCATATTTCCATGTGTAAACACGTGTGATAAAACCCAACTTGAATGAGTTAAAGGTCAGAGATAAGCCTTTGGAAGTGAAGTACAGCGTGAAAATTGCCTACTCATGTAGATAATGTTATATTCCTGATCCCACTGAGCTCTTTTGTTTTGGGTTGTTTTCTTCCTGGGATCTCTGCCTGGTTGTGCACATAAGCAGCTCATTAGATATGCACTATTCCTTTCTTTTTCTTTTTCTTTCCCCTTGCTGTTTTTGCTTTGTGTAACCCTGTGCCTCACTAGACACCATTCAGATCAGGATTTGAGGCTGGAGTTATTATTCTCCCATTTGGCATTTCTGCAGGACTCAACACTACAGTATTTCAGTGCTTCAGATGTTAATTGATTTTCATAACACCCCACTGAGATGGGGAATTATTATTAACCAGGGAAATGGAGCACAAGAAATGGAGGTCAGAAGTGCTGCCCAGTTTGAATACCAGCTTTGAGACACCTGTTATCTGGTTTATTATTTATTCAGTACTCACATTAAACTCTTGAATTCCTTTAATTGCAACTGCAATTTTGCATCTCTCATACTGAGTCAGAAGTGGGAATGCAGGCAGCATAGTAAGGAAAACTCAGCTGAGCCCTTTTGGCATTTTTTTCACTAGGGATGTGCCTGTTTTCATGAAAGTAATTTGGGGCAAAAGTGGGGCAAGTATTAAGTCTCAAGAGATTTTTCTTAATAATTTCTTCTGGCTGATACAATGCTTATTCTTCAGTTCTTGGAACAAAATAAACAACGCTCTACCTCCAGGAATCTCTTCTGCTCCCTAATTGTAATTCATCACCAGAGTGGTTCCACTTGTAACAACAAATGAGTAGAGGTTCTTTATGGAGCGTGTGTGAGATGTTCTTAATTAAAAAATTCCTGAAATGAATGCATAAAGATTGCCCTGTATTTCTTTATTATTATTGCTTATGTACTCCTAATTTTCTTTTAACATTTATTCAACATAAACAGTTTTCTGTTCTCTCTGTTTTATTTCTGTATTGATCTGCCTTCTGGCACCAATGGCCCATATTCAGCAGCTTCTTGATAAGCTGGGAATGGCAGGAGTGTCAAGGAGTCAGCAATGCTCCTCTGCAGAAATTCAGCTGTCCCAGAAGAGACTGGAGGCAGAGCTTGTTCAGTAGCATGGCAGCTGTCATAGCACTGGCATATGAAGATAATTCTTTTCCTCAGTAGAATATTTTCTCTGAGTTGACAGGAATTTTAGAAGTAAGATCATTAGAACCCTGAGTGCCTTGATAGCCATCTCACCTTGGCTTTTTTTTTCCCTGATAAACTAACTTATCATGACTTTCAGAAGAATAAAAATGGTCTAAAATCCTAAATGAAGGTGTCTGTAAACTCATGTGCTTTGGTACTTGAGAGCAGTGCTATCTACAAACTCTACTGGAAAAAGATAGAAACTTAACTAAAGTATTTTTGATACATTTTAATAAGTGGTTCTAAACTATCTTCTCCCTAGATTAATTACTTGGTTTTTTTTCCTTTATGAGTTTATCATAATTTAAAGATAGGTTGTCCTTTGAAAATGAATTAATTCTCCAGTCTTTGCATGTAAATCTTATTTTGGGCCCATTTAATTATTTTCCTCTAGATTTTTTAGACACAGCTTTCATTAACAGGGCTGAATTAAGACTGCTTCAAGCTCCTTTTAACTCTATAAAAGCTCATGTGCTTTTGGACTTTTACACAAATACTTTTGGCCTTACCTTGGGCATTCTCCTTGTCAACTTCTGTGTGCTCAGTTACACTTTGGCTTTTCCAATCAAGACAAGAGAAGTACTGGGCAGTCAAGCACAATGTCTCAGCTTGACTGGAAAACCTTGTGTGTGCTGGATGTGGTGATTTTCCTGAAACTTCCCCTGGATCTTCTCAAGTTCATGCTGAAAAATGTCTGTAACAGATTTCTATAATGGATTCTGTAACTTTGCTGGCAGATCTTAAATGCTGCTTCAGGCATTTTCTCATCATTTAACTGCATGGTCAGATGGATTTGGGAGGCAGAATGGGGTTCTCCAGCGTCTCTGGCATTTGGAAGCCATGTGAATGAAAATAATCATTAAAGAAGTTTGATTAGAGAACTGCTTATTATATTTTTTTGTTATTAGTCTGTGTTTTTTTCCTTGTGATTTAGACAGTGTGCTTATTTTTGGTTGCTGATGGCTGCACGGTGCTTCGATGTCCTGAGAATAATTATAATAACACAGCAAAAACATAAAAATGTGTTTATTTTCTCCAGTGGTACCAGTTGGCATAATGAAAACAGTACCTTTCTTTGTACCCTTTCCTTTCATAGCATATAAATATGTGCCTGGCATTTTAGAGGGCTGGAACACCTCTCCTGTGAGAAAAGGATGGCTGAGAGAACCAGGGATGTTCAGCCTGGAGAAGAGGAGGATCCAGGGAAGACTTAGAACTCCTCCCAGTGCCTAAATGGGCTCCAAGAGAGCTGGAGAGGGACTTTGGAAAAGGACCTGGAGTGACAGGACAAGGGAATGGCTTCAGACTGCCAGAGGGCAGGGTTAGATGCGGTATTGGGAAGGAATTCTTTTCCTGTAGGGGCAGTGAGGCCCTGGTACAGGGTGCCCAGAGAAGCTGTGGCTGCCCCTGGATCCCTGGCAGTGCCCTAGGCCAGGCTGGCAGGGTTTGGAACAACCTGGGCTAGTGGAAGGTGTCCTGCCCATGGCAGAAGAGTGGAATTGGATGAGCTTTAGGGTCCTTTCCAACCCAAACCTGGGATTCTGTGGCTTCACAAAATACAGATCATGTTGCTTTCTGGTTCTAGAGGTATTAATGTCAAAAAAAGGGAAAGCCACAATTGAGATCACTGAACATGAGAATATTGTAATTGGATAAATCAATGATAGCCAAGATTCATAGAAGCCATCAACTTTAGGGAGACAGCACAAAGTGATGTTTGACCTTCTTGCAGCCATTTCTTTAGCTGCCATTGAAGGGAATGGAGAAGTGCAGCAGTGGCTGTCATCTCTGGGCTAGGATCATCACCTCTGGAGTGACTCCTTGGGGTGTTTTGGATCCAAAAGGGAACTGGAGCTGGGAATTGCTGCAGACTTCTGGCTAAGCCTACCTGGCAGCTGCATTACTGTGTGGCACAGGGTCACTGTGGAGACTTTATGTAATTTAAAAAAAAAAACACTGAAATTCAGGAGATTACCTGGTTGCTGACTCCAGCAGGTGTAAAGAAGCTTTTTTAATGGAGAATCCTGGTTAACAAGACACAGTCTGAGAGCTTAGGAGCTTTTCTGTCACAAAAATACTCTGTTTTCAAGATAAAAGTTATTTGTAAGGGATTTATATTCCAGGTAACAGGAGAAGGTTTTGTTGGTTTTTCCTTTAGGATTACAAAAGTAATGGAGAAAAGCACCATTTGATATTTGCCAACCTAAAGGTACAGCTCACTGCAACCTGAAGATAATTAACTGTTATAGTTCCAGCTCTGACATTTTGATACTTCCTCATCCACACAGTGGTGTTCTTTAGGTCTGTCTGCAGTGATTCCCATCTTTTTCTAGAAATCCTTTATGAGTTTTTAATTAACACTTTTTATGGTAGATTCATACATATAGCATTTCAAATTAGTAGTTTTAAGCTTGCAAGACAGAGACAGCCTAATTTTTTGGTGGTTTTTTGGTCTTTTTTTTTTTTTTTTTTGGTGTAGTTTTTTTGTGTGTTTGTTTGTTTTTGGTTTTTTACTGCCAGAACAACACGGTTAGTATATGATCTGTGCTAAAAACTCATCAACAATTAAAGAACTGGTAATTTCCTCAGAGTTCTAAAGCTGAACCTTAAGCCTGCAGGACAGAAAACATGTCATGTTGCTCTTGTTCAGCTGTCAAGCTATAACTGCATAAGAGACTACAAAGGATTTTCATTTTCTTCTCAAAGCATTTTTGGAGAAGTCAGTAAAGCAGTTATCTACTGTATCCACATTGAGTACATGTCGAATTTTCTATAACGTTACATTTAATTATACTGTTAATGGGTTAATATGTCAGGATTTTTCTCTTTTTGTTTTTTTTTTCCACAGGATTCTGCTCAGGAGAGTGTCATCAAACGAGATATCCATCGTACATATCCAGCACATGATTATTTTAAGGATACAGAAGGAGATGGGCAGGAATCTCTGTACAAAATCTGTAAGGTACAGTCAGTACTCTCAGTTTGAAAGCCTGTCCCATATTTTGTGTGACTTTCTTTTGCCCTGCTAACTGTGTTCTGGTCCAAGTTATTAATCAGTAAGATTTTAAAGCTTTGTTTAGATTGCATGTGGAGACTGTGGAGTTTCTGCATTTGCTTTTACAGCCTTGCATTTGGTACCTCCTAAGGTGCAAGTGAGAAGAGGCTCAGGCTGGCTTTGCTCAGGTGAGAGGGAGGAACCTTTTCAGAGGGAATGGTGTAGGAGCTCCTCTTTTGCTCTGAGGTGGAGAGATTTACGGAGGAGAAACAGATCCTCCGAGCAAGCTCTGCTGTGAGGTTAAACCAGAATGTCTGTAGATGATTATCTGGAGACCAAGTTTTTGACCATTCCACAAGCAGTGTGTGAGCAGAGCTTTTCACTCACAGCTGCCAGATCACCTCCAATGAAAACCCTCTTTAAGTTTTCCAATTTGCACATAGGAAAGTTGAGGTACTAAATCAATAGGTTTGTCCATCTTGTACAGGCAGATTTCTTTTTGTTTGAGAGAGATCCAGAAGGTAAAATATTGCAACCAAGCAGGGAGTATTCTGCCTGTCAGTTGAAGATGTTGCTGTGGTTTTGGCAGTCAGTTTTTGTTTCACTTTTTTTTTTTTAAATTCATGTAGAATATTATATAATGTAGAATTCATTCTGTTCATATAGAATGAATGATTGCCTTAGGCACAGCCATTTCCTTTTCCCTTCCTCTTCCTTGCTGCTGTTTCCACCTCCTGCTGATTACTAGAAATGATGGAGTTGTCAAGCAGAAAAAAAGTGTTCAGCCTTTGGGGTATAATGACACATTTTCCTGTTCCCCAGATAAATTCTCTGGTGATACAAACTCCTATTCAAATAATAATTTGGATGACTATTAAATATAGCTGCTTAGCTACTGGGATTCAGTGTTGTGAGCTATTCACAGTTTAAAAGAAATACAAAATTACAAAAGAGAACTTTCAAGCAATGGTAGTGATTTCTTCCTAATCTGGGAGGGCTCTAGAGGGCTACAGGAAACAGTTCCTTTGGCAGTCTATGAAAACAATAACAATGCAGGTAATTGTGGGCTTGTCACTTTGATACCAGTTAAGTGAACAATGATGGAATAATTCAGTTTTTCAAGAATTACATGTGAGAAGTATGTTATAATGAAGGCCTGGAAGTTTACTGAAACTACATCATGACAAGCTAACACAAAAAGCCAGAAGTACAGGTTCCATGGGTGAAGGTGTTTTGACTGGAATTCTGTAGCTCCTGTAGCCTGCCAAGCTCAGAATGTATAAATGCTGGACAAGTTAGAGCATGAACAAGATACACATTAAGGAGTTAAAGACTGGCCAGCAGGTTCCTAAACAAGTACTGAATCAGTGGATTTCAGTCAAAGTATTAGGAATATCCCTTCTTCTCTCCCTATCCTTTCCATATACTCTGGTGAGTCACCTGGCAGAAACCAGAAAGTCCTTTCTCATGAAGGTATTTTGGTGACACAGAGAAAAAGGCGATGGTAAATAATGAGATGTAAAGGATGCGGAGATGGATGAGCCTCCTGTAGGATCAGTTTGACTTGAGCAACTCAGTGTTTTGCAGCTGCTTTTAGTTACAGTGTCCAGAGTTAAAGACATCTACTCTACGTTGGAAAGAATCTGTAAAGTTCTGCGAGGATGATGAAAGAATTTGGGAACATTCTTTGAAAAGAAATTTTTTTTTCATTAAGGTATCTCAGTCTATTTTGTTTAATAAAGGACAAATAGAGGAGTGAATCTGTCTGAACTGGAAGCAACTTAGAGGAATTATCTGTCCAGCAGGCAGCTTCAGAGGGGCACAGACCTTCCTGGGTTGTTTCCTTTCTGTAGGAAATGTGAATAATTCTGCATGTTTCCTGAATCTGGGGGCTTTCCTTGCTCTGTAAAGCTGCTCCTGCAGAGGAAGTTGCTGTAGCTGTTAGTTATTATATCAAGGTGCCCCCAGTGTCAGGAGTAATGCGCTCTGACTCTGTGATTCAGAAGGCTGAACAATGCTTTATTAAAACTATACTATGTTACATTAATACTATATTATAACTGTAGTAAAGACATATTATACTATATAAAAGATGCTAGATAAAAAACCATTACTGAGACAGTCAGGACACAGCTTTGACCCAGTTGGCCAAGGAAACAAAACAATCCATAGCAGACTCCAATTAACAAATCACTTTGGGTAAACAATCTCCGTAACACATTCCACATGTGCCAAACAATAGGTGCAGTGAATAGAGATAAGGATTGTTTTCTCTTGTCTCTGAGCTTCTCCAGGAAAAATCCTGGGAGAGAGAATTATGTCTCTCTGTTCAGAGAATGTGAATGCCACAGTTAGTTCTCTTTTCTTGAAGGATCTTGAAACTCAGAAGTGCTGCATCCTTGGCAAAGAGAAATTCATGCAAAAACTCCAGGAGGCCTGTGTGGATGAACAAGGTGCTCCTGGACAAACTCAAAGACAAAAGGAGGCCTACAGAGGGTGCAAACAAGTCTAGTAGACAGTCTACCAGACTACATTTCTAGTCTGGTAGGAATGTAGAGAAATTGTCCAAGCAGACAGCAATCAGGTTTAGGAAACTAAAGCCTTGATAGAATTAAATGGATGTGAAGGGTGACAAGAAAATATTTGATATGTACATCTGTGATAAAACTAAGATTAGAGACAGTGTGGGAGAAAATGTTCCTTCCTGTCCAGAAGGAAAGGGCAAACCTGCTTAACCCTGGACATTGGCAAGGCTGAGGTACTCAATGACTTTTTTGCCTCTGTTTTCACTGGCAAGTGCTCCAACATCACTGCTGAGGCCACAGAAGGCAAAGGCAGGGACAGAGAATGAACAAGTGCCCAGTGCAGGAGAAGATCAGGTTTGAGACGATCCAAGGAGCCTGAAAGGCCGTGGAACCTGGTGAGATGCATCTGTGGCTCCTGAGGGACCTGGCAGATGAAGTTCCTAAACCACTGTCCATCATATTTTAGTTATGGGCATCCTGTTAAGTTCCCACAGAGTGAAAATTGGGGAAACTTAACCCCCATTTTTAAAATGCAAGAGGAGAAGGATCCAGAAGAGGCCTTAGAGCCCCTCCCAGTGCCTAAAGGGGCTCCAAAAGAGCTGAGGAGGCACTTTGGAAAAGGACCTGGAGTAACAGGACACAGGGAATGGCTTCCCACTGCCAGAGGGCAGGGTTAGATGGGATATTGGGAAGGAATTCTTTTCCTGGCAGAGGTTGCCCAGAGAAGCTGTGGCTGCCCCATCCTTGCAGCTCTGGAAGTGTCCAAGGCCAGGCTGGATGGGGCTTGGAGCAACCTGGGATAGTGGAAGGTGTCCCTGCCCATGGCAGGGGGTGGCACTGGATGGGCTTTAGGGTCCTTTCCAACCCAGACCATTCTGGGATTCTGTGATCTTTGATCAGAGACCTCTCTGTGTGTCCATCAAGTTGAAGGCTGCTCTTCCTGTGAAGCATTTTGTGTGTACCTGGAGTTTAATGACCTCTGTCACCCAGCCACTTGTTCTTGATAGAACATGTTCTACATAGCAGCTTTGCAGTCACTTTCTAATTCCCTGCTCCAAACAGCTTTGTCTCATCAGTAGCCTTTGTGCTATTTTTATGTGGTTTTGTTTTTACTATTTTTATTTTTACTGTGCTATTTTTATGTGTTCTTTAAGGTTTGTGAATATTTGCAGCGCATCTTTCTGCACGGTTCTGTGAGTGACCTCACCTTCACTCTCTGGGTTAGAACTGACTTTATTCCTACCTTTGGCTTTCTCTCCTTTAATCAATTATTTGAGTGTGTAAGGCGATGTTCTATAGCAGCTCAGTTCCCTAAAAAGCCTTTGGGTAGGGATCTTGCTGAAGGGTTTATAACAATCCTGGTGATCTTAGTGACTCCCTCATTCCTTCATGTGCTTGTTGGTTCAGAGAAGGATTTGGGAAGCATTGCTTTCTGGTAGAACCGCCACATGCAGTCTTCAACATGGAATTATTCATAAATTTACTAATTACACTGAAGGGTTTATACCTACTTGCCAGTATTGAGATCAGACACATATGCTGGGGAGATTTCCAGGCAGAGATTTCCAGCATTTCCACTTCTCCTTCATCCTCTCATCATTTCCTTAAATGACTGTAGCTGTGACAGATATCTCTTTGGGTCTGACTGAACCTTGAATTGATGATTAATAAACTGTTTTCTCCAGGATGTGGGTTTTCAAGAAATATTGTTAAAGCCTAATTAATTTGCTTATGAAATTGTCATTCCATTGGGAATAAAAAGTAAATATCTGTGTTAGAATTAATAATGTGGCAGCTTTGTATTGCTAGAATAATTTTAACCAGAGGTGCTGGGTACTTGTGCCTTTATTCTAAAGTGAAAGCAAGAAGTTTGAGGAATGGGATTTTTGAATATGGCTGGGAAGGGTCTGTCCTCAAGTGAGAGGGCAGAAAGCTGAAGAGCATTTTCTTCATTTTCCACTGAAATGAGAGATGATCTGAGCTGTCAGATAAAAAGGAAAATCATTAAAAGCTCACTGCCTCGTTTTAACAGATCTGCCAGTTTTTGTTCCAACTCTTTATCTCCTCTTCAGAACAGTAGGAAACCAGGAAAGATGGGAACTTTTTCTGTTGCAGAACATTTATGTGACAAAGTACCTAAAAATAAACTTCAGGACTGACAATGGTGATAAGGAATGAAAAGAGTTTCAGATTCTAGACTGGAGATTTCACTTGAGGACACCACTTAAGCTGGATTTTCACAGAGCAAATTTTGGGCAGTCTTTGTGAAAACTGCTGCTTCTTGCCTGCTTTCTGTTTAAATACTCTGCAAATTCTAGCTGTGTTTGAAGAGCTCACCTCAGTGTTACAGTGCATAACTGAGTAGTGCTCAGTGCCTGCTTCCAAGCTCTGTCCATGCTCACAGCCTGAGGCTCCAGGGAATCACAGCACCTGGCAGAATTAATCCTCTCAGCTCTCTGCAGTGTGTGCAGTGCAGAATTTAACATGAGATGTGTTTTCCCTAATTTTCTGATTAAGGGAACTCTTATTTCACAAACAACCACTGTGACTGTAATGGGGAACAGGGAACATGGTGCAGGAAAATCAATCAGGTGACCTGGGACTGGGCAGACTGGGAAAACACACACAATGCTTTTCAGAAAATGGTAGAATTACTGCTCAGAGGTACAGAGTTGGTGTTAGTGTTTCTCAGTAATCTGAGGCCTTGCAGAAGGGTATGAATCATTTGTATCAGGATCTATTTTGTTATTAAATACTTACCCCTTTGTGAATGAGATTTGTAGCTTTTCCCCTAATCCTGGTCTTGCCTGCAGGTTTTAGGTGCAGGATCAGTGTGGTAGCTGGCTTGCTGTGACACCAAACACTTTGGTTTAGTTACAGTCTGTGTTTTTGGCACCCACATTGGCAGAGAGAATAACAAACACTGCGTTCTAGCAATGCTAACATTGAGTGGGCTCTGTTGTGGGGTTAGTTTAGTTTTGGTAATTGTATACTGAAATATGGAAATCCCTTTGAGCTGCTCTCTTGTAGCTTTTCCCCCAATCCTGATCTTGCCTGCAGGTTTTAGGTGCGGGATCAGTGTGGTAGCTGGTTTGCTGTGACACCAAACACTTTGTTTTAGTTACAGTCTGTGTTTTTGGTACCCACATTAAAAGAATAACAAACTGCATTCTAGCAATACTAATACTTAGTGGGCTCTGTTGTGGATGGTTTAGTTTTTGCTACTGTATATTGAAATATGGAAATCCCTTTGAGCTGCTCTTCTGTAACCAGCAGCTTCTATGCCCAGGATAAGCTGTGAGTGATGGGTTATGCTTCAGCAGAGCTGCTGCTTAGTGCTGAAAGTCTAATTTTCATAGGCTTTTGGTTTTTTATATTTTCATTTCCATTTTATTTCAGCATGTCTTTTCAGGTAGTCACCTCACTGTACATGTATTCTTCCACATTTTTCAATCTTTAATATCTCCTTAGATTTACAAATGGGAAGTTTCAGTGTTTGTCCAGGTGTAATTATTTGTCAGAGAGCAGATCTCTTTTGTTCCTGCAGAAATCTATTTGCCAATTAGAGGATAAACACCATCAGTGAAGAATTATTTTTCACCTATTTTCAGTTGTTTATTTTCTTTGCTCCTGGGTTGAAGGAGCAGTGCTAGTAAATATTTTTGTCTTGTTTCATTCCAAGGATTTTTAGTGTTACCTTCTTTCCTTCTGTTTACATTGTAATAAGGATCCTTCTCTGTGCATTTGTGTTCAGCAGCCCCATTCTTGCACACAATGAAAGATGCAATGAAATTCTGTAGAATTTTCTGCTGAGCCTGTACCAGTGGGAAGGTCAGCTCTGGAATCCTGAGAAATGCTGGGAATGCTCTCTTTGGGGCCTGCCTGGTTGAAGATGATTTCTTCATCCTCTCAGCTCTCCCAGCTCTGGCAGAGGCACGTTGTGTAACAGCCTCTTCCTGATATTCCATAAATGAGTAACTAATGTCTAAAAATACAGTTCTAATGCAGAAATTCCTTGTGAAATGTGATACATACTCAATTCTGCACCCATAGAGATATTATTACTTTCAGACTGTTAGTCTTATTATAAATTCAGATATGGAGTTTTAAATTCTGCTGTTACTAAATTTATTTAGTGACTGAGCATGTAATAAAATACCTTGTTGTGAAAACATAAAAATAAAATTTAAAATATTAAAAATATAATATCAATAATATTAATAATAATTAATGAGAAAATAATAAAATACCTTGTTGGGTAAAAAGTCTGCATCAAAGTATGGATGTTTTCCTGAGACACTCTGAGTTTCAGACACCATGGAAGTCTTTTATGTCTCCTAAAGCAGAATTCAGAACAGAGCTACATCTGTGTTAAACACTGAGTAGCTCCCCTTGGTCATTTCATAGAGGTCATAGAGAGGCATAACCTCTCCTCTTCCTCATTTAAACCTGCTGGCACTCACAGACAGAAGTTACAGAAATCCAAACAGAAGTTTTAAATTCAGCCATCTTTCCCTTCATCTTTCAAATGCTAGTACTTGGAATTTTTCTCTGTAGGAGATTCTGATCTTGGGAGGTTTTCCTCTGTTAATTATTTTGGAGAAGAGTTTCTGCCCAGCCCTGGGTTCTTGGTTCACTTTCCCAACGTGCAGATTGTTCTCAGTCATGGACTTGGCGGAGACTCTGCTTCCAAAGAATTCACTTTCTAATGATGATGTACTGATAACTGCATAGTAGCTGTTTTCAGAATACAGGTTACTATTAAAAAGATGTCTCAATTCTCTGAGATCTTAATTTAGTTAAAAAATGAATGAAAACAGGCTTCATGTCAGAACCTTCATTAAATCCCATTTATGAGACAGAGAATATTTAAAATCTCAGTTAGCTGGGGAATTGTAATTGGAAGTTCCTCAAGAGCTTAGGAGAATAATAAGTTAAAAACTGTGAGATGTCACAGGTTTTCATGGGAAAAATTCCGTCCTCTTGAAATTAAAAAGTTACAATGACTGCAGTGGAAATAGGGGATTTGGAATTTTGCCTTGTTTTTATATTTCATATGGAAAATGAGAATTCCTTAGCTGCATACATCTTAAATAGTTAATCTTAGCCTGTTAGTTAATGATATGATATTATGGTTGTATCTGTAGGCAGCATCCTTATTTTTGAGGTTATTCTGGTTAATTACATCATATTTCAGCACTATCAAATCCCATAGGTTGCTTAAAAATAAAACAGTATAATTGGAAATGTGATGTGCATTAAGATTCCAAAGTCTCTTTGCATTGGGTAGATGCAATGAACTCCTGCATATTTTAGAGACTTCATTAAAAACTAAACCTTTAGTTGTCAGGGTTATGATGTTTTGACTTAAGAGCAGAATCTTTCTTTGTTTGATCTAATTCTGATGCAGAACTGAAGTTTGTGTCCAAGTATCTGCAGACAGCTGCTTGTCAAGATCAGATTTTGGGGAAGGACCTTGTGGAAATGAATTTCAAAAAAATTCTTCTTCAAAAAAATTTTTCGAAAAGTGAATCAAGCAGTTATTTATTTTTTTCATGGTTTTTGGTTGCTTCAAAGGCATTTTAATAATTCCCTCTTTTTACTGGGGCCCTTTGATATTTTTCTCCTATATAGGCTGTGTCCACTAATAAGTTTCATATTTTTATTTAAACCAAATTATCCAATACTTGCTGATTTGTAGTTCTATGGACCAACCTTTTTAGAAAAGTTTCCATTTTTTCATCTCTTCTGTTTTAATCAGGCAATTAGTGGTTTGCCAGTTTACTTTTCCCCTCAAGCTTTTTGGGTGAATGCTGTCCGTTCTTTATAATTTTTCAGTAATTTTATTCCTTTTAATTTACGATTTTTTCTGATATTCTGTTGGACACAGATCCTTCAACACATCCCCTGTTAGGAATGGTTCCAGCAGGATAACGAACCCTTTGATTCTTCTGTAATAAAACAAACACAAGGAAAGTTCACAGGGATTTTCTGCTGGAGCCTAAATACAATTTCCTTACATTGACCATCTATTTTCCAAGCAGTGACTTTGTCTTCCTGCTCTGGATGTGTTTGAAATCGATTTATTATGAGCTCAAATGTGTTTAGGAAATTGATTATGAGAAACTTTGCAGTTAAATACAAAAATATGAAGGAAGAACAGTAGAGTGAGGATTTTTTTGTACCCTCCTTTTTTTGCTGTAACTTCATCTTCTTTCAAAATCTCATAAGAAGTATGTTTTTATTTCTTGCAACTTCCTGTACTTTTCAATCTATGTCAGTTTTGGAAGCAGTTTGTTTTCTCCAGTGTGTCAGTTTCTCAATACTTATTTTAAAATAACTTGTTTGGATTAATGTATTGCTATTTTCAGCAAATTATTCAGTATAATGCTTCTCACAACAGAGAGCCCCCAGCCATTGATAATTTGATGTTCATTTTTCAGCCTAGATTTTTTTTGAAGTAAATTAGAAGTGGTTTTTAATAGTACGAAGAAATCATAAATCAAATTTCTCATTTATAGTTCTGCACATCTGTTTCTAAGTGGAGCTGGCCTATCAAAACCAGGGGTAATACATCATTTAGGGAAGCTACAGAGACGAGACATTAGGCATCTACAAACTGATAGATCTGGGCAACAAACAGATAATGACTCATGATGATGATTAACCAGTGAATGATTCTAGTTAATTATGTAAAATATTAATTTAAGCATCTAAAGGCATTTCTGTGAATTTAGTACTTTGTAGCTAATTAACTTCTTTATGGAGAGCATCCTTTTCTTTTTTTCCCAGTTGAATTTTGTATCTGCCATTGCACACTTCTCAGGTTAGATTTTGTGTTTGACTTTTGTGACTGTTTTAAACTGGTAAGCTGGATTGTGATGGTTCATTAAACATTTTTCAGTGATTTCTGTGACTTCTTTAATTTTCTTGTCCACTGAAACTGAGCAATGGGTTGGGATTATTTTCACTCAGCTCCTGACTAATCCCACCTAACAGCTTTCAAAAGAATGGTGAGCAGTACAGACAAAGGGCAGAGGGCTGCAAGTCCCAGGTCAGCTTTTCCCAAAGGAAATGTAAGGCTGAATTGTTCAGAAACAGTGACCTTTAAAGGAATACTCAGAATATTCTGCACTTAGATAAATCCTGCCTTCCAGAGTCATTGCAGAATTCCTCACAAGTCCATCAGACTGAAAAGTGGATTGTCTGATCCATGTGGCTCCTTCCTCCCTGGCTCTGCCCTTTGCTTTTCCCTGGCTGCACCCTCAGTATTTTGCTTTTTCTCTCAGGATGTCTCTACCTCTGGTGTCAGTCCTGCTGCTCCTGCTTTGACTTGCACAAGTTTCCACAAATTCTTAACATCCTCTGACAACTCTTTAAAAACAGTATCTGTCTTCTCATCTTGGAAAAGTAAAGGGGAAGGAAAGGTTAGTTATTTTAGTTTGGGGATTTTTTGAAGAGTAAGAAAAAGCATGTCTGTCATAGCATAGGAAAATGAGTTTTGTTCATTCTTCAGCATAACAAGGGCATGGAAAAACTGTTTCTGATGAAATCTTCAGGTTAGAGTAGTTCTCAGCAGTTTTCTAACCTTAGGTCCTGTACTTGCATAATGTCAGAACTTGTTTTTCCAAAAACAAACATTCACTTTCCCCCCAGCACAAACTTACCCTGGTTTTCATTTATTTTTGTTGCATTGGTAAAGCTCTATCATTACTCACTTGAGCTGAATGATCCTTGATTTAAGTGAAGGGAAATCCATCTCTTTTTAGGCTGATTGAAAAATAAAAATAATAATTTTCAACTCCAGCATCTGTGGAGGGTTGAGAGTGACCTGTGGGTGTTTTTAGAAGAGGCCTGAAAGCACAAGAGTAGTTACAGTTTTACACCCTGTGTGATTTTTTTAGCCTGAGTAGTGTTCCATGGAGAATCATGGAATGGCTTTGTCTGGAAGAGACCCTAAAATTCATCCCACTCTCACTGTCCCAGGCTGCTCCCAGCCCTGTCCAACCTGGCCTTGGGCACTTCCAGGGATCCAGGAACAGCCACAGCTTCTCTGGGCACCCTGTGCCAGGGCCTGCCCACCCTGCCAGGGAGGAATTGTGTCCCAATGTCCCATCTAACCCTGCCCTGTGTCCATGGGGAACATTCTCAATGTCCTGTCACTCCAGCTCCTGATGGAATAAATTTCTTCAACTTCCTGCAAGCCCTTTGAGACCCTGGCAGTGTCCTGAACAGCTCCTTGATGTCACAGTTTGGTGATGCCTGTATGCATTTTAAATATGATTTTCTTTTTTCTAGGCCTATTCTGTCTATGATGAAGACATTGGCTATTGCCAGGGACAGTCCTTCCTTGCAGCTGTGCTTCTGCTTCATGTGAGTTAATTGCAGAATGAAAGCTTTGATATTTGAAACCAAGGCAGCTGTAAAATCAGTTGTAGTGCAGCCATGCTGTTTGACAGATATTTACTGTTATTTATTTGCCTATATTAATTTTCCTCTTGTTGCTTTTTGGCTGTAGAGATTAATGGCTTCTATCTTCATGAATGTAGATTTCCTTTATCTGGGAGGAATCAATTAAATTCTCAAGTACTTCTGTGTAAAAACCTGAAACCAATTTGTTACATACTAATTTTTTCTTTTAATTTAGTTGTCACTTAAGTAAGCTTCCTTTGTGTTTATAGGGAATTTAACTCCAGGAGACATTCTCAGAGCAGATCATCAAAGCAAGTAGTCTCACTAATTTTTTAGAAGATTTTTTTTCTCCTAGGGACATTTTGTAATGTCTTCTGAGGGAAAGCTGATGTTTTAACCTTGGTATTTTAGGCTGTAATCAAAAACTGCGCAAACTTTGATCTGTTGCTTGCTTTATAAACACACAGTTATATGTCCAGAGATAAATAAATAAATACACAATTTTTATAGGTGCAAGGTGCTTTACATCCGATGTCAGTGGCAAAGCAGCAGATTCAAATAGTGTATTTATTGAGGTAATGACTATCTGAATAATCCACCACAATTCTTACTCAAGCTCTTGCCTGCTTTTTCTCTCAGGTTTTAATTAGTAAAATCAGTCAGGATTGAAATACCTTTTGAAGTGTGGGTTTGAGACAGCTGCTGGTGTGTTATGTATGTTACACACTTCCCAGGGCATTTGGAACTGAAATTCAGATTAGTTTAAGTTGTAATTCCTAGGGAGAGCTGTGATTCCTTGAAGTCTTGAGAACCATGATACACAGCAACAGTCTTGCAGAGAAGCTTTGTATCTTTTAAGAATAAACCCAAAATAGTCCCATTACTGCAGTCTAACATCCACTGTATAACAGTTTATCTAGCAGTTATTTTGCAATTAATTTGTTACCCAAAGCAGGATTTTGAAGCTGCACTGGAAGAATGAGCCATTTTCAATACCAGAGTTATTTAGAAATGTGTGGGTGTCACATTCTTAGCATTTGACTAATACCCCAGCTCCTCTCCCTTAATGCTGTGCTGTCATTGTTAGAAAGAACCAGCTCTGTTCTTAGTGTTTCTGGAGCTGGAGGAAGTTGCCTCTACACAGAGGCTGTTAAATGGAAATTACACTCATTTTAATATACCCTTTATAACTTTTGGTTTCATCAGAGGATATTGAAATGAAATGCTTAGAGAAGGGGGAAGCAAGGAGTCTCAGTGAGCCCATGTGGTTGAGGAGCTTCCTGAGATGCCCTCAAACTCCTCTTTTTCTCAAATTCTCCAAACAAGCTGTGTGCTGTGAACACTTGTAGGACCCTCCTAACTGTCCTACCTTCTCATGGATTTCCAGGCCCCTTCCTTTCCCTTTTTCCCTGGGACAGGTTATCCTTTCTCCTCAATGTTTATGTGTTTCTGGCATGGTTGGGTAGCCTGAACCTCCTGAACCTCTGTTTTTGCAATTTTGCTTCTTTGATGAAATTCTCATCAAGGGTATGCAGGTTATTTCCAATCAAAGGGAAACAGTGTTGCCAACTCTAATAATTGTACTGTGAAGCTCTCAGTACTTGACTTTTTTTTTCTTGTCTGTTTTTCAGAGTCATTGTCTGTGGGGGGAAACAACCCCCACCTAAAATTTCCCTTTAAAAAATTACAAATTCCTGTCTTTTGTGATTTCAGAGAAAATATACCAAGGGGCAAATATCTAAATGCTAAAAATCAGAATGGCAATGCCCAAAATGTATGTTCTGCTTAAATTAAAAAAAAAAAAAATTGATTTATGATTTTGAATTCTTACGTTGGTAATACTGGAGAACTTCTGTTCACAGAGAGCAAGGACTTGGGGAGCTCTTTAGCCCAGTCTTGATCTCTGTTCCATCTCCCTGTCTTGGGAAAGAGATGGTTGGCAAAGCACAGGAGCATGTAGGGCAGATGTGCTTGTGCATGAGCACCTGTCATTTCATTAGAAATAATTGTATTTTACCAAAACCCATGAAATTTGCACTCATTGTCTTACAGAACAGATTCAAGCCTTTTGGTCAGGATCAAATTATTTCTTTCCTTTACTTTATCTGCAGCTTTTATATGCTGTCAGTGGGGGGATCATTCCATCCAGATAAAATAAAACTGTGATTAAGAGCTTTGAAATTCCTAATTTGTCTTGGGTAAATCAAGCCCAGACTGATAGGCATCAGCCAATCTGGAAATACTTTGTGCTAACCAGTTTCCTTTCTGATGTCTGAAAATGAAACTGTCTGCCCAAGGCCCTGGAGACAGGGCTGAGCATAAGATGAAACCCTGAAGGGAAATATCAAGAGCCTAAAATTCTCTTTGAAGAAAGGGCTGAGTTTTTATCTGTAGCTGATACTTGATAAGAAGCTGGCAGTAGGCCAAATGAGTGAATACACTAAAAGGTCAAGAGTTGTTCTTGATTCTCAGCAATTGTTTTCATTTGTTACAACCTGGTGCTTCCAAAAGAAAGCACATTTTGAATGTGATGGAAAGGTTGATTTGGGTTCTGTTTGTGCCTGTCATTATTGTGTTACCTGAAGGCACAGGGGAAGGGGGTGTGGGGGGTTTTGTGACAGAGCTTCCCACCAGGTCAGCATTCAGTGGGCTCAAGCCAGCAAATAGACATGTGGCTCAGACAATTGTGTTAGTGCCAGAGATTATGGATGCAGGGCTTGTGAAAAAGCCAGCATGGTGATAGATGGGATTGTGGGAAACCTGACTTCAGAGTTTGATGTCCTGGGGTTTGGATGAAGGTGGATGAGCACTGTTCTCACTAGAGGTTGGTTGTACCTTAGTTCTCCTGAATTTTTCCCATTTAACCAAGTATCTCTCATTAGACATCACTGTCAAGACCTGTTGCCTTTTTATTTTATTTCCTTCATTTTTTAATTTATTTTAAAATTGTTTTTATGTGCCTGAGAGTTGTGTACTGGTTGTTCTCATACCTGTTTGACAGAAAGAATGCTGCTGACACTTTTGCTGCTGTCGGGTTGTAGACACACATGAACCTGTGATATGATCCCACATTCTCTTCAAAGAAAGCCTTGCTGAGCCAAATCCAGATGCTCATCAAGGAGAATAACTGAGATTTTAGTTGGTTAATTCAGCATTCACAGTACTTGGCTGAAAATTCTAATACATCCCAGGTTCTGAATTCATTGTGCACAAAGTGTTTTAATGTGTGTGTCTGTATAAGGCATGTCCAGCCTTAGCTCTGTTATTAACCTTATTTTTGTGTATTTTTCCAAACAGATGCCAGAGGAGCAGGCATTCTGTGTATTTGTAAAAATAATGTATGACTATGGCTTGAGGGACCTCTACAGAAATAACTTTGAAGATCTCCATTGCAAATTTTTCCAACTGGAGAAGTTAATGCAGGTGGGGCCAGAGTAACAAATTCTCCTTTGATTTGTTTCATAAATGGAAACACTGGCATGAAGAAGAGATAATGCTTTGCTTCCAAAAGCTATTGGACAATAGAACCCCTTTCCTTTTAGAGGTGGGGGAAAGCAAAGTTTAATAGCTGAATTCAAGCATCTTGAGTCAGATTTGCTTCTAGTTTCTTTTGTCTCTGATACACCACTTCTGCAGCTGATGTTTGTATCCAAGCAGGTATTTGCCTTTCCCCCCTCTCTGTTTCTGATGTTGCTTGTAGAGAATATCTCTGTGCTATTGAGGCCAGTGTATCCTTTGGACTGCCTCCATCATTGTCCTACTTCCCATGAATTATGTGGGTGTTAAGAGGTCAGGCAAATCAGGACATCCTGGTGCTTATGAAATACCAATCAAGTGTGGACCACTGGGCAAGTTTTATTGTCTCTTCCAAGACTCTGCTCTTTTTTCAGCTGGAATTACTTCATCAAGCAGTTAAGCACAACTGAAGGGCTGCAAAATGTTATACATTGTTGTTGTGACTAATAAGGAATTACTGAGAGCTCATTAAGGCCTGCCCTCCTGTTGGCAATGTGAAAAGCTGCTTGCTGAAGTCAACTCTCACAGATAACCACAGGTACCTCTGTGGGATATACTGAAACCAAACAAAACACACTCTTGCTGATTTAATGGTATTTTTTAGTTGTCAAATTGTGCATATTTCATACTTGATGGAGTGGAATTGCATACTAATTAATGTGACACTTCAGCATATGGGCTTCTCAATATTTACTTCTGTCCACAAAGATTTTTGTTAACAAACAAAACAGATTTTATTAACAAATATACTCTTAACAAAGATACTTTATTAAGTGACCATGTCATCACTGTTCAGTAGGATTTTCAGTGCTTATTTTGTGTTGTTTTATGTGCTCCTAGTTAGAGAAATGGTCTGCTAGAGTTGTGTGCTCTGTTGCTTTCAAGCTCTGCAAAGTGATCTGGTTCCTGCAGCCTCTGTTTTTGTGGCAGAAGCATTTATAGCAAGACGCAGCAAAGGAATAACTTTAAAATATACAGCATGACATAGATTTTACAACTGCTCTGCCTTTCAACTGTTGAAGATTCTGTAATTTCTCAGTATAGTCTCAGTATATTCTTTGATACTGTGATAGAATCCACTGTGGATCTCTTACTAAAAACTGTAACCATGGGCACTGAAATTTATCAAGAAACATCTTGGCTCAAAAGAAGCCAGGCTTTCACTTTGTTGTGGTTTTGGATGTTTAGCAACCCTGGTCCTTACTGAAAGTATGGATGAAGAACTCAAATTAATGAGTAACACTGAAACATTTATTTTTTACCTTTATTGCAGGAGCAGCTACCAGACTTGCACAGCCATTTCTCAGACCTCAATCTGGAAGCTCACATGTATGCATCCCAGTGGTTTCTCACTCTTTTTACTGCCAAGTTTCCACTCTGCATGGTCTTCCACATCATTGACTTACTACTTTGTGAGGTAAAAAAATATTGAATCAGAAATTCCTTCCTCCACTCCATCAATGTTTCTTCTTGTTTTATTTTGTTTTGTTGAAGCCCTTTACTGTTTAATTATAAAATCTGTGTAGTTATTAGAAACCATGGTTATATGGAACAGAAGATGTTCAATGAAACACTGGTTTGGTTTTAAAATTAGAACTGTGGATTGCCTCATTTTTTGCTGAGGGGTCTAATCATGAATATCTGATGCACACATCTGTTTTTCATTTAATTTGTTAAATCATTATTCAGAGTTAGGAATTGTAATTTCTTGAAGACACCTAACAAGGAAAGCTCTCCAAGTGGCCTGACTCAGAGTGCCACAGACAGAAATGATGGCCTGGTATTAAACAAAGAGTGAGAAAGGCCAAACGCAACTGAAGGAAGCTCCTTCCTTTTGCTTCTTTTCCCTGCTGTTCCAACTAGGAATGCCCTACTCCAGATACAAAATGGTGTGTGTCTGTGCTCTAGATATATCTACACTTTCTTTTAAAAGCCAGTCAGAATAGGTTGATAATTTTGAATATTTATTTAGGTAACATACTAATCCTTCCTTCAGTAAATGGGAAGTCCATGGCATTACACCGGCTTTTAAACCTGATTTCCTCTCCAATTTCAAGGAGTCACAAACATGAAAATAAATAGATAGATAAAATATTTGATAATTTTAAATGGTGAAGGCTTCACTAGTAGGAAAGACTGTTGACTGTAGTTTATTTTGTTAATTTTTATTGTGAAATATATCCTCTGAGAATCTTCAGGCTTGCTTGGGTAGGATTCAGTCCTTGAGACTTTCTTATTCTTCATATTGGTGCTCAGTTATCAAAGCAAGGTAGGGTAATATTGGCAATGTTTATCTCAGTGTGTCTGAAGCACTTATAGTGGAAAAGAAGGTGAAAATCCAAGGAGAATCCAAGGTGAAATCCAAGGGGAAAGTAAGAGAGCGCAGCATTAGAACATGCTTGGGAAAGGGAAACTTGCTAGTGTTTATGGAGAGTCATCACACACAGCTAAAGGAGCCTCTTTTACTACAGCCAAAAATAAACCAGAAAGAGCAAGAAAAGTTAATTCAAGTGAGAAGATACATGTGAACATCTTGAGAAAGAGTGGAGCAGCGAGGGGACCATGTCCTGAGGCACCAGTGTGGGCTATCAGAAAAATTCTCCTCAGAGTCAGGAGTCAACCACTCTCAAGTAACAGGCAGGTCTGAGAATTTGTGGGAGTGGCATTGATTAAAGTCATATTAAAATAAAAATCTATAAAAAGTTGGCCCTCATTGTAGACAGCAAGTCAGTTCTGTAGGTGTATGAGCCAGGAAGAAGCCATTCCTTGACAGGAAACTGAAGTTGTTTGTCCAGTCAGCCTCTGAAAGGAGTCATGGGGGAAATCAAACCATTTTTTTTTTTCTGCATTAAATTGTTCCTTACTTTATCTCTGAACAACCAGCATGCTGGTAATTCTGGCAACTGGAAGGAGAAAAAACAGTGGCAGCTGCTAACACTGAAACATATTCTGCAGAAAAAAAATACCCAGAAAAGCAAGAAGCCTTTGAAGTGTTGTCTTAAGTTTTTAAAAACAAGCTTCCAGCCTTTTCCTTAATTTGTCATAGATACAGATGAATTTTAAATACCCTTCAAGATCATGACTTGTGCTTCCTCCACATCCTTGTCCTGTCTGTGGTTACAAAATGTTCACATTCTATGCAACTCTTATAGGAAAGAAAAAATTAGGGGAAGAAAACCATTTAAAACCATTGCTGCTAACTAATAATTTTAAGGGCGCCATTCTGGTTGCCTTGAAAATATTTGAATTATGGGTGAACAATTTGTGTCTTGGAATAGCTGATATCTAGAGGTCCCTTCCAACCCCAACCATCCAGTGATTCCATGTCAAGCAAGAGTTTTAGTATTGGTTTGGGTTTTTAATTTTTGATTGTGGCTGGAAGGGTGAAATTGATCCTTACAGATACTCAGCTTTCAATCCAGAGAGGAGAAATACCTGGGAAGTGCTGTAATTTCCCAGCTAACCAGAGAGGCACATTGCCTTCCCCTGCCTGCACAGAGGCACAAGCAGAGCATGAACTCTGGGGCAGAAGCAGAACTATGAAAAAGGAGCTGAAATTATGATGGGAATTACATTTTATGGAGGATTTTTAAAAATCCCTTCAAAATTAGTGTCATTACGGTCAAGGTCTTCTCATCATTGTCACATGAAATATTGCTTTATAGCAGTTTGATTAGCACAGATTTGGGATTGGCCATAGCTTCTGTGTGACTGAGTTATTTTATTGTGTTGTCTTCCTAGCACTATTATTTTTTTTAAGTTGTAACCAGGCTGTTGAAGATGTGAATAAACCCTCCAAATTGCTTCAATTTCCAGTGATCTTAAAATATTACCTGAGTAGTTCTGGGGCAGAATCTGTCACCCATCCCCACGCAGAAATGAAATATTTTTGAATTCTTTTTCTTCCCTGTGACAGAAGCTTGAAAAGCATTTTGGGCTCCCAGGCAGGTACACCACCACAGTGCTGTGGGACATCTTGTAAGGCTCAGCTGCTTGTAATAAAAACACAAACCTATTGATCCAGGGAAAAGTTCTAATGTGATTACAGCAAACTGTGTGGGTTGGAGCCCGGAGATCTTTCTACCACGCTCCTTTTAGCTGCCTGTTGCAGCTGTTTCATTTGTCTTTTCCCCTTTGCTATTTCTGTTTGCATTGAAGAACATTTTTGTTGATGCAAAGCAGAGTTGTATTTGGATTTGTCAGTCTTATCTGTCAATATGACATGATGTTATTGAACACTTCTGGAGCCTGCTTTGTTTTGCTGTCTCTTTTTGTTCTATTTTAAATTATTTTTTTAAGTCATGTTCAGAAATAGCAATTCATCTAGGTAAAGCTCTTGTCACTCAGAGCTGTCCTCAGTGCAACAGCTGCTCCTTGGCTGTGCTACAGAATATCAAACAGTTGACATTTCACTTCATGTTGTGTTTTAAATTATTCAATTTTAAATGAAAATATTTGTTTTAAAAACACTAAATAAGTGACCTTCAGCAGGCATTTAGAAGAGAAAAACAACCCAAACCAGTTGGCAGATAATCTGTAAGCATTTTCAAAATTGTCATGATTTTCTGCTTAAAAAAGAAATTTCTTTAACCTTTTGTGATGTATACAGTTCTGCCAAAACTAAAGGAGGTGCAGAGCTCAAGCTGTCGTTCCATTATTAGCTGAGAATTTTGAAACACTCCAGGTAACCTCCATTTTAGGTTGATCTGGCTATTTTTGTGTGCAGTTTTGGGGGATATAAAATACTTAAGGATAGTACTTCTCTCTTTTTAGGCAATATGCAAAACCCTCTCCTGCATGCTGCCCTTCCTGGGCTGGCACAGGCAGTTGTTTATTTTAGTGTTATAATACATAATTTGACTATGTAATTAGACTACTAAGCTGCTGTTCTGACTGGATCATGACTGGATACAAAAGGATGCAGCTCGTTATCAGTTTTGGGTATGAAATTATTTAATATTTACTAATACAGCTAATAGCAAAGGAGGGAAAGTGCCTTTCACAGGACCACGGAGCACAGTGCAAGAAGGGGGAATTGAAAGCTAGGATACCATCACTCCTTGGCCTTTATTTATCAATTGTTGCTTTCAGAATATTGTGTAAAATACTTTTTATAATCGATTTTGATAAATTGTCTGTTACAATGAAGGCTGATTGGTGTCTTTAAAATCATGTAAATGTGAACACCGCAGTGCTGCTAAGCGAGCACTTACTGATAGCTAAAACCTGGCACCACATTGTGGAGATTGGCTTATTTGGGAGCACTCCTCCCTAATGAAACATTGAAAATCAGAGCATAATCACAAGTATTGGTGCTGAGGAGTTGATTTCTGTCTTGCGTGTGTCTTGCTGGGGATGGATGTGCCAGGAGACGCCGTCTGGTAGTGCTCAGGGCTGGCCGAGGAGGAGGGACCATCACAGCCTGCTATTTTTTATCTGTCACTGTCACAGTCTTCTGTGATGCCTTCAACAGAGCTGAGAAAGAACAGATGAACATTTCAATTTATTAAACTTCCTCAGGAACTGAGTCAAGAACCAGCCCACTTCCTCTGTAAATCTACACTGAGATGAAATGGGAATTAAATA
>VZSU01000755.1:14045-25056 GCA_013398715.1 Nesospiza acunhae | reverse complement strand
AAGAAAAATTGAACTTTTTAAACTTACTGGTATTGCCATGCTGTCTACATTTGTTAACCCTTCCAGTTATGAATGTTTTAAGAACTCTTACAAAAAGGAAGAATGGACTTGATAGAAATAAGATCTCTTCTGGTAACAGTATATTAAAAGCTGGGCTTAAATTCTAAGTAGGCATAGGTCTGTGTTATTTCAGTACTATTTCCCAGAGTGAAGTCAATGTCATAGATTTTAGTTGGAAAAGGCCAGGAGCCGTCTGTTTGTGTTCCTTTTAGGAATACAGACAAATAAATGTTGGCGTTTAGGCTGTGTCCTTCCTCCTGCCCAATCCCTTTGCATCAGGCCCACTGGAGAGCTGAGTCTTGCTGAAGTCCTTATCAGCCACTGCTGGTCCATGTAAAGAGACTGGAAAGGATTTCTTTCGCAGACTGCTATAATTAGCTTTTAATTAATTTAGAAGAAGGACAATAGGTTTTTTCAGACTCCAGATGGATGACTGGAATTTGAATGTGGATGTCCAGTGGTAATGCTGGTTTGCTGCACTCAAGGATCTGTTGACATGTCAACCATCATGATAATTTTTGTTGCAGAAGTGGGAGGTCTGCAATGGAGATAACCTCAGGTTTACCTAGACCCAGATGTTTGGATTTTATATTGTTAGATGAGTTACTAAATCCAAAGGACAAGTAGTTTTAGCCTAATTCATGTGATGATCTACAGCTGTAATCCCCTGTGGGGGCTTTTCAGCCCTAGAACAGAAATTAACATGAAAGAAAGAAAGGAGTAGGATTTGATTGTGTGTGTGCTGCATGAGGAACTTCTTAAAGCTTTTGGATGTGTGTGTGTGTTAAAAACATTCTGATGATAAAAATAAACAATTTTAAGTTCTTTTCAAAGTGAAGGTTACAAGTAGTTAAGGAGTTTGCATGTAAAATTCAGTCAACAGCAGAAATGCTGGAGGTGTGTAATACCATGTTCTGTATTGCCATGGGGACTGGGGACACAAAATGTTCTAACAGAATTTATAATAATTCAGGCTTGGACCAAGGAGAAGACTGTTCTAATAGAGAATGGAATCTGAGAGTTTCTAGGAGAGGGTTTGGCATAACCCTTGACTCAAGGATGTCCAGCTGTTCCTTTGAGCATCCATAATTTATGTATCTTCCAGTCATGGTGCTGCTTGTTCATCCCCAAAATAACAAGGCTGATGATGGACACTCAGCATGAGCAAAGGAAAAACAGTCTCCCAAGAGTCTGCACTCCAAGATATAACTTATGAGAACAGAAGGTACCTTTTGGGTGATGTTGATAAATTTTGTGGTCCTAAATGTTAAGGCTGCTTCTTAGAAATGTTCTAAGATCTGGGTAAAAATGATGAGTGACTGGTTTGAATGACTTTGGGCCTTAGAGGGGTGACACATCTAATGCCATGTTCACACTGTGGCTCTGGATTACTCTCCCTATTGCTCATGAAATATTTTAGCCACCTGCTAGTTGATGTTCACTTGGTTGTTTTTTCTAGGAATACAGTAAATTTCCATAATGCTTACTTAACACTAGTGCCATCTGCTGTACTGGAATAGCAGCATATCCTAAACAGTCTTGGCAAGCTTCAAAAACACTTTAGAAATAACTGAAGGAAAGTATCATAAATGAGAGAGTGATATTCCATGAGCAAATCCAGGAAGCTGAGCTAATTTGGGAAGTGTTTTTAAAGAAGAGGGTAGTGCAGTCTGCCTGTACTGGAACACTTTCTGTTGCTTTGTGCTTGGAATCTGAGGCTGTTACGGATTTTCTGAGTATGTGAAATCAAAACGTGAACTTTGCATTTGACTCATCATTGGAAAGGGAAGATCAATGTCAGGGTTCAAAGAGCCAGGGCTGTGTCACAGCAGGGAAAGGGAGAGGATGAGGAATAATAACACTGGGAGGAAGATCAGAGGGAGTGCAGGGGGCAGATGTTCGTTTAGTGTGGGAATAGATTTTTATTTGTGGTGTGTGAGCAGAGGTAGCGGGGGAACGAGGCACAGCTCTCTGTCAAGAGATGTTCTAAACCCCTCACCTTGTCTGTTCTATGAAAACTGGGATCTGGAAGATTCCTCCTCCTTGAGCACATCTAACAGCCATTCCCTATTTCCATCCCAGAGCTGGAGGACCTGTTAGGTAAAGAGATGAGACCTCTTCTTCTCTCCTTGTGTGTGATAACACCCTTGGTGCCCAGTGGGCATTGAGGCCCTCTTCTCTGTCCCTGTATTAATCAGTTTTGGAAAAAGGGACAGAAATGTCTAAACCCCCTTCAATTTAAAGCTTTACAAACCAGAAAAGCAGAGTTAGTGTCTGGCTTGGTTAACAAATGCTGCTAGCCCATAGGCGGTCGCTGGTGAATTAGGAATATATCACTGCAGAAATGCCTCATGCAAGGGAGCGTGTTTGATATGTGGAAAAGACTTCAAATTCTGTGGCTGTAAATTTTTATTCTTTGGAAACAGTCACAGAAGGTGGAGAGGAAAAAAATGTTAATCTCACAGCAGCCTCTTCCTTCATTCGGCCATAGCAACATCTCAGCAGCAAATTACATGAAAACCACCCAAAACATGCAAATGGTCACTCCTAAATCCCATTTATTTCTATTGAAAGCAATCAACCAAACAAAATTACATATGAAATCATACCAGTACAGGTTCATGCTTGCCTGGTATTTCTTGTGTGCTGTTTTATGCTGCAAAATACAGAAAAGTGACACAAATCAATACAGAATCCCCTGGTGCTGTTTTTGCCATCTCCCTGGTACCTACTTCTCTAATAGTTCAATCAACTGGTTTTAATTGGCTGTGTGTATTTTTCATGGAATCACAGATCCATGAAATTCCATGGAATCACAGATCCAGGGGGGAGATTTCTGGGTTTTCTCCTTCCCTGTGTGGCAGAATTTCAGGCAATGTATATGGAGTCACTGGGGGAAGCCCAGTCTGAGAACTCCATGGTACTCACACGTTAGCAGTGAGATCTCTTTGTAATTTGCTTTTTGTTTGATCTTTTCCTGTACTAAGAAAGCTGTATCTGTTGTTTACACAAAACGTGCTAATTTGTGTTGTGCCTTATTTGAACAAGAGTTTTAACCTTTTTTTCCTTGAGTCATCTTGTCATTGAGCTAGAATAAATGTACAAGCTACACAAACAGCCTGAGAGATATTAATTAACGTGCATGCCCCTGCAGAGCATGTTCCAAGGCTGCCCTGCTTACAAAGGGAACTTTGAGCTTCAGACCATATATTCATCTTGTTAACAAAACAAAGATGTTTGTGACATTCCTAAAGTTTACTGTGTGTTCTCAACATATTAGAGTTGCCAAGCAATTGTTTTGCTGGAACCCATCCAAAACATTAAACAGAATTTTAATTCTCCTTTGGAGTCTGTAACCCCAATTACCCTCTGCAGCTCCCTTGAAAGACTGTGCAACTGAACACATAATTACGAAACACTTTGGAATTATGAAGCAATGTCAAGTTAACTTCAGTTGAATAGCTAGTTGCCCTTTAAAGAAAGGAAAATTCAGTTATTAGAAAGCTGGAAGAGGTTCATGTCATGTGGGGCTTGAGAATTCTCAGCCCTTAAGGAGGTGCTTATTTACTCTTATGTCTGTTTTTTCACCTGGTGCTGAACTTGAATTTTATCAATACCTTCACTGTTTCCTTTTACATGTCATGGGGAAAAAACACAGATAAGCCACATTGATGAATTAAATTTCCCTTTTTTTTTTAAAGGTATTCACTTCCTTTTGTTTGTGAAGATGGTGTCAAGGGTATTACTGTGTAACCAGAGGAAGGTCTGTCAGGGGGTCTGGGTTAGAGAGATGAGCAAAGGAGAAACAAGAGTCTGCTAATATTGAATAGAGGCTGTCTTCTCTTGAGGCTTCTGCCACTAAACAGAAGCTTTAAAACAGGAGAGAAATTCTAAAGTAATCCCCAGTGCAAATGTTGTTCAGATATACACAACTAAATTGTTTATCCTCACTCAGCTCTGTGCTTGGCTGTTGAATTTTACTCATAGCAAATACTGGTTTGCTGCCCCTTGACTTCCTTTTTTGTGGCCTCTGGGCAGATTTGCTGGGTCAGATGAATAACAGCAGGAAGCCACAGGCAGCCTTTCTGTCACAGAGGTCTCACTGAATGCAAACTGGGTCCCACAGAATAGCATCTTTACCAGTCTCGCTTTGTTCCCAGCCTAATTTTCAGGCCTTTTCAAAAGTCATCTTGTTTCAGAGTGCAGAGGGACTCAAAGGGAGGACTCCTCAAAGAGGCTTCTATCTGTAGGAGGAATCTTGGCTTTGGAGGCAGTTAAGGAACTGGGAAAACCTCTCACTAGACTAGAGTTAACATCTTTACATTTCCATTACTTTCAGCCAATCTGAATTTTAGTGCACATGAGTAATTTCATTTTTACAACCTCATGAGAGAGTTTCACTGCTTTGCCCAAGAGAACATTTCTTCCAGTGGTGGTTGGAAATTACAGGGGTTTTGACATATAGTTCAAAGAAGCAGATGTTTCTGTGAAGCACAATCTTTATTGATTAAATGGAGACTTCGTGCATGGTGAGTGTTCATCCCAGTACCAGTTGGTATGAAGGGCTCTTCTGCTAAATGATGCTCTTTCTTCTGGAGTAAGTGTGTCTGTAAAGCAGAGGATGGTCAGTGTGGCAGTCAGCAGGAGCTGTAAGGGGGCTGAAATATGGTACAAACTCCAACATCTTCCCTTCCTCTTTCATTTCCCTGACTTGGGTTTGTTCCTTCTCCAAAATTCCTGAGTTTCATGAGCTCTCTGAAAGTTCTCAAGGCCCCTCTCCACAAGCTCCAGAAGGTCCTTAAATAACACCTGGTTCTGTGACAGGACATGATGACAAGCTCCTCACCATTCCTGTGCTCTTACAAGTTCTTGTTTACAAGTGTATAATTTTACTCTTGGCTGTTCTTTGTTAAAAATAGTGTTAAGATAATTATGAACAACTTTCACACATGCAAATCTTTGAAATCTCAAGATGAGATCTGCATGGTGTTATAGTGCTGTGGTTTGAAAGAGGCAGTGACCATTCCGGACACAAAAAAAAAGAAAACCAAAAAAATTAATAAACAAACAACCCCAAAAACAAAACAAAATAAAAGGAAACAAAACCCAAACAAAACAAAAACCAACAAACACAAGAAAACTATAAAAAAACAAAACAAAAAAAAAGACAAAAAAAACACTAACAAAAAAAAAGAAAAAAAAACTCCAAAAAACCACACCCCAGATATGAGATATAAACCATTCCCAAGACATACAGCATTTATTTCAAAATGCCTAGTTAAGCATTTGACCTTTGGTTTTAAAAAGTAATCATCAAAAGCTCATTTCATATGGGCTCCCTTCTCTTTCCCCCTCATGGATGATTTGTATGGACTTCCATGTTTCCATTATCAAACTGCTGGAGGGATATTGCTACCAATGATTTATATGTCTGGTGCACTTTGGTATTTTTGGTCTTTCTTCTAAAATAGCTGAAGAAGCTTAAGCTGAAACTTATAAATCACTGTGTGGCAAATTAAGTAAGGTTTTAAATAAGAGATTGTGACAAAATGAGCTGAGCCTTCTTTTTCATAATCATCATCATTAAACTTGGCTGTGGAAGAAGAGTCTTGGATGATTTAGGACAAATAACTGCAGCAGGCAGATCAGTGGTTATCCAGTGTGCTGTTCAAACATGGGGTGAGTTTTTTCAGTGCTTTGAACTCCACCTGGAGGAGCATCCAGCTCCAGTCCACCCAGCTGTTGGCTGAACTGGCCCTGCAAATCCCCACTGGGCAGCAGGAAACTGCAGCAATTGCTGCCTCCGCTGAAAATGCTGCATTGATTCAGGATTTCCCTCTGCCTAGGAGGAAAGAGAGGGCTTCAGGTGTTTTTCTGGTGCTGAGAGTAGCAGGATGCTGCTCAGGATAGTTGGATGGGGATATTTTAAGTCCTTTCATGTTGTGATTTTAGGGTGCTTGAGCTTTGATCAAGTTACCTGAAGTAACAGGAGCAGGTCTGTGAGCTGCCCCTTGCCTGGTGGGGTTTGGAAAAGAGATGGGGATTCTCAAGGCAGGTACAAACCTATTTCTGCTGCAACTGTGGTCCATGTGAGGAGTGATGGTATAAGAGGAGTACCAGGAGAGAGTTTATTCACTTAATTCAGAAACAGCATTCGTTTCAGGCAGATGAGAAAAAAATGTTTAGGAAATAAATGAGAACTGGCGTGCATTTCCGTATGGTTGTGTCAGAAAATACACAGAGCACTGATTGCTCAGTAGTCCTGATGCCTTGAGAAGGCTGACCTAGCACAGAGACTGGACAGAGTTAAAGAATTAAGTAGAGATTTATTAAAAAGCCTCAGTGGATCCACCTTGGGCAGCACAAGAGCCCAGCCAGGGCTGCACCCAATGTGAACCAAAATGGCCACGAAATGCACAACTGGGCATGGGGTCTCTCACTTTTATAAGTTCTGCTCCATTTGCATACTGGAATTAATTGTCCAATTACAGCTTTAGCCCATGCAGTCCCATCCTGCTTGTTTTTCTCTCTTCAGCCCACGTTGTTTGGGCTCTTGGGCCTGAGATTTGGATCATTTGTCCTTGGTCCCCAGCTAGAGCAGGAATTGTTTTGTCTCCCTGCTCTGTGCACAGAGCTCACCATCCCCTCATATGAAGCCCAGACCCACACACTAAAGCAGCACAGAACCTGAAAAATGTAAAAGCTCAAACCTGAGGCATCAGTCCAACTATTAGATGCAGTAGTCTTACTCATATCGTAACAAAATTTGATCAGTTTGTTAAGAATAAAATGCAGTGCTTGTGATAGCTTGTTGATATTCCTCTCATCTACAGAGAGTGCGTTTGCCAGTCCTCTCTGCTAGGAAGTAAAAGTTGTGAATGTCATGAGTATGTGGAATTAACTTTTAACCAGATTGATATTTGAAATAAACCTCAAAGTACTGTGAACTTACTTTACTACTGCTGGAGCTCTGGTGTTATCAGTGTCATGACTGAAAGTCACAACTGGACTTCTGTTTTTCTACATTTCTCAATTGAAAAGAAGCACATAAAGCGAAACAACTTGAAACAATTGTTATCCCAATTGCAAGAAGGGTTTCCTAGTGATGAAGCAAGATTCAGTCCTGCTGCAATTGTGACCTCTAGTGGGAAAACCCAGTTTGTTATCAATGGTAATGCAGTGAATTGCAAAGTAATTCAGTGTTGCAATATTCATTATGTCTGATGTTGCAGCATTTCCAGGACTCATTAATGGTACAGTCCCTGCAAGGCACCATACTATCTACATTGAAAATACAATTTGTTCCCAAGAAAGCTCCTGTAAAGTCCCAGCATGTTTTTATAAAAGCTAATTTTTATAGAAACATGGTCTCAGGCTTTCACAAAGAGGATTGAAAACACATTCAATTGCAGAAGCAGAAATTGCTTGGAGAAGATTTCCTTGTCACAAGTCTTGTTGTTATCCCACAACAATAAAATATAATTGCAGTATTACTTGTGTGCAAATCTGTTGAGATGTTTCTAGATACCATCTCTGGGAGCTATTGTTAGAAAAGATTTATCATGCCATTAAACAAGGCAAGAAGATTTGGAAAATATAATTCAGGAAAACAGTCTGAACATGAAGTACATGGTACAGCAAACAAGGACTGCATATGGTATTTTTCATGTTTGGATGAAGAGAAAGTTGTTTATAATCTTAAATTATCAACATGTGTAGGCTGCAGAGTTTCTTTAATCTTCAAATAAATGCCTATTGTCCCTGTATTTCTCACTGAATGCATTTCTCTACATTTGTATTTCCTGCTTTTGCAAACCAGCAAGCAACTACTGGATGCAGACAGCAGCTTGTTTAGCTTTGAAATAGTTTTGACTTCTGGCTAAACACAGTAAAAAAAGGTCTCCTGTGTACTTCTGGGGTTGTCTTTGTTATATTTTAGGGGCTTTTTTCAGTTTGAGTATGCAAGATTGTACCTGTTAAATCATTGCTAAGCTTGGTTACTTGACAAAAATCTATCACCTGGAGGATGATGATGATTGTTGTTGTTGTTGTTGATAATTATTAGTATCATTATTATTAATAATAATTATAATAATTATTATTTGTTGTTGTTGTTGTTATTTATTATTATGCATTTTTCTGATGCCCTGCTGATGCCAATATCCTGCTCTGTTCATGGAAGCCAGCATTGCCAGGCGCTGCAACAGAGGGAGGGACAGCCTATCACATCCACAGCACCTGAGTCACTCACTGAAGTTTCCCAAAGCCCCAAAGAGCTGAGATCTTTCCCCAGAGTGGGAGTTTGGAAACTGCCTTGGGGAAGTGAGGAACTTCCACGTATAGCAGGAAAAGGGAAGTGTTCCCTAGGGACTTACATTGAGTTTTGATGCCACAAAATGATAAGTATGAAGAGACGTTTGTATGCTGGGACTGATTGAAATCTGTTTCTTCTTCTCTTCAGGGTATGAACATAATCTTCCATGTGGCTTTGGCTCTTTTAAAGGTAAGTAATTTAAAAAAAATTATTTTGTTTTATTAGACTAAAATACTGATTATCTTAATATCATGTCTAAAGGAACAATAATAGTGGGGCCTCTGGAGAAGGGAATGAAGGCGAAATATTCATTTGGGTAGAGGTGTATTGGTGATAGGTATGTTTTTATTAAACTTAATCATATCATAAAGCTTGTGGAACAAGGGATACAGTCTAAAGATTTAAATATGTAATTACTGTGAAGAAAACAATTCAGATTCATTTCACAGCATATCTGTTTTGTGTCTGAGTTCTTTTGTATAAAACATGATTGGCTGGTATCAAATGTATTTGTGATACTGAGAGAGGAACAGAAATGTGTAATATGGGGAACTTCTGTGTTACCGTCATATTTTCTGAAAAATCCTCTTTGCCCAAGATTCTTCTCCTGGGAAGCTGAGAGGCCTCAGAGAAAAAGGAAAACAATATTATCTCATTTGCTTCTCCTGTATTTTGCTGCTTTGGAATGTGGTTTGGAGATGGTTTATCCAACAGGTGGTTGTTTGATTGGTTCCATGTGAATTGTTTTAATTTAATGACCAATCATGGTCAGGCTGTGTTGGACTCTGGAGAGAGTCACAAGTTTTTCATTATTATCTTTGTAGCCTTCTGTGAGTATCCTTTCTCTATTCTTTAGTATAGTTTTAGTACAGTATTCTTTAATATGATATAATATCATAAAATAATAAATTAGTCTTCTAAGAACATGGAGTCAGATTTATTCCTTCCTGCCACGGGGGACCCCAGAAAATACCACACTTCTGTCTTTGGCATGGACACAAAACATACCTAAACCAGTAAACCTGTAGGTAAAGCACTGGGTGCAGTGAGATGAGCTCAGAGTTATCTTACACTGACCTCCATGAGTTGGCTCTGGTTCAAATCCAGCCCACATGCAAGCACACAGGATGGAATTTGAAATTTTGAAATTTGACAGGGTAGAACAGCCTGTCGGTCCAAACACACCCACCCCATAATGGGGATACGGACTGGAACCACTGCACTCTTGCTGCTCCTCCAGTGGGATTTCCTTGTCATTTTCCTAGAAAGAGCAAACAGCTGCTGATTGAGTTACTCAGCAATGAGTAATTCTCTGAGATTCAGCTTCTATGAATGCTATGGCAGAAGTGCTCCACACCAGGATGATGCATCCATGTGCTGCTGTGAATAGAGCAAATTGAAATTTTCAAACATGTCCATTTTGCACAGAATCATGGCATCTCCTGAGGTGGGAGGGACCAAAGGATCACTGTCCAACTTGAGGGCAGGTGAATTCAGGGAAGTACTGCAGTGTGGGCAGGAGATGGTGCATATCCTTAGGGGGAGGAAATATCCAAAGTAACCTGTGTTTTACACAGCTACTGTGGAAAATGGGGTTGTGACTCTCTACCTGAGTGCATGTATTTAATGAAGACTATAAACAGAAAATTGGTTTTTGCAGCTTCACTTTCCAGGGAAGTGCTCCTACACAAATGGAAATTTGTAAAAAGAAGGAAGGGAAATGCATGCTCTTTTCTTCCTATTTCATGTTTTATTTGCAGCTGTGGGGGCTTGTTAATATTCCACTTTTACAGGCCAGTATGAATATTGGGAAATCTGGTAGGTTATGGCATGCTAGTGAGAGGAATGGTGGATTTGTCTTTACAAACAAGCTGTGGGTCTGCTGGGAGATAAAACCAGCACTGGGAGAGAAAAGAAACAATGGGAAGGATTCCACTGATTGATGAATTGAAAAAGATATTTGCTTTTACAAATAAACTTTAGGTTTGCTGACAAATTAAATTAGACATTGAAAGATAAAAGAAACAATAGAGGAAAAAAACCCCTAAATTCCATAAAAATTAAAAATTAAAAGGGAGGGTTGTACATTAGAGGGGAATCTTTTGTATCAGGCATATCGAGGAGTCTGTACCTCTCAAGTACCTCAGCCAGTGGGGAAAGAGAGAACGGAAATGCAGCTGGGAAATTGGGATAAAAAGGAGGCTGCATCCACCAAAAATTCGAGAGATCTCAGGGGAATGCCCCATTGGCCTCTCCCTTTATTCCAATAAAGTTACAGGACTTCTCTGTCTCCTTTTTGGACATAAACCTCTGGTGTTTGTGGATTAATTTTCCTAACACTAGTGAGGGAAGGGAAAGGAAGAACCCAGCCCACAGCCAGCAGGTTTACTGCAGGAACAGGTTCTGGGAAGAGGCAGAGGTGCCAACTTAGGGATCTCAAAGCTAAAGAAGAAAAGGAAGAGAACTTGCACAGAGCTGCTGATGGCTGACAGGCTTTTCAGGGAAGGAGAACTGAGTTCAATTTAATTATGAAGGATGGCTTTGGGACCACCTGTGTTACATTTCCTGCTGCTGTGAGAGGGAAGGGTTGAACCAAGGTTAGCAGCAGAACAAGTGTTTAGAAAATATAACTTTGGA
>VZSU01000753.1:96109-106657 GCA_013398715.1 Nesospiza acunhae | reverse complement strand
AAAAAAGGAAGGAAATGGCGGAAGGAAGGGCCAGAACTGGCGTAAGGAAGTAGCGGAGGAAGGTAGGAAGTCACAGAAGGAAATGACGGAAGTGGCGGAAGGAAGTAGTCGGAAGGAAGTAGCCGACAAAAGAAGGAAGTTGCTGAAGGAAGTGGGTGGCGAAAAGAAGGAAATGGCGGAAAAAAGTGCTGGAAGTGGTCGAAGGAAGTGGCGGAAAAAAGGAAGAAAGTCACGGAAGGAAATGCCGGAAGTGGCGGAAGGAAGTGCCGGAAGTGCTGGAAGAAAGTAGGGGAGGAAGGTAGGAAGTGGCGGAAAGAAGTGCCAGACGGGGCCGAAGTAAATGGCAGAAAAAAGGAAGGAAATGGTGGAAGGAAGTGCTGGAAATGGAGGACAGAAGTGGCGCAGGGAAGCAAGCAAGTGGCGAAAGGAAGTGCGGGAAGCGCCCAAAGGAAGTGGAGGAAAGGAGCAAGTGAATGGCGGAAGAAAGGGGCGGAAGTAGCAGAAAGAAGTAGCGGAGGAAGGTAGGAAGTGGCAGAAGGACATGCCGGGAGTGGCAGAAGGAAGTAGCCGAGGAAGGTAGGAAGTGGCAGAAGGAAGTGCCGGGAATTGTAGAAGGAAGTGGCAGAAGGAAGTGCCTGAAGTGGCAAAAGGAATGGCGGAAAGAAGCAAGTGGGGGAAGGAAGAGCCGGACGGGGCGGAAGGAAGTACCCGAAGTGGGGGAAGGAGGTGGCGGGAAAAAGGAAGGAAATGGTGGAAGGAAGGGATGGAAGTGGAGGAAGGAAGTGGGGGAAAAAAGGAAGGAAATGGTGGAAGGAAAGGATGGAAGTGGCAGAAGGAAGTAGAGGAGGAAAGTAGGAAGTGGAGGAAGGAAGTGCCAGAAGCGGAGGAAGGAAGTGGTAGAAAACAGGAAGGAAATGGCAGAAGGAGGTGCCTTAAGTGGCTGAAGGAAATGGCGGATAGAAGTGGTGGAAAGAAGGAAGTGGCAGAAGGAAGTGCCGGAAGTGGCGGAAGGAAGTGGTGGAAAACAAGAAGGAAATGGCGGAAGGAAGTGCCGGAAGTGGCGGAAGGAAGTGGTGGAAAACAAGAAGGAAATGGCGGAAGGAAGTGCCGGAAGTGGCGGAAGGAAGTGGTGGAAAACAAGAAGGAAATGGCGGAAGGAAGTGCCGGAAGTGGCGGAAGGAAGTAGCGGAGGAAGGTATGAAGGGGCGGAAGGAAGTGCCAGAAAGGGCGAAATGAGGTGCCGGAAAGAAAGAAGGAAATTGAGGAAGGAAGTGCCGGAAGTTACGGGATAAAGGAAGGAAATGGCAGAAAGAAGTGCCGGAGGTGGCGGAANNNNGGTGGAAAGAAGTAAGGAAATGGCGTACAGAAGTACCGGAACTGGCAGAAAAAAGGATGGAAATGGCAGAAGGAAGTGCCCGAAGAGGCGGAAGGAAGTATGGGAGGAAGGAAGTAAGTGGCGGAAAGAAGTGCCGGAAGTGGCGGAAAGAAGTGTCAGAAAAAATCAAGGAAATGGCGGAAGGAAGTGCCGGAGGTGGCCGAAGGAAGTGGCGGAATAAAGGAAGGAAAGAGGGGAAGGAATTGCCTGAAGTGGCAGAAGGAAGTGGCGGAAGGAAGGAGGCAAGTGGGTGGAGGATGTGCCGGAAGTGGCGGAAGGAAGTGGTGAAAAAGAAGGATGTGGCAGAGGAAGTGCCGGAAGTGGTGAAGGAAGTGGCGGAAAATAGGAAGGAAATGGCGGCAAGAAGTTCACGAAGTGGGCAAAGGAAGTGGCGAAAAAAAGGATGGAAATGGCAGTAGGAAGGGGATTAAGTCGCGGAAGGAAGTACTGGAAGAAGGTAGGAAGTGGAGGAAGGAAGTGCTTGAAGTGGCGGAATGAAGTAGCGGAGGAAGGAAGGAAGTGGTTGAATGAAGTGGCGAAAAGAAGGAAATGGCGGAAGGAAGTGCCGGAAGAGGCGGAAGGAACTAGCGGAGGAACAATGGAAGTCGTGGAAGGAAGTGCCGGAAGGGGCAGAAGAAAGTAGCGGAGGAAGGAAATTGCAGTGGCGGAAGGAAGTAGCGGAGGAAGGTAGGAAGTGGCGGTAGGAAGTGCCAGACGGGGCCGAAATAAATGGCGGAGAAAAGGAAGGAAATGGTGGAAGGAATTGCCGGAAGTGGCGGACAGAAGTAGTGGAGGGAAGCAAGGAAGTGGGGAAAGGAAGTGCGGGAAGCGGCCGAAGGAAGTGGCAGAAAGGAGCAAGTGAATGGCGGAAGAAGGGGGTGGAAGTAGCAGAAGGAAGTAGCGGTGGAATGTAGGAAGTGGTGGAAGGAAATGTGAGAAATGGCAGAAGGAAGTAGCCTCGGAAGGTAGGAAGCGGCAGAAGGAAGTGCCGGGAGTGGTAGAAAAAAGTCGCGGAAGGACGTGCCTGAAGTTGCGGAAATAGGTGGCAAAAACAAGCAAGTGGCGGAAGGAAGTGCCAGAAGGGGCGGATGGAAGTGCCCGAATTGGGGGAGGGAAGTGGCGGGAAAAAGGAAGGAAATGGAGGAAGGAAGTGCTGGAACTGGATGAAGGAAGTGGCGGAAAACAGGAAGGAAATGGTGGAAGGAAGGGGTGGAAGTGGTGGAAGGAAGTAGTGGAGGAAGGTAGGAAGTGGAGGAAGGAAGTGCTGGAAGCGGAGGAAGGATGTGGCGGAAAACAGGAAGGAAATGGCAGAAGGAGGTGCCTAAAGTAGCTGAAGGAAGTGTCGGAGGGAAATGGTGGAAAAAAGGAAGTGGGGGAAGGAAGTGCCGGAAGTGGCGGAAGGCAGTGGCAGAAAAAAGAATGGAAATGGCAGAAGGTAGTGCCAAATATCCTGGAGGGAAAGGGTGGAAAACCGGAAGGAAATTGTGGAAGGAAGTGCCGGAATTGGCGGAAGGAAGTGGCGGAAAGAAGGAAGTGGCGGAAGGAAGTACCGGAAGTGTCGGAAGGAAGTGCCGGAAAAAAGAATAGAAATGGTAGAAGGAAGTGGCGGAAGTGGCGGAAGGAAGTAGCGAGGGAAGGAAGGAAATTACAGAAGGAAGTGGCGGAAGTGGCAGTAGGAAGGGGCAAAAGGAAGGAAGGAACTGGTGGAAGGATTTGCCGGAAATGATGGAAGGAAGTTGCGAAAAGAAGGAAATGGCGGAAGGAAGTGTCGGAAGTGGCGGAAGGAAGTGGCAGAAAGAAGGACGTGGCGGAAGGAAGTGCCGGAAGTGCCTGAAAGAAGTAGCAAAGGAAGGAATGAATTGGGGGAAGGAAGTGCCGGAAGAGGCGAAAGAAAGTGGCAGGAAAAAGAATGGAAATGAGGGAAGGAAGTGGTGGAAGTGGCGGAAGAAAGTAGCGAAGGAATGAAGGAAATTGCAGAATGAAATTGCGGTAGTGGCAGAAGGAAGTGGAGGAAGGAAGGAAGGAAATGGCAAAAGGATGTGCTGGAAGTGTTGGAAGGAAGTGGCGAAAAGAAGGAAAAGGGCGGAAGGAAGTGCCGTAATTGGCGGAAGGAAATGGCAGAAAGAAGGAAGTGGTGGAAGGAAGTGCCGAAAGTGGCAGAAGGAGGTGGCGGAAAAAAAGAAGGAAATGGAGGAAGGAAGTGCCGGAAGTGGCAGAAGGAAGTGGCGGAAAAAAGGAAGGAAATGGAAAAAGGAAGGGGTGGAAGTCTCGAAAGGAAGTCGCAGAGGAAGGTAGGAAGTGAAGGAAGGAAGTGCTGGAAGTGGCGGAAGGAAACAGTGGAAAACGGTAGGAAGTGGCGGAAGGAAGTGCCAGAAGGGGAGGGAGGAAGGAAGTGCCGAAAAGAAAGAAGGAAATTTCGCAAGGAAGTGCCTAAAGTGGCTGAAGGAATTGGCAGAAGGAAGTGCCGGAAGTGGCAGAAGAAATTGCCGGAAGTTGTGGAAGGAAGTAGGGAAGGAAGGTAGTAATTTGGGAAAGGAAGTGCCGGAAGTGGCGGAAGTAAATGGCGGAAAAATGGAAGGAAATGGCTGAAGGAAGTGCCAGAAGTGGCCGAGGGAAGTGTCGGAGGGAAGGAAGGAAATAGCAGAATGAAAGGCCGGAAGTGGAGGAAGGAAGAACGGAAGGAAGGAAGTTGAGGAAGGATGTGCTATAAGTGGCGGAAGGAAGTGGGGAAAAGAAGGAAGTGGCGAAAGGAAGTGCCGGAAGTGGGGTAAAGAATTGGCGGAAAGAAGGAAGTGTAGGAAGGAAGTGCCGGAAGTGGTGGTAGGTAGTAGCGGAAAAAAAGAAGGAAATGGTGGTAGGAAGTTCCGGAAGTGGCGGAAAGAAGTGTTAGAAAAAAGGAAGGAAATGGCGGGAGGAAGTGTCGGAATTCGCAGAAGGAAGTAACCAAAGAAGGAGGGAAATGGCGGAATGAAGTGCAGGAAGTGGCGGAAGGAAGTGGTGGAATGAAAGATGGAAATGGCGGATGGAAGTGCGGAAAGTGGCAAAAGTAAATGGCGGAAGGAAGTGCTGGAAGTGGTGAAAGGAATTGCCGGAAGTGCTGGAAGGGAGTAAGGGAGGAAGGTAGGAATTGGCGGGAGGAAGTGTCGGAAGTGGTGGAAGTAAATGGCGGAAAAAAGGAAGGAAATGGCAAAAGGAAGTGCCAGAAATGGCGGATGATTGCGGTGGAGAAAAGAAAGGAAAGGGCGAAAGGAGGTGCCGGAAGTGGCGGATGGTAGTGGCGGAAAAAAGGAAGGAAATCGCAGAAGGAAGTGCCAGAAGTGGCGGAAGGAAGTGGCAAAAAAAGGAAGGAAATGATGGAAGGAAATGGCGAAAGTGTCGGAAGGAAGTAGGGGAGGAAGCTAGGAAGTGGCGGAAGAAAGGGGCGGAAGAGGCGGAAAGAAGTGGCGGAAGGAAGTCTTAGAAGGGGTTGAAGGAAGTGCGGGAAATGGCAGAATGAAGAGCCGGAAAAAAGGAAGGAAGTGGTGGAAGGATGTAGGGGAGGACAGTAGGAAGTAGCGGAAGGAAGTGCCGGAAGGGGCAGAAAGAGGTGACGGAAAGAAGTAAGGAAATGGTGGGAAGAAGTGCCCTAAGTGGCGGAAAAAAAGCTGGAAATGGCAGAAGTAAATGCCCGAAGAGGCGGAAGGAAGTATGGGAGGAAGGTAGGAAGTGGCGGAAGGAAGTGCCAGAAGTGGCGGAAGGAGGTGGCGGTAAGAAGTAAGGAAATAGTGGACAGAAGGGCCGGAAACGGCGGAAAAAAAGATGGAAACGGCAGAAGGAAATGCCCGAAGAGGCGGAAGGAATTACGGGAGGAAGGTAGGAAGTGGTGGAAGGAAGTGCCATAAGTGGCGGAAGGAAGTAGCGGACGAAGGTAGGAAGTAAAGGAAGGAAGTGCCGGAAGTGGCGTAAGAATGTGGTGGAAAAAAGGAAGGAAATGGCGGAAGGAAGTGCTGTCAGTGGCGGAAGGAAACAGCAGAAAACTGTAGGAAGTGGTGGAAGGAAGTGACAGAAAGGGAAGAAGGAAGTAGCGGAGGAAGGTAGGAAGTGGTGGGGAAAAGTGCCGGAAGGGGCGGAAGGGGGTTGTGGAAAGAAGTAAGGAAGTGGCGGAAGGAAGTGCCGGAAGTGGTGGAAGGATGTGGCGGAAAGAAGAAAGTGGTGGAAGGATGTGGCGGAAGTGGCGAAAGGAAGTGGTGGAAAGAAGGAAGGAAATGGTAGAAGGAATTGCCGGCAGTGGCGGAAGGAAGCGGCGGAAGGAAGGAAGGAAGTGACGGAAGGAGCTGCTGGAAGTGGCGGAAGGAAGTGGCGGAAAGAATGAAGTGGCGGCCAGAAGTGCAGGAAGAGGCAGAAGGAAGTGGCAAAAAAATAGGAAGAAAATGCCGGAAGGAAGTGCTGGAAGTGGCAGAAGGAAGTGGCGGAAAAAAGGAAGGAAAGGGCGGAAGGAAGTGCCATAAGTGGCAAAAGGAAATAGCGCAGGAAGGTAAGAAGTGGGGGAAGGAAGTGCTGGAAGTGGCGGAAGGAAGTGGCGGAAAGAAGTGACGGAAGGGGTGGAAGGAAGTGGCTAAAAATAGGAAGGAAATGGCGTAAGGAAGGGCCAAAGGTGGCTGAAGGAAGTGGCGGTAAAAAGGAAGGAAATGGCCAAAGGAAGAGCTGGAACGGGCGGTAGGAAGCGGTGGAAAGAAGGAACTGGCGCAACGGAAGTGCCAGAAGTGACGGAAGGAAGCGGCGGAAGGAAGGAAGGAAGTGACGGAAGGAGCTGCCGGAAGTGGCGGAAGGAAGTGGCAGAAAGAAGGAAGTGGCGGCCGGAAGTGCAGGAAGAGGCAGAAGGAAGTGGGAAAAAAATAGGAAGAAATTGCTGGAAGGAAGTGCTGGAAGTGGCAGAAGGAAGTGGTGGAAAAAAGGTAGGAAAGGGCGGATGGAAGTGCCGGAAGTGGCGGAAGGAAGTAGTGCAGGAAGGTAAGAAGGTGGGGAAGGAAGTGCCAGAAGTGGTGGAAGGAAGTGGTGGAAAGAAGGAAGTGGCTGAAGGAAATTCTGGAAATGGCGGAAGGAAGAGGCGGATAAAAGGGAGGAAATGGCAGGAGGAAGTTCCGGAAGTGGCGGAAAAAAGGAAGGAAGTGGCGGCAAGAAGTGCTGGAAGTGGCGGATGGAAGTAGAGGAGGAAGGTAGGAAGTGGCAGAAGGAAGTGCCGGAAGTGGCGGAAGGAGGTGGCGGTAAGAAGTAAGGAAATAGTGGACTGAAGTGCCGGAAGCGGCGGAAAAAATGATGGAAACCACAGAAGGAAATGCCCGAAGAGGCGGAAGGAATTATGGGAGAGAGGTAGGAAGTGGCGGATGGAAGTGCCGGAAGTGGCGGAAGGAAGGCCGAAAAGAAGGAAGTGGCGGAAGGAAGTGCCGGAAGTGGTGAAGGAAGTGGCGGAAAAAAGGAAGCGGCTGAAGGAAGTGCCAGAAGTAGTGGAAGGAAGTGGCGGAAAAAAGGAAGGAAATGGCGGAAAGAACTGCCTGAAGTGGCGGAAAGAATTGGCAGAAGAAAGGAAGGAAATGGAAGAAGGAAGGCGCTTAAGTGGAGGAAGGAAGTACCGGAGGAAGGTAAGAAGTGGAGGAAGGAAGTGCTGGAAGTGGCGGAAGGAAGTAGCGGAGGAAGGTAGGAAGTGGCGGAAGGAAGTGCCGGAAGCAGCGAAATGTGGTGGTGGAAAGAAGTAAGGAAATGGCGTACAGAAGTGCCGGAACTGGCAGAAAAAAATGATGGAAACGGCAAAATAAAGTGCCCGAAGAGGCGGAAGGTAGTATGGGAAGGAGGAAGGAATTGACGGGAGGAAGTGTCGGAAGTGGCGCAAGTAAATGTCAGAAAAAAGGAAGGAAATGGCAAAAGGAAGTGCCAGAAATGGCGGATGGGTGTGGCGGAAAAAAAAAAGGAAATGGCGAAAGGAGGTGCCGGAAGTGTCGGATGGTAGTGGCGGATAAAAGGAAGGAAATCGCAGAAGGAAGTGCCAGAAGTGGCAGAAGGAAGTGGTGGAAAAAAGGAAGGAAATGACGGAAGGAAAAGGCGGAAGTGGCGGAAGGAAGTAGGGGAGTTAGCTAGGAAGTGGTGGAAGAAAGGGGCGGAAGTGGCAGAAAGAAGTGGCGGAAGGAAGTCTTGGAAGTGGTTGAAGGAAGTGCCGGAAATGGCGGAATGAAGAGGTGGAAAAAAGGAAGGAAGTGGCAGAAGGAAGTAGAGGAGGACAGTAGGAAGTAGCGGAAGGAAGTGCCGGAAGGGGCGGAAGGAGGTGGTGGAAAGAAGTAAGGAAATGGCAGACAGAAGTGCCAGAAATGGCAGAAAAAATAATGGAAATGGCAGAAAGAAATGCCCGAAGACGCGGAAGGAAGTATGGGCGGAAGTTAGGAAGTGGTGGAAGGAAGTGACAGAAGTGGCAGAAGGAAATGGCAAAAAGAAGGAAGTGGCAGAAGGAAGTGACGGAAGTGGTGAAGGAAGTGGAGGAAAAAAAGGAAGCGGCTGCAGAAAGTGCCAGAAGTGGTGGAGGCAAGTGGCGGAAAAATGGAAGGAAATGGCGGGAAGAACTGCCTGAAGTGGCAGAAGGAAGTGGCGGAAGAAAGGAAGGAAATGGAAGAAGTAAGGGACTTAAGTGGCGGAAGGAAGTACCGGAGGAAGGTAGGAAGTGGCGGAAGGAAGTGCTGGAAGTGGCGGAATGAAGAGGCGGAAAAAAGGAAGGAAATGGCAGAAGGAAATGCCGGAAGTGGCGGAAGGAATTAGCGCAGGAAGGTAAGAAGAGGGGGAAGGAAGTGCTGGAAGTGGCGGAAGGAAGTAGCGCAGGAAGGTAAGAAGGGGTGGAAGGAAGTTCCAGAAATGGTGGAAAGAAAGTGGTAGAAAGAAGGAAGTGGTGGACGGAAATGCTGGAAATGGCGGAAGGAACAGGCAGATGAAAGGAAGGAAATGGCGGAAGGAAGTTCCGGAAGTGGCGGAAAAAAGGAAGGAAATAGCGGAAAGAAGAGCTGGAAGGGGCGTATGGAAGTAGAGCAGGAAGGTAGGAAGTGGCAGAAGGAAGTGCCGGAAGTGGCGGAAGGAAGTAGAGGAGGAAGGTAGGAAGTAGAGGAAGGAAGTGACGGAAGGGGTGGAAGGAGATGGCGGAAAGAAGTAAGGAAATGGCGGACCGAAGTGCGAGAAATGGTGGGAAAAAAGAAGGAAAAGGCAAAAGGAAGTGCCCGAAGAGACGGAAGGAAATATGGGAGGAAGGTAGGAAGCGGCAGAAGGAAGTGCTGGAAATTGCAGAAGGAAGTGGCGGAAAAAAGGAAGGAAAAGGGGGAAGGAAGTGCCTGAAGTGGTGGAAGGAAGTGTCAGAAAAAAGGAAGGAAATGGCGGAAGGAAGGGGCGGAAGTGGCGGAAGGAATTGGCAGAAAAAAAGAAGGAAATGGCAGAAGGAAGTGCCGGAAGTGGCGGACGGAAGTGGCAGAAAAAAGTAAGGAAATGACAGAAGCAAAGGGGCTTAAGTGGCGGAAGGAAGTACCGTAGGTAGGTAGGAAGTGGAGGAAGGAAGTGTCAACAGTAACGGAAGGAAGAGGTGAAAAAAAGGAAGGAAATGGCTGAAGGATGGGCCAGAAATGGCGGATGGAAATGGCAGAAGGAAGTGCCGGACGTTGCGGAAGGAAGCGGCAGAAGAAAGGAAGGAAGTGGCTGAAGGATGTGCCGGTAGTGGCAGAAGGAAGTGGTGAAAAGAAGGAAGTGGCGGAAGGAGGTGCCGGAAGTGGCGGAAGGAAGCAGCAGAGGAAGGAAGGAAGTGGCTGAAGGAAGTTCCGGAAGAGGCGGAAGATAGTGGCCAAAAAGAAGGAAGTGGCAAAATGAGGTGCCGGAAGAGGCGGAGGGAAGTGCCGGAGGAAGATAGGAAGTGGAGGAAGGAAGTGTCAACAGTAACGGAAGGAAGAGGTGAAAAAAGGAAGGAAATGGTGGGAGGAAGGGCCAGAAATGGCAGATGGGAAAGGCAGATGGAAGTGCCGGAAGTGGCGGAAGGAAGCGGCCGAAAAAGAAAAGAAATGGTAGAAGGAAGTGCCAGACGTGCTGGAATGAAATGGCGAAAAAAAGGATGGAAATGGCGGAAGGAAGTGCCGGAAGTGGCGGAAGGAATTACGGCAGGATGGTAAGAAGTAGCGGAAGTTAGTGCCGGTACGATCGGAAGGAAGTGGCGGAAAGAGGGATGGAAATGGCGGAAGGAAAAGCTTTAAGTGGCGGAAGAAAGTAGTGGAGCAAGAAGGAAGTAGCGGAAGGAAGTACCGGAAATGGCGGAAGTAAGTTGTGGAAAAAAGAAGGAAAAGGTGAAAGGAAGTACTGGAACTGGCAGAAGGAATTGGCGGAAAAACGGAAGCAAGTGATGGAAGTAGTTCCAGAAGAGGGGGAAGGAAGTGGCGGAAAAAAGGAAAGAATTGGCGGAAGGAAGGCGCTTAAGAGGCGGAAGGAAGTGGAGGAATTGGCGGAAGGAAGTGGCAGAAAAAAGGAAGGAAATGGCAGAAGGAAGTGCCAGAAGTGGCATAAGAAAATGGCCAAAAAATGGAAGCAAGTGGCGGAAGTAGTGCCGGAAGTGGCGGAAGAACTTGGCGGTAAAAAGGAAGGAAGTGGCGTAAGGAAGTACCGAAATCGACAAAAGGAAGTGGCAGAAAAAAGGAAGGAAATGGCGGAAGGAAGTGCCGAAGGGGCGGAAGGAAGTGGGGGGAAAAAACATGAAATGGCGGAAGGAAGTGCCGGAAGTGCCGGAAGGAAGTGGCAGAAAAAAGGAAGGAAATAAGGGAAATAAGTGGTTGAAGTGGCAAAAGGAAGTGGCAGAAACAAGGAAGGAAGTGGCTGAAGGAAGTGCCGGAAGTGGCGAAGGAAGTAACAGGGGAAGGAAGGAAGTGGCTGAAGGAACAGGCGGAAGTGGCGAAAGAAAGTGGCAAAAAATAAGGAAGTGGCGGAAATAGGTGCCGGAGGCAGGTAGGAAGTGGAGGAAAAAAGTGCCTGAATTGGCGAAAGGAAGAGGCTGAAAAAAGGAAGGCAATGGCAGAAGGAACTGCCGGAAGTGGTGGAAGAAAGTGGCAGGATAAAAAAAGGCAATGGCGGAAGGAAGTGCTGGAATTGGTGGAAGGAAGAGCTGGAATTGGCAGAAGGGAGTGGTGGAAGGA
>VZSU01000753.1:26432-86853 GCA_013398715.1 Nesospiza acunhae | reverse complement strand
AGGAAATGGCGGAAGGAAGTGCCAGAAGTGGCGAAAGGAAGTGGCAGAAAAAAGGAGGTAAATGGTGGAAGGAAGTGGCGGACATAAGGAAAGAAATGGCGGAAAAAAGGAAGGAAATGGCAAAAGGAATTTCCAGAAGTGGCTTAATGAAGTGGCAGAAAAAAGGGAGGAAATGGCCGAAGGAAGTGCCGGAAATGGCGGAAGGAAGTTGAGGAATAAAGGAAGGAAATGGAGGAAAAAATACCAGAAGTGGCGGAAGAAAATGGCGGAAAAAAGGAAGGAAATGGCGGAAAGAAGTGCCGGAAGTGGCTAAAGGAAGTGGCAGGAAAAAGGAAAGAAATGGAGGAAGGAAGTGCCGGAAGTGGCCAAAGGAAGTGGCGGCAAAAAGGAATGAAATGGAGGAAAGAAGTGCCGGAATGGGCCAAAGGAAATGGTGGAAACAAAGAAGGAGTTGGCGGAAAAAAGTGCCGGAAGTGGCGGAAGGAAGTGAGAGAAAAAAGGAAGGAAATGGTGGAAGGAACTGCCAGTAGTGGCGGAATGAAGTGCTGGAAGTGGCAGAAGCAAGCAGCGGAAATAAGGAACTTTCAGAAGCATGTGACGAAAGTGGCGGAAGGAAGTGGCGGAAAAAAGGAGGGAAATGTCAGAAGGAAGTGCCGGAAGTCGGGGAAGAAATTAGTGGAAAAAAGGAAGGAAATGGCGGAAGCAAGTGCCGGAAGTGGCAGAAGGAAGTGAGAGAAAAAAGGAAGGAAATGGCAGAAGTGGCAGAAGGCAGTGTCGGAAATGGCAGAAGGAAGTGGCAGAATAAGGTAGGAAGTGGAGGAAGGAAGTGCTGGAAGTAGGGGAAGGAATTGGCGGAGAGAAGGAAGGAAGTGGCGAAAGGAAGTGGCCAAAAAAAGGAAGGAAATGGCGGAAGGAAGTGGCGGAAGTGGCGGAAGGAAGTGGCAGAAGGAAGGAACGAAGTGGCGCAAGGAATTGCCGGACGTGGCGGAAGGAAGTGAAGGAAGGAAGCAAAGAAGGAAGTGGCAGAAGGAAATGCGGAAAGAAGGATGGCGCTGGCGGAAGGAAGTGCCGGAAGTGGCGGAAGGAAGGAAGGAAGTGGCTGAAGGAAGGAACGAAGTGGCACAAGGAATTGCCGGACGTGGCGGAAGGAAGTGAAGGGCAGAAGGAAGTGGCGGAAGGAAGGAAGGAAGTGGCTGAAGGAAGGAACGAAGTGGCACAAGGAATTGCCGGACGTGGCGGAAGGAAGTGAAGGAAGGAAGCAATGAAGGAAGTAGGAGAAGGAAATGCGGAAAGAAGGAAGGAATTGGCGGAAGGAAGGAATGAAGTGACGGAAGCAAGTGCCGGAAGTGGTGGAAGTGGTGGAAGGAAGTGGCAGAAGTGGCGGAAGGAAGTGTCGGAAATGGCAGAAGGAAGTGGCGGAAGGAAGGAAGGAAGTGGCTGAAGGAAATGCCGGAAGTGGCGGAAGGAATCGGCGGAAGGAAGGATTTAGGTGACGGAAGGAATTGCCAAAAGTGGCGGAAAGAAGTGGGGGAAAAAACACGCGAAATGGCGGAAGGAATTGCCGGAAGTGGCAGAATGAAGTGGTGGAAAAAGGGAAGGAAGTAGCACAAGGAAATTTTGTTAGTGGAAAAAATAAGTGGCGGAAAGAAGGAAATGGCGGAAGGAAGTGCCGGGATTGGCGGAAGGAAGTGGCAGAAAAAAGGAAGGACGTTGCGGAAGGATGTGTCGGAAGGAAGTGGCTGAGGGAAGTGCCGGAATTTGCAGAACGAAATAGCTGAAGGAAGGAAGGAAGGAAGGATGGAAGTGCCGGACGTGGCGGAAGGAACTGCTGGAAATGCCGGAAGAATGTGGCGGTAGGAAGTGCCGGAAGTGGCGGAAGGAAGTGGTGGGAAAAAGTAAGGAAGTGGCGGAAGGTAGTTCCAGAAGAGGCGGAAGGAAGTGGCGGAATGGTAGTAGGAAGTGGTGGAAGTACGTGACAGAAGTGGGGGAAGGAAGTAGTGGAAATGGCAGAAGGAAGTGGCGGAACAAGGTAGGAAGTGGCAGAAGGAAGTGGCGGAAGTGGGGGAAGGAAGCGGCGGAAGGAAGGAAGGAAGTGGCGGAAGGAAGTGGCGGAAAGAAGGAAGGAAATGGCAGAAGGAGGGGCCGGAAGTGGCAGAATGAAGTGGCGGAAGGAATGAAGGAAGTGGAGAAAGGAAGTTCTAAAAGTGGCGTAAGGAAGAAACAGAAGAAGGTAGGAAGTGGCGAAAGGAAGTGCTGGAAATGCCGGAAGAAATTGGCGGAAGGAAGTAAGGAAGTGGCAGAAGGAAATGCCAAAAGTGTCCAAACGAAGTGGAGGAATGAATGAAGGAATTGGCGAGGGAAGTGCCGGAAATGACAGAAGGAAGTGGCGGATGGACATTCCAGATGTGGCGGAGGAAGTTGCGGAGGAAGGTAGGAAGTGGCAGAAGGAAGTGCCGGAATTGACAGGAGGAAATGGCGGAAGGAAATGGCCGAAGGAAGTGGCGGAAGGAGGGAAGGAAGTGGCGGAACTAAGTGTTGGAAGCGGCAGAGGAAGTGGCGGGAGGAAAGAAAGAACTGGGGGAAGGAAGTGCCGGACGTATCGGAAGAAAGTAGCCGAAGGAAGGAAGGAAGTGTCGGAAGGAAGTGGCGGAAGGAAGAGCCGGAAGTGGCGAAAGGAAGAAAGGGAGTGGCGGAAGGAAGTGCCGGAAGTGGCGGAAGGCACTGGCGGAAGGAAGGAAGGAAGGAAGTGGCGGAAGGAAGTGGAGGAAGGAAGTTCCGGAAATGGCAGAAGGATGTAGCGGTGGAAGGCAGGAAGTGGCGGAAGGAAGTGGCGGAAAAAAGGAGGGAAATGGCAGAAGGAAGTGCCAGAAGTCACGGAAGAAATTTGCGGAAAAAAGGAAGGAAGTGGCGGAAGCAAGTGCCGGAAGTGGCGGAAGGAAGTGGCGGAAAAAAGGAGGGAAATGGCAGAAGGAAGTTCTGGAAGTGGCAGAATGAAGTGCTGGAAATGGCAGAAGAAGTGGCGGAAATGAGGAACTTTCAGAAACATGTGACGGAAGTGGTGGAAGGAAGTGGCGGAAAAAAGGAGGTAAATGGGGAAAGGAAGAGCCGAAATTCGTGGAAAAAATTTGCGGAAGTGGCGGAAGGAAGTGGCGGAAAGAAGGAAGGAAGCGGCGAAAGGAAGAGGCCATAAAAAGGAAGGAAATAGCGGAAGGAAGGGGCGGAATGAAGGAAGGAAGGTGCGGAAGGAAATCCTGTACGTGCCGGAAGGAAATGGCAGAAGGAAGTGGCAGGATAAGGTAGGAAGTGGAGGAAGGAAGTGCTGGAAGTAGGGGAAGGAAGTGGCGGAAAGAAGGAAGGAAGTGGCGAAAGGAAGTGGCCATAAAAAGGAAGGAAATAGCGGAAGGAAGTGGCGGAAGTGGCGGAAGGAAGTGGCGGAATGAAGGAAGAAAGCTGCGGAAGGAAATCCTGTACGTGCCGGAAGTAAATGGCAGAAAGAACGAAGTGGAAGAAGGAAGTGCCGGAAGTGGCGGAGGGAAGTGGTGGAAAAAAGGAAGGAAGAGGCGGAAGGAAGTGGCAGAATGAAGTGGCTGAGGGCAGTGCCAGAATTTGCAGAAGGAAGTGGCGGAAGGAAAGAAGGAAGTGGAAGAAGGAAGTGCCGGAAGTGGCGGAAGGAATTGTTGGAAGGAAGGAAGGAAGTGGCGGAAAGAAGGAAGGAAATGGCAGAAGGAGGTGCCGGAAGTGGCAGAATGAAGTGGCGGAAGGAATGAAGGAAGTGGAGAAAGGAAGTTCTAAAAGTGGTGTAAGGAAGAAACAGAGGAAGGTAAGAAGTGGCGAAAGGAAGTGCTGGAAATGCCGGAAGAAATTGGCGGAAGGAAGGAAGGAAGTGGCGGAAGGAAATGCCAAAAGTGTCCAAACGAAGTGGAGGAATGAATGAAGGAATTGGCGAGGGAAGTGGCGGAATTGACAGAAGGAAGCGGCGGAAGGAAATGGCCGAAGGAAGTGGCGGAAAGAAGGAAGGAAGTGGCGGAACTAAGTGGTGGAAGAGGAAGAGGAAGTGGTGGAAGGAAGGAAAGAAGTGGCAGAAGGTAGTGCCGGAAGTGGCGGAAGGAAGGAAAGAACTGGAGGAAGGAAGTGTCGGACGTATCGGAAGAAAGTAGCCGAAGGAAGGAAGGAAGTGGCGGAAGGAAGTGACGGAAGTGGCAGAAGGAATTGGCAAAAGTGGCGAAAGGAAGTGGCGGAAGGAAGTGCCGGAAGTGTCGGAAGGAAGTGCCGGAAGTGTCGGAAGGAATTGGCGGAAGGAAGGAAGGTAGGAAGGAAGGAAAGGAGAAAGGAAGGAACTGGCAGAACGATGTTGTGGAAGGAAGGTAGGAAGTGGAGGCAGGAAGTGGTGGATTAATGTGGCGGAAATGGCGAAAGAAACTGCCGTAAGGAAGTGGAGGAACAAGATAGGAAGTGGCAAAAAGAAGTTCTGGAAGTTGTGGAAGGAAGTGGCAGATGGAAGGAAGAAGTTGCAAAAGAAAGTGCCGGAAGTGGCGGAAGAAAGTGGTTGAAGGAAGTGCTGGAAGTGGCAGAAGGAAGTGGCGGTAGGAAGTGTCGGAAGGAAGTGTCGGAAGAAAGTGCCGGAAGTGGCGAAAGGAAGAAAGGAAGTTGTGAAAGGACGTGGCGGAAGTGGCGGAAGGCAATGGTGGAAGTAAGGAAGGAAGGAAGTGGCGGAAGGAAGTGGAGGAAGGAAGTGCTGGAAATGGCGGAAGGATGTAGCAGTGGAAGGCAGGAAGTGGAGTAAGGAAGTGGTTGAAGGGTACGAAGGAAGTTGTGGAAAAAAGGAAGGAAATGACGGAAGGAGGTTCTGGAAGTGGCGGAAGGAAGTAGCGGAACGAAGGAAGTGGCAGAAGGAAGTGCCAGAAGTGGCGGAATGAAGTGGCAGAAAAAAGGAATGAAATGGCGGAAAGATATGCCGGAAGTGGCGCAAGGTAGTGGCAAAAAAAGGGAAGAAAATGCAGGATGGAAGTGCCGAAAGTGGCAGAAGGAAGTAGCGGAGGAAGGTAGGAAGTGGGGAAGGAAGTGCTGGAAGTGGCGGAAGGAAGTGCCGGAAGGGGCGGAAGGAAGTGGCGGAAAGAAGGAGGTGGAAGAAGGAAGTGCCGGAAGCGGTGCAATGAAGTGGTGGGGAAAAGGAAGGAAATGGCGGAAGGAAGTGCCTAAAGTGGTGGAAGGAATTGGCGGGAAAAAGGAAGGAAAAAGCGGAAGGAAGTGCCGAAAGTGGCGGAAGGAAGTGAGAGAAAAAAGGAAGGAAATGGCGGAATGAAGTGCTGGAAGTGGCAGAAGCAAGTGGCGGAAATAAGGAGGGAAATGGCGGAAGGAAATCCTCTACGTGCCGGAAGTAAATGGCAGAAAGAACTAAGTGGAAGAAGGAAGTGCCGGAATTGGCAGAGGGAAGTGGTGGAAAAAAGGAAGGAAGAGGCGGAAGGAAGTGGCAGAATGAAGTGGTTGAGGGCAGTGCCAGAATTTGCAGAAGAAAGTGGCGGAAGGAAGGAAGGAAGTGGAAGTAGGAAGTGCCAGAAGTGGCGGAAGGAATTGTTGGAAGGAAGGTAGGAAGTGGCGGAAGGAAATGCCGGAAGTGGCGGAAGGAAGTGGCAGAAGGAAGGAACGAAGTGGCGCAAGGAATTGCCGGACGTGGCGGAAGGAAGTGAAGGAAGGAAAGAAGGAAATGGCAGAAGGAAGTGCCAAAAGTGGCAGAAGGAAATGCGGAAAGAAGGAAGGAAATGGCGGAAGGAAATGGCGGAAGAAAGTGGCTGCGCGAAGTGCCGGAATTTGCAGAAGGAAGTGGCGGAAGGAATGATGGAAGTGTTGGAAGCAAGTGCCGGAAGTGGCGGAAGAAATTTGCGGAAGGAAAGAAGGAAGTGGCAGAAGGCAGTGGCAGAAATGGCAGAAGGAAGTGACAAATAAGGTAGGAAGTGGAGGAAGGAAGTGCCGGAAGTCGGGGAAGGAAGTGGCGGAATGAGGGAAGGAAGCGGCGGAAGGAAATCCTGTACATGGCGGAAGTATATTGCAGAAAGAACGAAGTGGAAGAATGAATTGCCCGAAAGTGGCGGAGGGAAGTGGTGGCTAAAAGGAAGGAATGGGCAGAAGGAAGTGGAGGAATGAAGTGGCTGAGGGAATGGTGCCGAATTTGCCCCAAAAGGAGAAGTTTAACTGCTCAGAGACTTAGTTTGAAGTCAATAAGCAGGAGGTATTTTATTTTGCAAGGCGTTGGAGAGTCTCCCAGGTCGCCCTGGACAAATGTAGCCTTTTTATACAAGTTTGAGCCTAGGTTACATCATATTACATTCATATTAATTACTTGACATGCATATTCATATATGGGCGGAGTGTGGGCGGAGTGTAGGCGGAGTCCTCCTTTTGGGGAGTCGTTTCGGTGGTCGTTCCTGTTGCCTTCATCAGGTGGGGGTCTTTCTCATGAGTCTTCCTCGGGTTAACTTTTGAAACCTCTTCCTAATTTGGGTGGCTTCCTGGTGTAGTTGGCATGGTCTCAGTGGCTTGGCAGGAGTTACTTGGTCAAAGTGACATTGTTGGCTCCTAGGACTGCTTGGGTTTTCATTTTTCTGCCCTTATCTAGTCTTTATAGTTTCAGTGTTCTCAACTATCAATGTGTTTCGTTCTTTTAGATAATTTATTTTCCTCCATAGTTACCTAATATTGCGCTTTTTCAAGTGTCCTGCATTTTTATGTTTTAACTCCGCATTTCTCAAAATTTGCCTATTGTGTGTGGCTTCAGAAAGTGCCGGAATTTACAGAAGAAAGTGGCGGAAGGAAGGAAGGAAGAGGTAGAAAAAAGTGCCGGAAGTGGCGGAAGGAAGTGAGAGAAAAAAGGAAGGAAATGGCACAAGGTAGTGCCAGGATTGGCAGAATGAAGTGCTGGAAGTGGCAGAAGGAAGTGGCGGAAATAAGGAATTTTCACAAGCAAGTGACGGAAGTGGCGGAAGGAAGTGGCGGAAAAAAGGACGGAAATGGCGGAAGGAAGTGCCGGAAGTGGTGGAAGAAATTGGCGGAAAAAAGGAAGGAAGGGGCGGAAGGAAGTGGCGGAAGGAAGTGGCTGAGGGAAGTGCTGGAATTTGCAGAAGGAAGTGCTGGTACTCAGGAAGGAAGTGGCTGAAGCAAGTGCCTGAAGTGGCAGAAGGAAGTGGCGACAGGAAGTGGCAGAAGTGGCAGAAGGAAGTGGCGGAAATGGCAGAGAGAAGTGGCGAATAAGGTAGGAATAGGAGGAAGGAAGTGCCGGAAGTCGGGGAAGGAAGTGGCGGAAAGAAGGAAGGAAGTGGCGGAAGGAATTGCAGGAGGTGGCAGAAGGAAGTGGCCAAAAAAAGGAAGGAAATGGTGAAAGGAAGTGGCGGAAGTGGCGGAAAGAAGTGGGGGAAAAAAGGAAGGAAATGACAGAAGGAAGTGCCGAAGTGGCGGAAAGAAGTTGCGGAATGAAGGAAGGAAGCGGTGGAAGGAAATCCTGCATGTGGCGGAAGTAAATGGCAGAAAGCACAAAGTGGAAGAAGGAAGTGCCAGAAGTGGTGGAGGGAAGTGGCGGAAAAATGGAAGGAAGGGGCGGAAGGAAGTGGCGGAATGAAGTGGCTGAGGGAAGTGCCGGAATTTGCAGAAGGAAGTGGCGGAAGGAAGGAAGGAAGTGGCAGAAGGAAGTGACAGAAGTGGAGGAAGGAATTGTTCGGAGGAAGGAAGGAATTGACGGAATGAGGTGCCACACGTGGCGGAAGGAAATGCTGGAAGGAATTGCCAGAAATTGTGGAAGGAATATCCAGAAGGAAGCCAGGAAGTGGTGGAAGGAAGTGGAGGAAAGAAGGACGGAAGTGCCAGTAGTGGCAGAAGGAAGTGGTGGAAGGAAGTGGCAGAAGGAAAGAAGGAAGGAAGGAAGGAAGGAAGGAAGGAAGGAAGGAAGGAAGGAAGGAAGGAAATGGTGGAAGGAAGTAGCGGAAGTGGCAGAAGGAAGTGTCGGAAGAAAGTAGGAAGTGGAGGAAGGAACTGGCGAAAGAAAGTGGCGGAAGTGGTGAAAAGAAACTGCCGGAAGGAAGTTGTGGAACACGGTAGGAAGTGACTGGAGGAAGTGACGGAAGCGGCAGAAGGAAGTGAAGGAAGGAAGGAAAGAAGGAAGTGGCAGAAGGAAGTGCCAAAATTGGAAGAAGGGAGTGGCGGAGGAAGTGGCGGAAGGAAGTGGCGGAGGAAGTGGCGGAAGGATGGAAGGAAGGAAGGAAGTGCGGGAAGGAAGGAAGGAAGGAAGGAAGGAAAAATGGAAGGAGTTGTCGGAAGAAAGAAGGAAGTGGAGGAAGGAAGTTGCGAAAGAAAGTGGCGGAAGTGGTGAAAAGAAACTGCCGGAAGGAAGTTGTGGAACACGGTAGGAAGTGACTGGAGGAAGTGACGGAAGCGGCAGAAGGAAGTGAAGGAAGGAAGGAAAGAAGGAAGTGGCAGAAGGAAGTGCCAAAATTGGCAGAAGGGAGTGGAGGAGGAAGTGGCGGAAGGAAGTGGCGGAGGAAGTGGCGGAATGAAGGAAGGAAGGAAGTGGCGGAGGAAGTGGCGGAAGGAAGGAAGGAAGGAAGGAAGGAAGGAAAGAAGGGAGGAAGGAAGGAAGGAAGGAAGGAAGGAAGGAAATGGAGGAAGGAAGTTGCGGAAGGAAGTTGCGGAAGGAAGGAAGGAAGGAAGTTGCGGAAGGAAGTTGCGGAAGGAAGGAAGGAAGGAAGTTGCGGAAGGAAGTTGCGGAAGGAAGGAAGGAAGGAAGTTGCGGAAGGAAGTTGCGGAAGGAAGGAAGGAAGGATGGAATGATGTGGTGAAAGGAAGCGCCGGAAGTAGATGACGGAAGTGACAGAAGGAAGGAAGGAAGTGCCGGATGAAAGTGGCAGATGCGGCAGAAGGAAGTGGCGGAGGGAAGGAAGGAAGTGGCCGAAGAAAGTCCCTGAAGTGGCGGAAGGGAGGAAGGAACAGGGGTAAGAAAGTGCTGGAAGTGGCGGAAGGACGTGGCGGAACGAAGGAAGGAAGTGGAGAAAGGAAGTTCCAGAAGTGGTCGACGGAAATGGCAGAAGGAAGGAAGGAAGTGGCGGAAGGAAGTGCCAAAAGTGTCGGAACGATGTGGCAGAAGGAAGTGGCAAATGTGGCGGAAGGAGTTGTCGGAAGTGGCAGAATGAATTGGCGGAAGGAAGGAAGGAAGTGACGCAAGGATGTGCCGGATGTGGCGGATACAAGTGGCAGAAGGAAGGAAGGAAGTGGCGCAAGGAAGTGCCGGACGTGGCGGAAGGAAGTACTGGACATGGCGGAAGAAAGTTGCAGTAGGAATTGCCAGAAGAGGTGGAAGGAAGTGACGGCGGGAAGGAAGGAATTGATGGAATGTGGTGCCGCACGTGGCAGAAGGAAGTCCTGGAAGGAAGTGATGGAAATTGTGGAAGGTATTCCCAGAAGGAAGGCAGGAAGTGGCGGAAGGAAGTGGCGGAAAGAAGGACGGAAGTGGAAGTAGTGGCAGAAGGAAGTGGTGGAAGGAAGTGGTGGAAGTGGGGGCAGTGGCGGAAATGGCGGAAGGAATGAAGGACGGAAGGAAGGAAGGGAGGAAGGAAGGGAGGAAGGAAGGAAGGAAGGAAGGAAGGAAGGAAGGAAGGAAGGAAGGAAGGAAGCGGAGGAAGGAAGTGCCAAAAGTGGAGGAAGGAAGGAAAGAATGGGGGGAAGGAAGTGCGGGAAGTGGTGGAAAGAAATGGCAGAAGGAAGGAAGGAAGTGGTGGAAATAACTGGTGGAAATGACGAAAGGAGGTGGCGGAAGGAAGGAAGGAAGTGGCAGAATGATGTGGCGGAAGGAAGGAATGAAGTGGCGGAAGAAAGTGGCCGAAGCGGCGGTAGGTAGTGCTGGAAGGAAGTCCCAGAACAAGGTAGGAAGTGGCGGGTAGAAGTGCCAGAAGGGGCAGAAGGAAGTGGCGGAAAGAGGAAAGGAAGTGGCAGAAGGAAGTAGTGGAAATGCCAAAAGGAAATGGCGGAAAGAAGGAAGGAAGTGGCAGAAGGAAGTTCGGGAAGTGGCGGAAGGAAATGACGGCATGAAGGGAAGAATGGCCGGAAGGAAATTCCGGAAGTTCCAGAAGGAAGTGGCAGACGGAAGGGAGGAGGTGGCGGAAGGCAGTGGTGGAAGTAAGTGGCGGAAATGATGAAAGGAGGTGGTGGAAGGAAAGAAGGAAGTGGCAGAATGATGTGGCGGAAGGAAGGAAGGAAGTGGCGAAAGAAAGTGGCCGAAGCAGCGAAAGGAACTGCCGGAAGGAAGTCGCGGAACAAGGTCGGAAGTGGTGGGATGAAGTGCCGGAACTGGCCGAAGGAACTGGCGGGATGAAGGAAGACGCCGGAGGAAGTGCCGGAAGTTGAGTAAGGAAGTGTCGGAAGGAAGGAAGGAAGTGGCAGAACGAAGTTCCGGATGTGACAGAAGGAAATGGGGCAAGGAAGGAAGGCAGTGGTGGAAGGCAGTGGTGGAAGGATAGAAGAGACATTGGAAGTGACAGAAATGGCGGAAGGGAGTGGCAGAAGGAAGTGGCGGAAAGAAGGAAGAGGCAGAAGGAAGAGGCAGAAGGAAGTGGCAGAACGAAGTTCCGGATGTGACAGAAAGAAATGGGGCAAGGAAGGAAGGCAGTGGTGGAAGGATAGAAGAGCCATTGGAAGTGACAGAAATGGCGGAAGGGAGTGGAGGAAAGGAGTAAGGAAATGGCAGAAGGAGGTGCTGGAAGTGGCGGAAGGAAGTGGCGGAAAGAAGGAAGAGGCAGAAGGAAGTGGCAGAAGTGGCTGAATGAAGTGGCGGAAAAAAGGAACCAAATGGTTGAAGGAAGTGCCAGAAATGGCGGAAAGAATTGTTGGAAAGAATGAAGTGGCAGAACGAAGTGACAGACATGGCGGAAGGAAGCCGAAAAAAAAAGGAAGGAAAAGGCGGAAGGAAAGACCGGAAGTGGCAGAAGGAAGTGGCGGAAGTGGCAGAAGGAAGTGGCGGAAAAAAGGAAGGAAATGGTGGAAGGAAGTGCCGAAAGTGGGGGAAGGAAATAGCAGAGGAAGGTAGGAAATGGCGGAAGGAAGTGATGGAAGTTGCGGAAGGAAGTAGCGGCAGAAGGCAGGAAATGGCGGAAGGAAGTGCCAAAAGTGGCGGAAGGAAGTAGTGGAGCAAGACCCGGAAGTAGCGGAAGGAAATGCTGGAAGGGGCGGTAGGAATTGGCAGAAAGAATGAAGTGGAGGAAGGAAGTGTTGGAAGTGCCGGAAGGAAGTGGCGGAAAAAAGGAAGGAAATGGTGGAAGGAAGTGTCGGAAGTGGCAGAGGGAATGACAGAAAAAAGTAAGGAAATGGCGTAAGAAAGTGCCGGAAGTGGCAGAAGGAATGATCGGAGGAAGGTAGGAAGTGGCGGAAGGAAGTGCCCAAAGGGGCAGAAGGAAGTAGCTAAAAAAAGGAAGGAAATGGCAGAAGGACATTCCGGAAGTGGCAGAAGAAAGAGGCAGAAGGAAAGAAGGAAGTAAGTTGCGGAAGGATGTGCCGTAAGTGGCAGAAAGAAGTGGCATAAAGAAGAAAGTGGCTGAAGGAAGTGCCGAAAGCGGCGGCAAGAAGTGGCAGAAAAAAGGAAGGAAATGAGGGAAGAAATGTCAGAAGTGGCGGAAAGAAGTAGCAAAGGAAGGAAGGAAGTGGCGGAAGGAAGTGGCGGAAAAAAGGAAGGAACTAGAAGATGGAAGTGCCGTTAGTGGCAGGAGGAATTGGCGGAAAAAGGAAGGAAGTGGCGGATGGAATTGCCGAAAGTGGCGGAATGAAGTTGCGGAAAGAAGGAAGGAAATGGTGGAAGTAAGTGACGGAAGGAAGTAGGGGAGGAAGGTAGGAAGTGTCAGAAGGTAGTGCCTGAAGGGGTGGAAGGAAGTGGCGGAAGGTAGGATGGAAATGGCGAAAGGAAGTGCCGGAAAAGGCGGAACTAAGTTGCAGAAAGAAGGAAGTGGCAGAAGAAAGTTCCGGAAGTGGCGGAAGGAATTGTTGGAAAAAAGGAAGGAAATGATGGAAGGAAATGCCGGAAGTGGCAGAAGGAAGTAGCGGACGAAGGTAGGAAGTGGCAGAAGGAATTTCCGGAAGGGCCGGAAGGAAGTGGCGGAAAGAAGGAAGGAAACGGCTGAAGGAAGTGCCAGAAATGGCGGAAGGAATGGTGGGAAAAAGGAAGGAAATGGCGGAAGGAAATGCCGGAACTGGCGTAAGGAAATAACGGAGGAAGGTAGGAAGTGGCGGAAGGAAGAGCCAAAAGGGGTGGAAAGATGAGTCTAAAAAAAGGAAGGAGATGGCGGAAGGAAGTTCTGGAAATCTCAGAAGGAATTGGCGGAAGGAAGGACGGAAGTGGGGGAAGGATGTGCCGGAAGAGGCAGAAGAAATTGGCGAAAAGGAGGAACTGGCGGAACGAAGTGCCGGAATTGGTGGAAGGAAGTGGCCGAAAGTACGAAGGAAATGGCGGCCGGAAGTGCTGGAAGGGGCGTAAGAAAATAGCGGAGGAAGGTAGGAAGTGGCGGAAGGAAGTGCCAGAAGGGGCGGAATGAAGTGGCGGAAAGAAGGAAGTGGCGGATGGAAGTTTCACAAGTGATGGAAGGAAGTCGGGGAAAAAAGGAAGGAAATGGCGGAAGGAAGTGCCAGAAGGGGCGGAAGGAAGTGGCGGAAGGAAGTGCTGGAAGTGGCAGAAGGAAATAGCGGAGGAAGGTAGGAAATGGCGGAAGGAAGTGCTGGAAGTGGCAGAAGGAAATAGCGGAGGAAGGTAGGAAATGGCGGAAGGAAGTGCTGGAAGTGGCAGAAGGAAATAGCGGAGGAAGGTAGGAAATGGCGGAAGGAAGTGCTGGAAGTGGCAGAAGGAAATAGCGGAGGAAGGTAGGAAATGGCGGAAGGAAGTGCTGGAAGTGGCAGAAGGAAATAGCGGAGGAAGGTAGGAAATGGCGGAAGGAAGTGCTGGAAGTGGCAGAAGGAAATAGCGGAGGAAGGTAGGAAATGGCGGAAGGAAGTGCTGGAAGTGGCAGAAGGAAATAGCGGAGGAAGGTAGGAAATGGCGGAAGGAAGTGCTGGAAGTGGCAGAAGGAAATAGCGGAGGAAGGTAGGAAGTGGCGGAAGAAAGTGCTGAAAGGGGCAGAAGGAAGTAGCTAAAAAAAGGAAGGAACTAGAAGAAGGAAGTGCCAGTTGTGGCGGGAGGAAGTCGCGGAAAAAGGAAGGAAGTCACAGAAAGAATTGCCAGAAATGGCGGAATGAAGTTGTGGAAAGAAGTAAGGCAATGGTGGAGGGACGTTCCGCAAGTAGTGGAAGGAAGTGGAGGAAAAAAGGAAGGAAAAGGTGGAAGGAAGTGACGGATGTGGCGGAAGGAAGTAGGGGAGGAAGGTAGGAAATGTCAGAAGGTAGTGCCTGAAGGGGTGGAAGGAAGTGGCAGAAGGTAGGATGGAAATGGCGAAAGGAATTGCCGGAAAAGGCGGAACTAGGTTGCAGAAAGAAGGAAGTGGCGGAAAGAAGTTCCGGAAGTGGCGGAAGGAATTGTTGGAAAAAAGGAAGGAAATGATGGAAGGAAATGCCGGAAGTGGCAGAAGGAAGTAGCGGAGGAAGGTAGGCAATGGCAGAAGGAATTTCCGGAAGGGGCGGAAGGAAGTGGCGGAAAGAAGGAAGGAAATGGCTGAAGGGAGTACCAGAAATGGCGGAAGGAAATGGTGGGAAAAAGGAAGGAAATGGCGGAAGGAAATGCCAGAACTGGCGTAAGGAAATAACGGAGGAAGGTAGGAAGTGGCAGAAGAAAGAGCCGGAAGGGGTGGAAAGATGAATCTAAAAAAAGGAAGGAGATGGCGGAAGGAAGTTCTGGGAGTGGCAGAAGGAAGTGGTGGAAGGAAGGAAGGAAGTGGGGGAAGGAAGTGCCGGAAGTGGTGGAAGGAAGTGGCTGAAAGTACGAAGGAAATGGCGGCCGGAAGTGCTGGAAGTGGCGTAAGAAAATAGCGGAGGAAGGTAGGAAGTGGCGGAAGGAAGTGCAAGAAGGGGCGGAATGAAGTGGCGGAAAGAAGGAAGTGGCAGAAGGAAGTTTCACAAGTGATGGAAGGAAGTTGTGGAAAAAAGGAAGGAAATGGCGGAAGGAAGTGCCGGAAGTGGCATAAGGAAATGGCGGAAGAAGGCAGGAAGAGGCGGAAGGAAGATCCGGAAGTGGCGGAAGGAAGTAGTGGAGGGTGTGCCGGAAGTAGCGGAAGGAAATGCCAGAAGGGGCGGAAGGAATTGTCAGAAAGAATGGAGTGGAGGAAGGAAGTGCCAGAAGTGGCGGAAGGAAGTGGCAGAAAAAAGGAACGAAATGGAGGAAGGAAGTTCCGGAAGTGGCAGAAGGAAGCGGCGGAACAAAGGAAGTGGCAGCAGGAAGTACAAAGAAGTGGCGAAAATGGCGGGGGGAATGACAGAAAAAAGAAAGGAAAGGGCGGAAGGAAGTGCTGGAAGTGGCAGAAGGAAATAGCGGAGGAAGGTAGGAAGTGGGGGAAGAAAGTGCTGAAAGGGGCGGAAGGAAGTAGCTAAAAAAGGAAGGAACGAGAAGAAGGAAGTTCCAGTTGTGGCGGGAGGAAGTGGCGGAAAATAGAAGGAAGTGGCAGAAGGAATTGCCAGAAGTGGCGGAATGAAGTTGCGGAAAGAAGTAAGGCAATGGTGGAAGGAAGTTCCGCAAGTAGTGGAAGGAAGTGGAGGAAAAAAGGAAGGAAATGGTGGAAGGAAATGCCGGAACTGGCGGAAGGAAGTGGAAGAAGGAGGTGGCGGAAAAAAGGAAGGAAAAGGCGGAAGGAAGTGACGGATGTGGCGGAAGGTAGTGTTGGAAAAAATGAAAGAAAATGGCGGAAGGAAGTGCCGGAAGGGGCGGAAGGAAGTGGCGGAAAGAAGGAAGGAAATGGCTGAAGGAAGAGCCGCAAGGGGTGGAAAGAAGAGGTTAAAAAAAGGAAGGATATGGCGGAAGGAAGGTCCGGAAGTGGCAGAAGGAAGTGGCAGAAGGAAGGAAGGAAGTGGGGGAAGGATGTGCCGGAAGTGGCGGAAGGAAGTGGCAAAGAGAAGGAAGTGGCAGAAGGAAGTGCTGGAAGTGGCTGAAGGAAGGCACAGAAAAATGGAAGGACATGGCGGAAGGAAGTGCCAGAAGTGGCGGAAGGAAGTAGCCGAAAGTACGAAGGAAATGGCCAAAGGAAGTGCCGGAAGTGGCGGAAGGAAATAGCGGAGGAAGGTAGGAAGTGGCGGAAGGAAGTGCCAGAAAGGGCAGAAGGAAGTGGCGGAAAGAAGGCAGTGGCGGAAGGAAGTTTCGCAAGTGATGGAAGGATGTTGTGGTAAAAAGGAAGGAAATGGCGGAAGGAAGTGCCGGAAGTGGCAGAAGGAAGTGGCAGACAAAAGGAAGGAAATGGCGGAAGGAAGTACTGGAAGTGACGGGAGGAAGTAGCGGAGAAAGGTAGGAAGTGGTGGAAGGAAGTGTTGGTAAAAAGGAAGGAAATGGCGGAAAGAAGTGCCGGAAATGGCAGAAGGAAGTGGCAGAAAAAGTAAGGAAATGGTGGAAGGAAGTGACGGAAGTGGTGGAAGGAAGTAGCGTCTGAAGGCAGGAAGTGGTGGAAGGAAGTGCCGGAAGTGGCGGAAGGAAGTAGTGGAGGATGTGCCGGAAGTAGCAGAAGGAAATGCCGGAAGTGGCAGAAGGAATTGGCAGAAAGAATGAAGTGGAGGAAGGGAGTGCCAGTATTGACGGAAGGAAGTGGCGGAAAAAAGGAACTAAATGGAGGAAAGACGGGCCGGAAGTGGCAGGAGGAAGTGGCGGAACAAAGGAAGTGGCAGCAGGAAGTGCCGGAAATGGCAAAAGGAAGTGGCGGAAAACAGGAAGGAAATGGCACAAAGAAGTGTCGAAAATGGCGGGGGGAATGACAGAAAAAATAAGGAAATGGCGGAAGGAAGTTCTGGAAGATATGGAAGGAAATAGCCGAGGAAGGTAGGAAGTGGCGGAAGGAAGTGCCGAAAGGGGCGGAAGGAAGTAGCTAAAAAAATAAAGGAAATGGCGGAAGGAAGTTCCGAAAGTTGCCTAAGGATGTGGCGGATGGAAAGAAGGAAATAAGTGGCGGAGGGATGTGCCAGAAGTGGCAGAAGGAAGTGGCGGAAAGAAGAATGTAGTTAAAGTAAATGCCGGAAGTGGCGGCAAGAAGTGTCAGGAAAAGGAAGGACATGGCAGAAGGAAGTGCCGGAAGTGGAGGAAGGAAGTGGTGGAAAAAAGTAAAGAAATGACGGAAGGAAGTGCCAGAAGTTGTGTAAAGAAGTAACGGAGGAAGGTAGGAAGTGGCTGAAGGAAGTGCCTGAAGGCGCAGAAGGACGTGGTGGAGAAAAGGAAGGAACTAGAAGAAGGAAGTGCCAGTACTGGCGGGAAGAAGTGGCGGAAAAAGGAAGGAAGTGGCCGAAGGAATTGCTGGAAGTGGAGGAATGAAGTTGGGAAAGAAGTAAGGAAATGGTGGAAGGAAGTGCCGGAAGTAGCGGAACGAAGTGGAGAAAAAAAGGAAAGAAATGGTGGAAAGAAATGCCGGAAGTGGAAGAAGGAGGTGGCAGAAAAAAGGAAGGAAATGCCGGAAGGAAGTGACGGAAGTGGCAGAAGGAAGTAGGGGAGGAAGGTAGGAAGTGGCAGAAGGTAGTGCCTGAAGGGGCAGAATGAAGTGGCAGAAGGAAGGATGGAAATAGCGAAAGGAATGGCCGGAAATGGCGGAAGGAAGTGGCGGAAGTGGCAGAAGGAAGTGGCGGAAAAAAGGATAGAAAAGGCAGAAGGAATTGTCGGAAAGAAATTACGGAAATTGCGGAAGGAAGTGGCAGAAGGAAGGAAGGAAGTGTCGGAAGGAAGTGCCGAAAATGGCGGAAGGAAGTGGCCGAACGAAGTGAGAGAAATGGCGGAAGGAGGAGCTGGAAGTAAGGGAGGAAGTAGCGGAAGGAGGGAAGGAAATGGCACAAGGAACTATCAGAAATGGCGGAAGGAAGTGGCGGAAAACAGGAAGTAAATGGCACAAGGAATTGTTGGAAATGGCGGAGGGAAAAGAGGGAAAAAGAGAAGGAAATGGCGGAAGGAAGTGCCAGAATTGGCAGAAGGAAGTAGGCGGAATTGCCGGAACAAAATGCCAGAATGGGCGGAAGGACGTGGCGGAAAGAAGTAACTGGCGAAAGGAAGTGCAGTAGTGACAGAAGGAAGCGGCGGAAAATAGGAAGGAAATGGCGGAAGGAAGTGTAGGAAGTGGCGGAAGCAATGTCAGAAAAAAGTAAGGAAATGGTGGCAGGAAGTGCCAGAAGGGGCAGAAGGAAGTAGCGGTGGAAGGTAGGAAGTGGCAAAAGGAAGTGCCGAAATGGGTGGAAGGAAGTAGCTAAAAAACGGAAGGAAATGGCGGAAGGAAGTTCCGGAAGTGGCAGAAGGAAATGGCGGAAGGAAAGAAGTAAATGGCGGAAGGAAGTGCCGGAAGTGGCGGAATGAAGTAGTGGAGGAAGAGCCGGAAGTAGCGGAAGGAAATGCCGGAAGGGGCGGAAGGAATTGGCAGAAAGAATGAAGTGGAGGAATGAAGTGCCGGAAGTGCCAGAAGGAAGTGACGGAAAAAAGGAAGGAAATGGTGGAAGGAAGTGTCGGAAGTGGCGGAGGGAATGACAGAAAAAAGTAAGGAAATGGCGTCAGAAAGTGCCGGAAGTGGCAGAAGGAATGATCGGAGGAAGGTAGGAAGTGGCGGAAGGAAGTGTCAAATAGGGCGGAAGGAAGTAGCTTAAAAAGTAAGGAAATGGCAGAAGGAAGTTCCGGTAGTGGCCGAAGGCAGTGGTGGAAGGAAAGAAGGAAGTAAGTTGCGGAAGGATGTGCCGTAAGTGGCTGAAAGAAGTGGGGGAAAGAAGAAAGTGGCTAAAGGAAGTGCCGGAAGTGGCAGCAAGAAGTGGCAAAAAAATGAAAGGCATGGCGGAAGGAAATGCCGGAAGCGGCGTAAGAAGTGGCGGAAAGAAGGAAGGAAATGGCTGAAGGGATTTCCAGAACTGGCGGAAGGAACTGGTGGGAAAAAGGAAGGAAATGGCGGATGGAAATGCCGGAAGTGTGGAAGGAAGTAACGGAATAAAGTAGGAAGTGGTGGAAGGAAAAGCCAGAATAGGTGGAAAGAAGAGGTTAAAAAAAGGAAGGATATGGCGAAAGGAAGTTCTGGAAGTGGCAGAAGTGGTGGAAGGAAGGAAGGAAGTGGGGGAAGGATGTGCCGGAAGTGGGGGAAGGAATGGCAAAAAGAAGGAAGTGGCGGAAGGAAGTGTCGGAAGTGGCGGAAGGACATGGAGGAAGAAAGGAAGGAAATGGCTGAAGGGAGTGCCAGAACTGGCGGAAGAAACTGGTGGGAAAAAGGAAGGAAATGGTGGAAGGAAATGCTGGAAGTGGCGGAAGGAAGTGGCAGAAAAAAGGAATGAAATGGCGAAAGGAAGTGCCGGAAGTGATGGACATAAGTGGCAAAAAAAAGGAAGGAAATTGCAGAAGAAAGTGCCGGAAGAGGCGGAAGGAAGAAGCGGAAAGAAGGAAGTGGAGGAAGGAAGTGCCGGAAGTGGCAGACGGATGTGGCGAAAAAAAAGAAGTTAATGGCGGAAAGAACTGCCGGAAGTGGCGGAAGGAAATTGCGGGGGAAGGTAGGAAGTGGCGGAAGGAAGTGCCAGGAGGGGCGGAATGAAGTGGCGGAAAGAAGGAAGTGGCGGAAGGAAGTTTCACAAGTGATGGAAGGAAGTTGTGGAAAAAAGGAAGGAAATGGCGGAAAGAAGTGCCGGAAGTGGCAGAAGGAAATGGCGGTAGAAGGCAGGAAGTGGCGGAAGGAAGATCCGGAAGTGGCGGAAGGAAGTAGTGGAGGGGGTGCTGGAAGTAGCGGAAGGAAATGCCGGAAGGGGCGGAAGGAAGTGGCGGAAGAGAGGAAGGAAATGGCACAAAGAAGTGTCGAAAATGGCGGGGGGAATGACAGAAAAAAGTAAAGAAATGGCGGGGGGAATGACAGAAAAAAGTAAAGAAATGGCGGGAGGAAGTGCTGGAAGGGGCAGAAGGAAATAGCGGAGGAAGGTAGGAAGTGGCGGAAGAGAGGAAGGAAATGGCACAAAGAAGTGTCGAAAATGGCGGGGGGAATGACAGAAAAAAGTAAAGAAATGGCGGGAGGAAGTGCTGGAAGTGGCAGAAGGAAATAGCGGAGGAAGGTAGGAAGTGGCGGAAGGAAGTGCCGAAAGGGGCGGAAGGAAGTAGCTAAAAAAAGGAAGGAACTAGAAGGAGGAAGTGCCAGTTGTGGCAGGAGGAAGTGGCGGAAAAAGGAAGGAAGTGGCGGAAGCAATTGCCAGAGGTGGCGGAATGAATTTGCGGAAAGGAGTAAGGAAATGGCGGAAGGAAGTTCCGCAAGTAGTGGAAGGAAGTGGAGGAAAAAAGGAAGGAAATGGTGGAAGGAAGTGACGGATATGGCGGAAGGAAGTGGAAGAAGGAAGTGGCGGAGAAAAGGAAGGAAATGGTGGAAGGAAGTGTCGGATATGGCGGAAGGAAGTAGGGGAGGAAGGTAGGAAGTGGCGGAAGGTAGTGCCTGAAGGGGCAGAATGAGGTGGCGGAAGGAAGGATGGAAATGGCGGAAGGAAGTTCCGGAATTGGCGGAAGGAAGTGTCGGAAAAAAGAAAGGAAATGGCAGAAGGAAGTGCTGGAAGTGGCGGAAGGAAGTAGTGGAGGAAGGTAGGAAGTGGCGGAATGAAATTCCGGAAGGGGCGGAAGGAAGTGGCGGAAAGAAGTAAGGATATGGCGGTATGAAATGCTGGAAGTGGTGGAAGGAATTAGCGGAGGAAGGTCGGAAGTGGCGGAAGCAAGTGTCGGAAGTGACGGAAGGAAGTGGCGTGGAAAAGGAAGGAAATGGAGGAAAGAAATGCCAGAAGTGGTGGAAGGAATTAGCGGAGGAAAGCCGGAAGTGGCGGAATGAAGAGATGGAAGGGGTGGAAGGAAGTGGCTAAATATAGGAAGGAAATGGCATAAGGAAGTGCCAGAAGTGGCGGAAGGAAGTAGCCGAAAGTACGAAGGAAATGGCGGAAGGAAGTTCTGGAAATCTCAGAAGGAATTGGCAGAAGGAAATTAGGAAGTAGGGGAAGGATGTGCCGGAAGTGGCGGAAGAAAGAGGCGAAAAGGTGGAACTGGCGGAAGGAAGTGCCGGACGTGGTGGAAGGAAGTGGCCGAAAGTACGAAGGAAATGGCGGCCGGACGTGCTGGAAGAGGTGTAAGGAAATAGCGGAGGAAGGTAGGAAGTGGCGGAAGGAAGTGCCAGAAGGGGCGGAATGAAGTGGCAGAAAGAAGGAAGTGGCGGAAGGAAGTTTCACAACTGATGGAAGGAAGTTTTGGGAAAAAGGAAGTAAATGGCGGAAGGAAGTGCTGGAAGTGGCAGAAGGAAATGGCGGAAGAAGGCAGGAAGAGGCGGAAGGAAGATCCGGAAGTGGCGGAAGGAAGTAGTGGAGGGTGTGCCGGTAGTAAAGGAAGGAAATGCCAGAAGGGGCGGAAGGAATTGTCAGAAAGAATGGAGTGGAGGAAGGAAGTGCCAGAAGTGGCGGAAGGAAGCTCCGGAAGTGGCGGAAGGAAGTAGTGGTGGGTGTGCCGGTAGTAAAGGAAGGAAATGCCAGAAGGGGCGGAAGGAATTGTCAGAAAGAATGGAGTGGAGGAAGGAAGTGCCAGAAGTGGCGGAAGGAAGCTCCGGAAGTGGCGGAAGGAAGTAGTGGTGGGTGTGCCGGTAGTAAAGGAAGGAAATGCCGGAAGGGGCGGAAGGAATTGTCAGAAAGAATGGAGAGGAGGAAGGAAGTGCCAGAAGTGACGAAAGGAAGTGGCGGAAAAATGGAACGAAATGGAGGAAGGAAGTGCCGGAAGTGGCAAAAGGAAGTGGAAGAAGGAAGTGGCGGCAAAAAGGAAGGAAATGGCGGAAGGAAGTGACGGATGTGGCGGAAGGAAGTAGTCTAGGATGTGCCGGAAGTAGCGGAAGGAAATGCCGGAAGGGGCGGAAGGAATTGTCAGAAAGAATGAAGTGGAGGAAGCAAGTGCCAGAATTGACAGAAGGAAGTGGCAGAAAAAAGGAACGAAATGGAGGAAGGAAGTGCCGGAAGTGGCAAAAGGAAGTGGCGGAAAACAGGGAGGAAATGGCACAATGAAGTGTCGAAAATGGCGGGGGGAATGACAGAAAAAATAAGGAAATGGCGGAAGGAAGTGCTGGAAGATGTGGAAGGAAATAGCCGAGGAAGGTAGGAAGTGGCGGAAGGAAGTGCCGAAAGGGGCGGAAGGAAGTAGCTAAAAAAAGGAAGAAAATGGCGGAAAGAAGTTCTGAAAGATGCAGAAGGAAGTGGCGGAAGGAAAGAAGGAAATAAGTGGCGGAAGGATGTGCCGGAAGTGAGAGAAGGAAGTGGCGGAAAGAAGAATGTGGGTAAAGTACGTGCCGGAAGTGTCAGCAAGACGTGGCAGAAAAAGCAAGGGCATGGCGGAAGGAAGTGGTGGAAAAAAGTAAAGAAATGACGGACGGAAGTGCCAGAAGTTGTGTAAAGAAGTAGCGGGGGATAGTAGGAAGTGGCGGAAGGAAGTGCCTGACGGCGCGGAAGGACGTGGCGGAAAAAAGGAAGGAACTAGAAGAAGGAAGTGCCAATAGTGGTGGGAAGAAGTGGCGGAAAAAGGAAGGAAATGGCGGAAGGAATTGCCGGAAGTGGAGAAATTAAGTTGTGGAAAGAAGTAAGGAAATGGCAGAAGGAAGTGCAGGAAGTAGCGGAATGAAGTGCCGGAAAGAAGGAAGGAAATGGTGGAAAGAAATGCCGGAAGTTGAATAAGGAAGTGGCAGAAAAAAGGAAGGAAATGCCGGAAGGAAGTGACGGAAGTAGCGGAAGGAAGTAGGGGAGGAAGGTAGGATGTGTCGGAAGGTAGTGCCTGAAGGGGCAGAAGGAAGTGGCGGAACTAAGTTGCGGAAAGAAGGAAGTGGCGGAAGGAAGATCCGGAAGTGGCGGAACGAGGTGTCGGAAAAAAGGAAGGAAATGGCGAAAGGACGTGCCGGAAATGGCGGAAGGAAGTAGCAGAGCAAGGTAGGAAGTGGCGGAAGGAAGTTCCGGAAGGGGCGAAAGGAAATGGCGGAAAGAAGTAAGGAAATGGTGGAAGGAAGTGCCGTAAAGTGACGGAAGTAAGTGGCGGAAAAAAGGAAGGAAATGGAAGAAGGAGGTGCCAGAAGTGGTGGAAGGAAGTAGCGGAGGAAGGTAGGATGTGGCGGAAGGAACTTCTGGAAGGGGTGGAAGGAAGTTGCGGAAAGCAGTAAGGAAATGGCAGAAGGAAGTGCTGTGAAGTGGCGGAAGGAAAGGTCGGAAAAAAGGAAGGAAATGGAGGAAGGAAGTGCCGGAAGTGGTGGAAGGAAGTAGTAGAGGAAAGTAGGAAATGGCAGAAAGATGTGACGGAAGGGGTGCAAGGAAGTGGCTAAAAATAAGAAGAAAATTGCGTAAGGAAGGGCCAGAGGTGACTGAAGGAAGTTGCGATAAAAATGAAGGAAATGGACGAAGGAAGTGCCGGATGTGGCGGAAGGAAGTGGCAGAATAAAGGATGGAAATGGTGGAAGGAAGTGTCGGAAAGGGCGGAAGGAAGGGCGGCAAGAAGGAAGGAAATGGCGGAAGGAAGTGCCGAAATTCCGTAAGGAAATAACGGAGAAAGGTAGGAAGTGTTGGAAGGAAGAGACGGAAGAGGTGGAAAGAAGTGGCTAAAAAAAGGAAGGATATGGCGGAAGGAATTTCCAGAATGGCAAAAGGAAGTGGCGGAAGGAAGGAAGTGGCGGATGGATGTGCACGAAGTGGCGGAAGGAAGTGGCGGAAAGTAGGAAGTGACGGAAGGAAGCGGAGGAAGTGGCGAAAGGATGTGTGGGAAAAATGGAAGGACATGGCGGAAGTAAGTGCCGGAACTGGCGGAAGGAAGTGGCTAAAAGAGGGAAGGAAATGGCAGCAGGAAGTGCCGGAAGTGGTGGAAGGAAATAGCGGAGGAAGGTAGGGTGTGGCAGAAGGAAGTGCCGGAATAGCTGGAGGGAAGTGGCGTAAAGAAGGAAGCGGCGGAAGGAAATTCTGCAAGTGATGGAGGAAAGTGACGGAAAAAAGGAAGGAAATGGCGGAAGGAAGTGACGGAAGTGGCGGAAGGAAGTAGAGGAGGAAGGTAGAAAGTGGCGGAAGGTAGTGCCAGAAGTGGCGGAAGGAAATGGCGAAAATATGGAAGTGGCGGAAAGAAGTGCCAAAAATGACAGAAGGAAGCAGGGGAATAAAAGAAGGAAACTGGGGAACGAAATGCCAGAAATGGCGGAAGGAATGGCGGAAAGAAGGAAGGAAATAGTGGAAGGAAGCGCCGGAAGTGGCGGAAGCAAGTTGCGGGAAAAAAAATGGAAATGGTGGAAAGAAGTCCCAGAAGTGGCGGAAGTTAATGGCTGAAAGAAGGAACTGGCTTAAGGAAGCGGAGGAATAAAGGAAGGAAATGGCGGAAGGAAGTGCCGGAAGTGGCGGAAAGAAGTGCCGGAAGTGGTGGAAAACAAAAAGTAATGGCAGAAGGAAGTCCTAAAAGTGGCGGAAGGAAGTAACGGAAAATAGGAAGGAAATGGCGGAAGGAAGTGCCAGAAATGGCGTAAGGAAGTGGTGGGAAAAACGAAGGAAATGGCGGAAGGAACTGCCGGAAGTGTCGGAAGGAAGTAACAGAGGAAGATAGGAGGTGGCAGAAGGAAGAGCAGGAAGTGGCAGAAGGAATTGGCAAAAGGATGGAAGGAAGCAAGTGGCAGAAGGATGTGGCAGGAGGAAGTGGCAGAAAGAAGGAAGTGGGGGAAGGAAGTTTCGGAAGTGGCGGAAGGAAGTCGCGGAATAAGGTAGGAAGTGGCGGAAGGAAGTTCCGGAAGGGGTGGAAGGAAGTGGCGGAAAGAAGTAAGGAAATAGCGGTATGAAATGCTGGAAGTGGTGGAAGGAATTAGCGGAGGAAGGACGGAAGTGGCGGAAGGAAGTGACGGAAGTGACGGAAGGAAGTGGCGGGGAAAAGGAAGGAAATGGAGGAAGGAAATGCCAGAAGTGGTGGAAGGAATTAGCGGAGGAAAGTCGGAAGTGGCGGAATGAAGAGACGGAAGGGGCGGAAGGAAGCAGCTAAAAATAAGAAGGAAATGGCGTAAGGAATGGCCAGAGGTGACTGAAGGAATTGGCAATAAAAAGGAAGGATATGGCGCAAGGATATGCCGGAAATGGTGGCAGGAGGCGGCGGAAAACAGAAAGGAATGGCAGAAGGAGGTCCTAAAAGTGGCAGAAGGAAGTAACAGAAAATAGGATGGAAATGGTGGAAGGAAGTGCCAGAAATGGAATAAGGAAGTGGTGGGAAAATCGAAGGAAATGGCTGAGGGAACTGCTGGAAGTGGCGGAAAGAAGTGGCAGTAGGAAGGAAGGAAATGGCGGAAAGAAGTGCCAGAAGTGGCGGTAGGAAGTGGCGGAAAGAAGGAAGTGTCGGAAGGAAGTGCCGGAATTGGCGGACGGAAGTGGCGGAAAAAAGGAAGAAAATGGCGGAAGGAAGTGCCGGAAGTTGCGGAAGGATATTGCGGAAAAAAGGAAGGAAGTGGTGGAAGGAAGTTCCAGAAGTGGCGGAACGAAGTGGCGGAAAAAAAAAAGGAAATGGCGAAAGGAAGTGCCGGAAGTGGCGTAAGGAAGTAGCGGAGGAAGGTAGGAAGTGACAGAAGGAAGTGCCAAAAATGACAGAAGGAAGCGGGGGAAAAAAAGATGGAAATGGCAGAAGGAAGTGCCGGAATTGCTGGAGGGAAGTGGCGTAAAGAAGGAAGCGGCGGAAGGAAATTCTGCAAGTGATGGAGGGAAGTGATGGAAAAAAGGAAGGAAAAGGCGGAAGGAAGTGCCGGAAGTGGAGTAAGGAAGTAGAGGAGGACGGTAAGAAGTGGCGGAAGGTAGTGCCAGAAGTGGCGGAAGGAAATGGCGAAAATATGGAAGTGGCGGAAGGAAGTGCCGAAAATGACAGAAGGAAGCAGGGGAAAAAAAGAAGGAAACTGGGGAACGAAGTGCCAGAAGTGGCGGAAGGAATGGCGGAAAGAAGGAAGGAAATGGTGGAAGGAAGCGGCAGAAGTGGCGGAAGTAAATGGCGGAAAGAAGGTATTGGATTAAGGAAGCGGAGGAAAAAAGGAAGGAAATGGCGGAAGGAAGTGGCGGAAGTGGCGGAAATAAGTGCTGGAAGTGGTGGAAGGAAGTGGCGGAAAACAGAAAGGAATAGTAGAAGGAAGTCCTAAAAGTGGCAGAAGGAAGTAATGGAAAATAGGAAGAAAATGGTGGAAGGAAGTGCCAGAAATGGAATAAGGAAGTGGTGGAAGAAATGAAGGAAATGGCAGAAGGAACTGCCAGAAGTGGCGGAAGGAAGTGGCGGAAGGAAGGAAGGAAGTGGCCAAAGGATGTGCTGGAAGTGGCAGAAGGAAATGGCGGGAAAAAGGAAGGAAATGTCAGAAGGAACTGGCGGACGTGGCTTAAGGAATTAATGGAGGAAGGTAGGAAGTGGTGGAAGGAAGAGCCGGCAATGGCGGAACTAAGTTGCAGAAAGAAGGAAGTGGAAGAAGGAAGTTCTGGAAGTGGCGGAAGGAAGTGGCGGAAAAATGGAAGGAAATGGCGGAATGAAGTGCCGGAAATGGCGTAAGGAAGTGGTGAGAAAAACGAAGGAAATAGCAGAAGGAACTGCCGGAAGTGGTGGAAGGAAGTAATAGAGGAAGGTAGGAGGTGGCGGAAGGAAGAGCAGGAAGGGGTGGAAAGAAGTGGATAAAAAACGAAAGAAATGGCAGAAGGAAATTCCGGAAGTGGCCGAAGGAAGTGGCAGGAAAAAGGACGGAAATGTCGGAAGGTAGTGGCGGAAGTGGCGGAAGGAAGTAACGGAGGAAGGTAGGAAGTTGCGGAAGGAAGAGCCAGAAATGGCGGAACTACGTTGCGAAAAGAAGGAAGTGGCAGTAGGAAGTGCCAGAAGTGGCGGAAGGAAGTGACGGAAAAAAGGAAGGAAATGCTCGAAGTGCCAGGAGGGGTGGGAGGAAGTGGCTGAAAATAGGAAGGAAATGGCGTAAGGAAGTGCCGGAGGTGGCTTAAGATAGTGGCGGTAAAAAGGAAGGAAATGGTCGAAGGAAGTGCCGGAACTGGCGGTAGGAAGTGGCGGAAAGAAAGATGTGGCGCAACGGAAGTGCAGGAAGTGACGGAAGGTAGTAGCAAAAAAAGGAAGGAAATGGTGGTAGGAAGTACTGGAAGTGGCGGAAGGAAGTGGTGGAAAGAAGGAAGTGGCGGAAGGAAATGCCAGGAGTGGCAGATTGAAGGGGCAGAAAAAAAGAAGGTAATGGCGGAAGGTAGTGCCGGAAGTGGCAGAAGGAACTGGGGGAAAAAGTAAGGAAATGGCAGAAGGAAATGCCGGACGTGGCGGAAGGAAGTAGCAGAGGAAGGTAGGAAGTTGCGGAAGGAAGTGCCGGAAGGGGCACTAAGAAGTAGCTGAAAGAAGGAAGGAAATAAGGAAGGATATTCCGGAAGTGCTCGAAGGAAGTGGCGGAAGGAAGGCAGGAAGTGGCCGAAGGAAGTGCCAGAATTGGCGGTAGGAAGTGGCAAAAAAAAGGAAGGAAATGGCAGTAGTAAGTGCCGGAAGTGGCGGAAGGAAGTGGCAGAAGGAAGGAAGGAAGGAAGTGGCAGAAGGATGTTGCAGGAGGAAGTGGCGGAAAGAAGGAAGTGGAGGAAAGAAGTACCGCAAGTGGTGGAAGGAAGTAGCGGAATAAGGTAGGAAGTGGCGGAAGGATGTTCTGGAAGAGGCGGAAGGAAGTGCCTGAAGTTGTGGAAGAAATTAGCGGAAAAAAAGAAGGAAATGCCTGAAGGAACTGCCAGGAGGGATGGAAGTAAGTAGCAGAGAAAGGTAGGAAGTGGCGGAAAGAAGTGACGGAAGGGGTGGAAGGAAGTGGCTAAAAATAGGAAGGAAATGGCGTAAGGATGTGCCAAAGGTGACTGAAGGAATTGGCAATAAAAAGGAAGGAAATGGCGCAAGGAAATGCCGGAAGTGGCAGCAGGAAGTGGCGGAAAAAAGGACGTGGCGGAAGGAAGTGCCGGAAGTGGCAGAAGGAAGTGGCGGGAAAAAGGAAGGAAATGCCGGTATGAAGTGCCGGAAGTTGCAGAAGGAAGTGGCGGAAAAAAGGAAGGAAGTGCCGGAAGGAAGTTCCAGAAGTGGCATAAGGAATAGCGGAGGAAGGTAGGAAGTGGCAGAAGGAAGTGCAAAAAATGACAGAAGGGAGCGAGGGAAAAAAAAGAAGGAAATGGCAGAATAAGTGCTGGATGTGGCCGAAGGAATTGGGGGAATAAAGGAAGGAAATGGTGGAAGGAAGTGCCGGAAAGAGCGGAAGGAAATAACGGAGAAAGGTAGGAAGTGTCGGAAGGAAGAGCTGGAAGAGGTGGAAAGAAGTGGCTAAAAAAGTGAGGATATGGCGGAAGGAAGTTCCGGAATGGCAAAAGGAAGTGGCGGAAGGAAGGAATGAAGTGGAGGAACGATGTGCCAGAAGTGGCGGAAGGAAGTGGCGGAAAGAAGGAAGTGACGGAAGGAAGTGGAGGAAGTGGCGAAAGGAAGTGGCGGAAAAATGGAAGGACATGGCGGAAGTAAGTGCCGGAAGTGGCGGAAGGAAGTGGCTAAAAGAGGGAAGGAAATGGCAGCAGGAAGTGCCAGAAGTGGTGGAAGGAAACAGCAGAGGAAGGTAGGATGTCGCAGAAGGACGTGCCAGAATTGGTGGATGGAAATGGCGTAAAGAAGGAAGCGGCGGAAGGAAATTCCACAAGTGATGGAGGGAAGTGACGGAAAAAAGGAAGGAAATGGTGGAAGGAAGTGCCAAAAGCGGCGTAAGGAAGTAGAGGAGGAAGGTAGGTAGTGACTGAAGGAAGTGCCAAAAATGACAGAAGGAAGCAGGGGAAAAAAAGAAGGAAATGGGTGAACGAAGTGCCGGAAGTGGCGCAAGGAAATGGTGGGAAAAAAAATGGAAATGGTGGAAGGAAGCGGCGGAAGTAAATGGAGGAAAGAAGGAAGTGGCATAATGAAGCGGAGGGAAAAAAGGAAGGAAATGGTGGATGGAAGTGCCGGAAGTGGCGGAAAGAAGTGCCGAAAGTGGCGGAAGGAAGTGGCGGAAAACAGAAAGGAATGGCAGAAGGAAATCCTAAAAGTGGCGGAAGGAAGTAACAGAAAATAGGAAGGAAATGGCAGAATGAAGTGCCGGAAATGGCAGAAGGAAGTGGGGGAAAAAATGAATGAAATGGTGGAAGGAAGTTCCGGAACTGGCAGAAGGAAGTGGCGGAAGGATGGAAGGAGTGGCCAAATGATGTGCCAGAAGTGGCAGATGGAAATGGCGAGAAAAAGGAAGGAAATGTCGGAAGGAAGTGGCGGAAGTGGCGTAAGGAAGTAACGGAGGAAGGTAGGAAGGAAGGAAGGAAGAGCCGGAAGTGGCGGAACTAATTTGCGGAAAGAAGGAAGTGGCAGGAGGAAGTTCCGGAGGTGGTGGAAGGAAATGGCGGGAAAAAGGAAGGGAGTGGTGGAAAAGAGGAAGGAAATGGCGGAAGGAAGTGCGGAAGTGGCGGAAGGAAGTAGCGGAGGAATGTAGGAAGTGGCGGAAGGAAGTTCCGGAAGAGGCGGAAGGAAGTGGCGGAAAGAAGGAAGGAAATGTCTGAAGGAAATGCCGGAAGGGGTGGAAGAAATAGGTGGAAAAAAGGAAGGAAATGCCCGAAGGAAGTGCCAGGAGGGGTGGAAGTAAGTAGCGGAGGAAGGTAGGAAGTGGCGGAAAGAAGTGACGGAAGGGGTGGGAGGAAGTGGCTAAAAATAGGAAGGAAATGGCGTAAGGAAGGGCCGGAGGTGGCTGAAGGAAGTGGCGGTAGAAAGGAAGGAAATGGCAGAAGGAACTGCCAGAACGGGCCGTAGGAAGTGGCGGAAAGAAGGAACAGGCGCAACGGAAGTGCCGGAAGTGACGGAAGGAAGTGGCAAAAAAAAGGAAGGAAATAGCGTTAGGAAGTGCCGGAAGTGGCGTAAAGAAGGACATGGCAGAAGGAGGTGCCGGAAGTGGCAGAAGTCGCGGAAAGAAGGACGTGGCGAAAGGAAGAGCCGGAAGTGGCGGAACTAAGTTGCGGAAAGAAGGAAGTGGCAGGAGGAACTTCCGGAGGTGGCGGAAGGTAATGGCGGATAAAAGGAAGGGAGTGGCGGGAAAAAGGAAGGAAATGGCCGAAGGAAGTGCGGGAAGTGGCGGAAGGAAGTAGCGGAAGAATGTAGGAAGTGGCGGAAGGAAGTTCCAGAAGAGGCGGAAGGGGTGGAAGAAAAGTGCTAAAAATAGGAAGGAAATGGTTTTAGGAAGGGCCGGAGGTGGCAGAAGGAAGTGGCGGAAGGAAGTGCCGGAAGTGGCGGAAGGAAGTGCCGGAAGTGGCGGAAGGAAGTGCCGGAAGTGGCGGAAGGAAGTGCCGGAAGTGGCGGAAGGAAGTGCCGGAAGTGGCGGAAGGAAGTGCCGGAAGTGGCGGAAGGAAGTGCCGGAAGTGGCGGAAGGAAGTGCCGGAAGTGGCGGAAGGAAGTGCCGGAAGTGGCGGAAGGAAGTGCCGGAAGTGGCGGAAGGAAGTGCCGGAAGTGGCGGAAGGAAGTGCCGGAAGTGGCGGAAGGAAGTGCCGGAAGTGGCGGAAGGAAGTAGCGGAGGAAGGTAGGAAGTGGCGGAGGGAAGTGACGGAAGGGGGGGAAGGAAGGGGCTAAAAATAGGAAGGAAATGGTTTTAGGAAGGGCCGGAGGTGGCAGAAGGAAGAGGCGGAATGAAGGAAGTGGGGGAAGGAAGTGCCAGAAGTGGCAGAAGGAAGTGGCGGAAGGAAGGAAGGAAGGAAGTGGCGGCAGGAAGTGCTGTAAGGGGCAGAAGGAAGTGGTGTAAAGAAGGATGTGACAGAAGGAAGTTTCGCAAGTGATGGAAGGAAGTGGTAAAAAAAGGGAAAGTAATGGCAGAAGGAAGTTCCAGAAGAGGCGGAAGGAGGTGGCGGAAAACAGAAAGGAAGTGGGAGAAGGAATGCCTAAAAGTGGGGGAAAGCTATAGCGGAAAAAGATAGGAAGTGGCGGAAGGAAGTGCCGGAAGGGTCGGAAAGAATTGATTTAAAAAATGATGGAAATGCCGGAAGGAAGTGCTGGAAGTAATGGAAGGAAGTGCCGGAAGTGGCTAAAGGAAGTGGCGGAAAACAGTAAGGAAGTGGCACAAGGAAGTCCTAAAAGTGGCGATAAGAAGTAGCGGAAAAAGGTAGGAAGTGGCGGAAGATAGTGCTGGAAGGGTCGGAAAGAAGTGGCTAAACAAAGGATGGAAATGGCAGAAGGAAGTGCCGGAAGTGGCGGAATCAAGTGGCGGAAGGAAGAAAGGAAATGGCGAAAGGAAATGCCGGAGGTGGCGGAAGTAAGTAGTGAAGGAAGTGTGGGAAGTGGCGCAAGGATATGGCGGAAAGAAGGAAGTGGCGGAAGGAAGTGCCGGAAGTGACGAAAGGAAGTGGCGGAAAAAAGGAAGGAAATGGTGGACGGAAGAGTCGGAAGTGACAGGGGGAAGTGTCGGTAAAAAGGAAGGAGTGGCGGAAGGAAATGCCGGAAGTAGTGGAAGGAAGTAGCGGAGGAAAGTAGGAAGTGGCAGAAGGAAGTGTCGGAAGGAGCGGAAGGAAGTGGTGGAAGTAAGGAAGGCAATGGCGGAAGGAAGTGTTGGAGATGGCGGAGAGAAGTGGCGGAAAAAAGGAAGGAAGGAAGTGGCGGAAAGAAGTACCAAACCTGGCGGAAGGAAGTAGCGGAGCATGGTAGGAAGTGGCGGAAGGAAATGCCAAAAGGGGCGGAAAGAAGTAGCTAAAAAAGGGAAGGAAATGGTGGAAGGAAGTTCCGGAAGTGGCGGAAGAATTTGGCGGAAAGAAGGAAGCGGCGGAAGGAATGTCTGGAAGTGGCGGAAGGAAAGGGCGGAAAAAAAAAAGGACAGGAGTGGCGGAAGGAAGTAGCGGAGGAAGGTAGGAAGTGGCGGGAGGAAGTGGTGGGAAAAAGAAAGGAAATGGTGAAGGAAATGCCTAAAGGCAATGCCGGAAATAGCAGAAGGAAGTAGCGCAGAAGGAAGGAAGTGGCAGAAGGAAGTGCCGGAAAGGGCGGAAGAAAGTGGCCAAAAAATGGAAGGAAATGGCAGAAGGAAGTGCCGCAAGTGGGAGAAGGAAGTGGCGAAAGGAAGAAAGGAAGGAAGGAAGTGGTGGAAGTAAGGAAGGCAATGGCGGAAGGAAGTGTTGGAGATGGCGGAGAGAAGTGGCGGAAAAAAGGAAGGAAGGAAGTGGCGGAAAGAAGTACCAAACCTGGCGGAAGGAAGTAGCGGAGCATGGTAGGAAGTGGCGGAAGGAAATGCCAAAAGGGGCGGAAAGAAGTAGCTAAAAAAGGGAAGGAAATGGTGGAAGGAAGTTCCGGAAGTGGCGGAAGAATTTGGCGGAAAGAAGGAAGCGGCGGAAGGAATGTCTGGAAGTGGCGGAAGGAAAGGGCGGAAAAAAAAAAGGACAGGGCGGAAGGAAGTGCCGGAAGTGGGGGAATGAAGTGGCGTAAGGAAGGAAGGAAGTGGTGGAAGGAATTGCCGGAAGTGGCTGATGAAAGTGGCGGAAAGAAGGAAGGAAATGGCAGAAGGATGTGCCAGAAGTGGCAGAAGGAAGTGGCGGAAAAAAGGAAGGAAATGGCGGAAGGAAGTGGTCGGAAAAAGAAAGTAAAGGGCGGAAGGAAGTTCCGGAAGTGTCGGAAGGAAAAGGCGGGATAAAGGAAGGAAATGTTGGAAGGAAGTGCCGGAAGTGGCTTAAGGAAGTAACGGAAAAAAAGAAGGAAATGGCGGAAAGAAGTGCCGGAAGTGGCGGAAGGAATTGGCAGAAAAAAGGAAGTGGCGGAAGGAAGTGCTGGAAGCGGCAGTAGTAAATGGAGAAAAAAGGAACGAAATGGTGGAAGAAAGTGCCGGAAATGGTAAAAGGAAGTGGTCAAAAAAAAGAAGGAAATGGCGGAAGGAAGTGCCATAAATGGCGTAAGGAAGTAGCAGAGGAAGGTAGGAAGAGGCGGAAGGAAGTGCCGAAAATGGCGGAAGGAAGTGCCTGAAGTGGAAGAAGGAAGTGGCGGGGAAAAAAATGGAAATCGCAGAAGGAAGTGCTGGAAGTGGGGGAAAAAAATAGCGGTGGAAGGTGGGAATTGGTGGAAGGAAGTTCCAGAAGGGGCGGAAGTAAGTGGCGGAAAGAAGGGAATGGCGGAATGAAGTGCTGGAAGGGGCGGAAGGAAGGGACGGACAAAAGGAAGCAAAAGGCGGAAGGAAGTGCCGGAAGTGGAGGAAGGAAGCAGAAGAGGAAAGTACGAAGCGGCAGAAGGAAGTGCCGGAAAAGGCAGAAGGAAGTGGCGGATATAAGGAAGGAAATGGCGGACGGAAATGCCGGAAGTGGTGGAAGGAAATGGCGGGAAATAAGAAGGAAATGGCGGAAGGAAGTTCCGGAAGTGGTGTAAGGAAGTAACAGAGGAAGGTAGGAAGTGGCGGAAGGAAGAGACGGAAAGGGTGGAAAGAAGTGGCAGAAAAAAAGGATTGATATGGCGGAAGGAAGTTCCGGAAGTGGCAGAGGGAAGTGGCGGAAGGAAGGAAGGAAGTGGCAGAAGGATGTGGCGGAAAATTGGAAGGACATGGCGGAATGAAGAGCCGGAAGTGTTGGAAGAAAGTGGCCGAAAGAAGGAAGGAAATGGCAACAGGAAGTGCTGGAATGGGCGGAAGGAAGTGGTGGAGAGAAGGAAGCGGCAGAAGGAAGTTTCACAAGTGATGGAAGGAAGTGGTGGAAAAAAAGAAGGTATAGGCGGAAGAAAGTGCCAGAAGTGGCGGAAGGAAGTGGTGGAAAAAAGGAAGGAAATGCCTAAAGGCAATGCCGGAAATAGCAGAAGGAAGTAGCGCAGAAGGAAGGAAGTGGCAGAAGGAAGTGCCGGAAAGGGCGGAAGAAAGTGGCCAAAAAATGGAAGGAAATGGCAGAAGGAAGTGCCGCAAGTGGGAGAAGGAAGTGGCGAAAGGAAGAAAGGAAGGAAGGAAGTGGTGGAAGGATATGCCGGAAGGGGCAGGAGGAAGTTGCGGAAAGAAGGAAGTGCCGGAAGGAAGTTCCGGAAGTGGCTGAAGGAAGTAGCGGAATAAGGTAGGAAGTGGCGGAAGGAAGTTCCGGAATAGGCAAAAAGAAGTGGCAGAAAGAAGTAAGGAAATGGCAGAGGGAAGTGCTGGAAGTGGCAGAAAGAAATGGCAGAAAAAAGGAAGGAAATGACAGAAGGAAATGCCGGAACTGGCGGAAGGAAGTAGGGGAGGAAGGTAGGAAGTGGCGGAAGGAACTGCCAGAAAGGGCGGAAGGAAGTGGCTTAAAAAGCGAAGGAAATGGCGGAAGGAAGTGCCGGAAGTGGCAGAAAGAAATGGCAGAAAAAAGGAAGGAAATGGCAGAAGGAAATGCCGGAACTGGCGGTAGGAATTAGGGGAGGAAGGTAGGAAGTGGCGGAAGGAACTGCCAGAAAGGGCGGAAGGAAGTGGCTTAAAACCCGAAGGAAATGGCGGAAGGAAGTGCCGGAAGTGGCAGAAGGAAGTGGCGGAAGGAGGGAAGGAAGGAAGGAAGGAAGTGACGGAAGGATGTCCCGGAAGTGGCAGGAGGAAGTGGCGGAAAGAAGGAAGTGGTGGAAGGAAGTGCTGGAAGTGGCAGAATGAAGTAGCGGAATAAGGTAGGAAGTGGCAGAAGGAAGTTCCGAAAGGGGTAAAAGGAAGTGGCGGAAAGAAGTAAGGAAATGGCAGAAGGAAGGGCTGGAAGTGGTGGAAAAAAGTGGCGGAAAAAAGGAAGGAAGTGGATGAAGGAAATGCCGGAAGTGGCAGAAGGAATTAGCAGAGGAAGGTCGGAAGTGGCGGAAGGAAGTGACAGAAAGAAGTAAGGAAATGGAGGAATGAAATGCCGGAAGTGGTGGAAGGAAGTAGTGGAGGATGTGCCGGAAATAGCAGAAAGAAATGCCGGAAGGGGCGGAAGAATATAGCGGGAAGAAGGAAGTGGGGGAAAGAAGTGCCGGAAGTGGCAAAAGGAAGTGGCGGAAAAAAGGAAGGAAATGGAGGAAAGAAGTGCCGGAAGTTGCGGAAGGAAGTGGTGAAAAGATGGAAGTTGCCGAAGGAAGTGCCAAAAAGGACAGAAGGAAGCAAGGGGAGAAAAAAAGGAAATGGCAGAAGGTAGTGCCTGGTGTGGCGAAAGGAAGTGGCGGTGTAAAGGAAGGAAATTGTGGAAGGAAGTGCCGGAAGGGGAGGAAGGAATGGCGGCAAGAAGGAAGGATATGGCGGCAGGAAGTGCCAGAAGTGGTGTAAGGAAATAACAGAGAAAGGTAGGAAGTGGCGGAAAGAAGAGCCGGAAGAGGTGGAAAGAAGTCGCTAAAAAAAAGAAGGATATGGCAGAAGGAAGTTCTGGAAGTGGCAAAAGGAAGTGGTGGAAGGAAGGAAGGAAGGAATGAAGGATGTGCCAGAAGTGGTGGAGGGAAGTAGCGTAAATAAGGTAATGGCGGAAAGAAAGTTCCGGATGTGGCAGAAAGAAGTGGCGGAAAAAAAGGAAGGAAAAGGCGGAAGGAAGTCTCGGAAGTGGCGGTAGGAAGTTCCGGAAGGGGCGGAAGGAATTGGCAAAAAGAAGAAAGGAAATGGCAGCAGGAAGTGCCCCACTTGGTGGAAGGAACTGGCGCAAGGGAGTGCCGATAGTGGAGGAAGTAAGTGGCGGAAAGAAGGAAGTGGCGGAATGAAGTGCTGGAAGTGCCGGAAGGAAGGGACGGACAAAAGGAAGCAAAAGGCGGAAGGAAGTGCCAGAAGTGGCGGATCAAAGCAGAAGAGGAAAGTACGAAGTGGCGGAAAGAAAGTGCCGGAAGGGGTAGAAGGAAATGGCGGAAATAAGGAAGGAAATGGCGGAAGGAAGTGCCAGAAGTGACGGAAGGAAGTGGTCGGAAAAAGGAAGGAAAGGGCGGAAGTAAGTGCCGCAAGTGGCATAAGGAAGTAACAGAGGAAGGTAGGAAGTGGCGGAAGGAAGAGCCAGAAGTGGCAAAACTTAGTTGCAGAAAGAAGGAAGTGGCAGAAGGAATTTCCGGTAGTGGTGGAAGGAAGTGCCAGAAATGGTGGAAGGAAGTAGTGGAGGAAGGTAGGAAGTGGCCGAAGGAAGTGGCTGAAAGAAGTAAGGAAATGGCGGAAGGAAGTGCCGGAAGTGGTGGACGGAAATGGCGGAAAAAAGGAAGGAAATGGCTAAAGGAAGTGCCAGGATGGGTGGAAGGAAGTAGCAGAGGAAGGTAGGAAGTGGCGGACAGAAGTGACGCAAGGGGTGGAAGGAAGTGGCTAAAAATAGGAAGGAAATGGCATAAGGAAGGGCCGGAGGTGACTGAAGGATGTGGCGGTAAAAAGAAGGAAATAGCCGAAGGAAGTGCCCGAACTGGCCGTAGGAAGAGGCAGAAAGAAGGAAGTGGCGCAAGGAAGTGCCGGAAGTGACGGAAGGAAGTGGCAGAAAAAAAGAAGTGCCAGATGGAAGTGCCGGAAGTGGCGGATGGAATCGGCAGAAAGAAGGAAGTGGAGGAAGGAAGTGCCGGAAGTGGCCGAGAGAAGTGGCTGAAAAAAGTAAGGAAATGGCGGAAGGGACAGCCGGAAGTGGTGGAAGGAAGTAGATGAGGAAGGTAGGAAGTGGCTGAAGGAAATGCCGGAAGGGGCGGAAAGAAGTAGTTAAAAATGAAGCAAATGGGTAAGGAAGTTCTGGAAGTGGCACAAGGAAGTGGCGGAAGGAAGGAAGGAGTGGCGGGAAAAAAAATGAAATGGCGGAAGGAAGTGCTGGGTTGGCGAAAGGAAGTGGCGGAAATAAAGAAAGTGGAGGAAGGAAGTGCCGGAAGAGGCAGAAGTAAATGGTGAAAAAAGGAAGGAAACTGTGGAAGTAAGTGCCGGAAGTGGTGGAAGGAAGTGGTGGAAAAAAAGTGAAAATGGCAGAAGGAAGTGCCTAAGTGCCGTAAGGAAGTAGTGGAGGAAGGTAGGAAGTGGCGGAAGGAAGTTCCAGTAGGGGCAAAAGGAAGTGGCAGAAAGAAGTTAGGAAATGGCGGAAAGAAGTGCTGGAAGTGGCGGAAGGATATTGCTGAAAACAGGAAGGAAATGGAGAAAGGAAATGCCAGAAGTAGCGGAAGGAATTAGCGGAGGAATGTCCGAAGTGGCGGAAGGAAGTGGCGGAAAAAGCGAAGGAAGTGGTGGAAGGACGTTCTAAACGTTTCGGAAGGAAGTGGCGAAAAGGTGGAAGTGGCGGAAGGAAGTGTCAAAAATGAGAGAAGGAAGTGAGGGAAAAAAAGAAGGAAATGGCGGAATGAAGTGCCAGATGTGGGGAAGGAAGTGGCGGAATAAAGGAAGGGAATTGTGGAAGGAAGTGCCGGAAGGGGCGGAAGGAATGGCGGCAAGAAGGAAGGCTATGGCAGAAGGAAATGCAGGAAGTGGCGTAAGGAAATAACGGAGAAAGGTAGGAAGTGGCGGAAGGAAGACCGGAAGAGGTGGAAAGAAAGGGCTAAAAAAAGGAAGGATATGGCGGAAGGAAGTTCCGGAAGTGGCAAAAGGAAGTGGCGGAAGGAAGGATGTCGCGGAAGGATGTGCCAGAAATGGTGGAAGGAAGTGGCCGAAATAAAGAAGAAAATGGCAGCAAGAAGTGCCGGAATTGGTGGAAGGAAATAGCGGAGGAAGGTAGGAAGTGGTGGAAAAAAGTGCCGGAATTGGCGGAAGGAAGTGGCATAAATACGGTAGTGGCGGAAAGAAAGTTCCGGAAGTGGCGGAAGGAAGTGGCGGAAAAAAAGGAAAGTAAATGTGGAAGGAAGTTTCGGAAGATGCAGTAGGAAGTGGCTGGATGAAGGAACTGTCGGAAGGAAGTGCCGGGAGGGGCGGACAGAAGTGGGGGCTAAAAGGAAGAAAATGGCGGAAAGAAGTGCCAGAAGTTGCTGAAGGAAGTGGCGGAAAAAAGGAAGTGGCGGAAGGAAGTGCCAAAAATGACAGAAGCGGGGGAAAAAAAGAAGGAAATGGCGGAAGGAAGTGGCAGAATAAAGGAAGGAAATTGTGGAAGGAAGTGCCGGAAGGGGCGTAAGGAATGGCATCAAGAAGGAAGGATATGGCGGAAGGAAGTGCCGGAAGTGGCGTAAGGAAATAACAGAGAAAGGTAGGAAGTGGCGGAAGGAAGAGCCGGAAGAGGTGGAAGGAAGTGGATAAATATAGGAAGGAAATGGCGGAAAGAAGTTCCGCAAGTGGCAAAAGGAAGTGGCGAATAAAAGGAAGGAAGTTGCGGAAGCATGTGCCAGAAGTGGTGGAAGGAAGTGGCGGAAGGACGTGCCGGAAGCGGCGTAAGGAAGTAACGGAGGAAGGTAGGAAGTGGCCGAAGGAAGAGCCGGAAGTGGAAAAACTGAGTTGGGGAAAGAAGGAAGTGGTAGAAGGAAGTTCCGGATGTGGCGGAAGGAAGTGCCGGTAATGGCGGAAGGAAGTAGCAGAGTAAGGTAGGAAGTGGCGGTAGGAAGTGCCGGAAGTGGCGGAACGAAGTGGCGGGAAGAAGGAAGAGGCTATGGAAGTGCCAAAATTGGCGGAAGGAAGCGGCGGAAAAAAGGAAGGAAATGGCAGAAGGAAGTGCCGGAAGTGGCGGAAGGAAGTTGCGGAGAATGGTAGGAAGTGGCGGAAGGAAGTGCCAGAAGGGGTGGAAAGGAGTGGCTAAAGAAAGGAAGTAAGTGGCGAAAGGAATTTCCAGATGTGGCAGAAGGAAGTGGCGGAAAGAAGTTCCGCAAGTGTTGGAAGGAAGTGGCAGGAAAAAGGAAGGAAATGGCAGAAGGAAATGCCGGAAGTGGCGGAAGGAAGTAGCGGAGGAAAGTAGGAAGTGGCAGAAGGAAGTGCCGGCAGGGGCGGAAGGATGTGGCGGAAAAAAAAGGAAGGAAATAGCAGAAGGAACTGCTAGAAATAGCGAAAGGAAATATTGGAAGAAGGTAGGAGGTGGCGGAAGGAAGTGCGGATAGGAGCGGAAGGAAGTGGCTAAAAAAAGGAAGGAAATGGCGGAAGGAATGTCCGGAAGTGGCGAAAGAAGTGGCGGAAGGAAGGAAGGAAGTGGCAGAAGGATGTTCAAGAAGTGGCAAAAGGAAGTGCCAGCAAGAAGGATGTGGGGAAGGATGGTCCGGAAGTGTCCGAAGGAAGTGGTCTAAAAAAGGAAGGACATGGTGGAAGGAAGTTGCCGAAGGGTCGGAATGACGTGGCGGAGGAAGGAAGGAAGTGGCGTAAGGAAGTGCCGGAAGTGGCGGAAAGAAGTGGTGGAGAAAAGGAAGGAAATGGCGGAAGGAAGTCCCGGCAGTGCTGGAAGAGAGTGGCGGAAGGAAGTTCCAGAAGAGGTGGAAGGAAGTAGCGGAAAAAAGGAAGGACATGGCGGAAGGAAGTGCCAGAAGTGGTTGAAAAAAGTGCCGGAAGTGGCGGAAGGAAGTGGCGGGAAAAGGTAATGGCGGAAGGAAGTGCATGAAGTGGCAGAAAGAAGTGCTGGAAGTGGCGGAAGGAAGTGGTGGAAAACAGAAAGGAAGTAGCAAAAGGAAGTGAAAAAGTGGAGGAAGGAAGTAGCGGAAAATAGGAAGGAAATGGCGTAAGGAAGTGCCGCAGATGTCGGAAGGAAGTAGCGGAAAAATGTAGAAAGTGTCAAAAGGAAGTGCCGGAATTTTCGGAAAGAAGTGGCTAAAAAAAGGAAGGACATGGCAGAAGGAATTGCCGTAAGTGGCGGAATAGAAGTGGCGGAAAGAAGGAAGGAAATCTCAGAAGGAAGTCCGGGAAGTGGGGGAAGGAAATGGAGGAAAAAAGGAAGGAAATGGTGGAAGGAAAAGCCAGAGGTGGTGGAAAGACGTGCTGGAAATGCGGAAGGAATTGGCGGAAAGAAAGAATTGCCCCAAGGAAGTGCTAGAACTGTCGGAAGGAAGGAGCGAATGAATGGTACGAAGTGACGGACGATGTGCCGGAAATGCGGGGAAGAAAGTGGCGGAAAAAAGAAGGAAACGGCAGAAGAAAGTGCGGGAAGTGGTGGGAGGAAGTGGTGGAAGAAAGGAAGGAAGTGGCGGAAGGAAGTGGTGGAGAGAAGGAAGTGGCGCAAGTAAGTTCCAAAAGTGGCGGAAGAAAGTGGCGGAGAAAAGGAAGGACATGGCAGAAGGAAGAGCCGGAAGTGGCGGAGGGAATTGGCGGAAAAAAGGAAGGAAATGGCAGAAGGAAGCGCCGGAAGTGGCGGTAGGAAATAGCGGAGGAAGGTAGGATGTGGCGGAAGGAAGTGCCGGAAAAAGGCGGAAGGAAGTGGTGGAAAAACTGAGGAAATGGCTGAAGAAACTGCCGGAAGTGGCGGGAGAAAGTCATGGAAGGAAGGATAGAGGTGGCGGAAGGATGTGCCGGAAGTGGCAGAAGAAAGTGGCAGAAAGAAAGAAGTGGAGGAAGGAAGTGCCGGAACTGGCAGAAGGAAGTGGCGGAAAAAAGGAAGGACATGGTGGAATGAAGTGCCGGAAGTGGTGGAAGGAAGTAGCGGAGAATGGTAGGAAGTGGTGGAACGAAGAGCCAGAAGGGGTGGAAAGAGGTGGCTAAAAAAAGGAAGGAAGTGGCGGAAGGAAGTTCCAGATGTGGCCGAAGGAAGTGGCGGAAGGAAATGGCGGAAGGAAGTGGTGGATGGATGTGTCGGAAGTAGCGGAAAGAAGTGGCGGAAAGAAGGAAGTGGCGGAAGGAAGTGCCGGTAGTGGCGGAAGGAAATGGCAAAAAAAAGGAATGGCATGGGGGAAGGAAACGCCGGAAGTGGCGGAAGGAAATAGCGGAGAATGCTAGGAAGTGGACTGAGGATGTGCCAGAAGGGACGGAAGGATGTGGCGGAAAGAAAGTAGTGGCTGAAAGAAGTTTCGCACGTGGTGGAAGGCAGTGGCAAAAAATAGAAGGAAATGGCGGAAGGAAGTGCCGGATATGGCGGAAAGAAAGTAGCAGAGGAAGGTAGGAAGTGGCGGAAGGAAGTGCCTGAAGGAGCGGAAGGAAGTGGTGGAGAAAATGAAGGAAATGGCGGAAGGAGGTGCCGGAAGTGGCAGAAGGACGTGGCAGAAGAACGAAGAGGCGGAAGGAAGTTCCAAATATGGCGGAAGGAAGTAGCGGAAAAGAAGAAGGCGGAAAGAAAGTGCCAGAAATGGTGGAGGGAAGTGGCGGAATAAAAGAGGGAAATGCCGGAAGGAAATGCCGGAAGGGGGGGAAGGAAATGGTGGAAAGAAGGAAGTGGCATAAGGAAGTGGAGGAGAAAAGGAAGGAATGGCGGAAGGAAGCGCAGAAAGTGGCGGAAAGAAGCACCGGAAGTGGCGGAAGGAAGTGGCGGAAAAAAGAAAGGAAGTGGCAGAAGGAAGGGCCTGAAGTCGCAGAAGGAAATGGTGTCCAAAAAAAAGGACATGGCGGAAGGAAATGCTGGAAGTGGGGGAAGGAAGTGGCTGACAGAAGGAAGGAAAAGGCGGCAGGAAGTGACGGAAGTGGCGGAAGGATGTAGTGGAGGAAGGTAGGAAGTGGCTGAAGGAAGTGCCGGAAGGGTCGGAAACAAGTGGCTAAAAAAAGGAACGAAATGGCGTAAAGAAGTGCCGGAAGTAGCGGAAGGAAGTAGCGAAAAAAAGGATGGAAATGACAGAAGGAAGTGCCGGAAGTCGCGTTAGGAAGTGGCAAAAAGAAGAAAGTGGCAGAAGGAGGTGCCGGTAGTAGCAGAAAGAAGTGGCAGAAAAAAGGAAGGACATGGCAGAATGAAGTGCCGGAAGAGGCGGAAGGACTGGCCAAAAGAAGGCAGGAAATGGCAGCAAGGAGGGCCAGAAGCAGCGGAAGGAAATAGCTGAGAAAGGTAGGAAGTGGCGGGAGGAAGTGCCAGAAGGGGCGGAAGGAAGTGGCGGAAAGAAAGTAGTGGCTGAAAGAAGTTTCGCAAGTGGTGGAAGGAAGTGGCAAAAAATAGAAGGAAATGGCGGAAGGAAGTGCCGGAAGTGGCGGAAAGAAAGCAGCAGAGGAAGGTAGGAAGTGGTGGAAGGAAGTGCCCGAAGGAGTGCAAGGAAGTGGTGGAAAAAAGGAAGGAAATGGCTTAATGAGGTGGCGGAAATGGTGGAAGGAAGTGGCAGAAAAAACGAGGGATATGGCGGAAGGAAATGCCGGAAATGGCGGAAGGACATGGCGGAAGAAGGAACAGGCGAAAGGAAGTTCCAAAAAAGACGGAAGGAAGCAGCGGAAAAGAAGAAAGAAATGGCGGAAGGAAGTGCCAGAAATGGTGGAAGGAAGTGGCAGAAAAAAAGAGGGAAATGGCGGAAGGAAATGCCGGAATGGGCGGAAGGAAATGGTGGAAAAAAGGAAGTGGCGTAAGGAAGTGGAGGAAAAATGAAGAAATGGACAAAGGAAGTGCTGAAAGTGGCGGAAGGAAGTGGCGGAAAGAAGGAAGTGGCGGAAGGAAGTGCGGGAAGTGGCGGAAGTGTAGTGGCGGAAAATTAGAAGGGAATGGCGGAAAGAAAGGGCCGGATGTGGCGAAAGGAAGTGGCTTATAAAAGGAAGGAAATTGCGGAATAAAGTGCAGGGAGTGGCGGAAGGAAGTGCTGGAAGTGGCAGAACTAAGTGGCAGGAAAAAAATTTAAATGGCGGAAGGAAGTGCTGGAAGTGGCGGAAGGAAGTAGCGGAGGAAGGTAGGAAGTGGTGGAAAGAAATTCTGGAAGGGGCGGAAGGACATGACGGAAAGCAGTAAGGAAATGGCGGAAGGATGTGCCGGAAGAGGCGGAAGGAAGTGGAGAAAAAATGAAGGAAATGGCTGAAGGATGTGCCGGAAGTCGCAAAAAAAAGTGCCTGAAGTGGCGGAAGGACGTGGTGGAAAAGAGAAAGGAAGTGGCAGAAAGTAGTCCTAAAAGTGCCGGAAGGAAGTAGCGGAAAAAAGGAAGGAAATGGCGGAAGGAAATGTCAAAAGTGGTGAAAGGAGGTGGCGGAATGAAGGAAATAGCGAAAGGAAGTGCCGGAAAGGGCGGAAGGAAGTGGCGGAAGGAGGGAAGGAAATGTCGTAAGGAAGTGCCAGAAGGGGCGGAAGGAAGTGGCAGAATAAAGGAAGGAAGTGGCGGAAGGAAGGAAGGAAATGGCGCAAGGAAGTGTCGGAAGTGGCGGAGGGAAATACCGTAAATAATGAAGGAAATGGTGGAAGGAAGTGCTGGAAGTGGCATAAGGAACTAGCGGTAGAAGGTAGGAAGGGGCGGAAAGAAGTGCCAGAAGTGGCGTAAGGAAGTGGCGGAAAGATGGAAGTGGCGGAACGAAGTGCCAAAAATGACTGAAGGAACAGGTGGAAACAAAGAAGGAAATGGCAGAAGGAAGTGCTGGAAGAGGCAGAAGGAAGTAGCGGAGGAAGGTAGGAAGTGGTTGAAGGAAATTCTGGAAGGGGTGGAAGGACATGGCGGAAAGCAGTAAGGAAATGGCGGAAGGATGTGCCAGAAGAGGCGGAAGGAAGTGGAGAAAAAATGAAGGAAATGGCTGAAGGATGTGCCGGAAGTCGCAAAAAAAGTGCCTGAAGTGGCGGAAGGACGTGGTGGAAAAGAGAAAGGAAGTGGCAGAAGGTAGTCCTAAAAGTGCCGGAAGGAAGTAGCGGAAAAATGAAGGAAATGGCGGAAGGAAATGCCAAAAGTGGTGAAAGGAGGTGGCGGAATAAAGGAAATAGCGAAAGGAAGTGCCGGAAAGGGCGGAAGGAAGTGGTGGAAGGAAGGAAGGAAATGTCGTAAGGAAGTGCCAGAAGGGGCGGAAAGAAGTGGCGGAATAAAAGAAGGAAGTGGCGGAAGGAAGTGACGGAAGTGGCGGAAGGAAGTGGCAGAAGGAAGGAAGGAAATGGTGCAAGATAATGTCGGAAGTGGCGGAGGGAAATACCGTAAATAAGGAAGGAAATGATGGAAGGAAGTGCCGGAAGTGGCATAAGGAACTAGCGGTAGAAGGTAGGAAGGGGCGGAAAGAAGTGCCAGAAGTGGCGTAAGGAAGTGGCGGAAAGATGGAAGTGGCGGATCGAAGTGCCTAAAATGACTGAAGGACCTGGTGGAAACAAAGAAGGAAATGGTGGAAGGAAGTGCCGGAAGTGGTGGAGGGAAGTGGCGGGAAAAAGGAAGGAAATGGCAAAAGGAATTGCCAGAGGGGGCGGAAGGAAGTGGTGGAAAGAAGGAAGGAAATGGTGGAAGGAAGTGCCAGAAGTGGCGGAAGGAAGTGGCGGGAAATAAAATGGAAATGGCAAAATGAAGTGCCAGAAGTGAGAGAAGGAATTAGCGGAGGCACGTTGGAAGGCGCATAAGGAAGTGCCAGAAGCATCGGATGGTAGTGGCGGAATGGATGGAGGAAATGGCAGAATAAATGTGCCAGAAGCTGGGGAAGGAAGTGGCGGAAAAAAGGAAGGAAACGGTGGAAGGAAATGCCGGAACTGGCGGAAGGAAGTAGCGGAGGAAGGTAGGAAGTGGCAGAAGGAAATTCCAGAAGAGGCGGAAGGAAGTGGCGGAAAGTAGAAGGGAAATGACGGAAGGAAGTGGCAGAAGTGGCGGTAGGAACCTGTGGAAAAAAGGAAATATCAGAAGGAAGTGCCGGAGTGGCGGAAGGAAGTGGCAGAATGAAGGAAGTGGCGGAAGGAAGTGCCGGCAGCGGTGAAAATAAGTGCCGTAAAAAAGGAAGGAATTGGCAGAAGCAAGTGACGGAAGTGGCAAAAGGAATTCGCGGAAGGAACGTCGTGGCAGAAGGAAGTGCCAGATGTGGTGGAAGGAAGTACTGGAAGGAAGTGCCAAAAGTGGCGGATGGAAATGCCAGAAGTAGCTGTAAAAAGTACTGGCAGAAATGCCGGAAGTGGCGGAAGGTAATGCTGGATGTGGCGGAAGGACGAGGCGGAAAGAAGGAAGTGGCGGAAGGAAGTGCCGGAAGGGATGGAAGGAAGTGGCGAAAAAAGGAAAGAAATGCCGGAAGGAAGTGTCGGATGTGGCGAAAGGAGGTGACTGAAGGAAGGACAGAAATGGTGGAAGTTCGTTCCGAAAGTGGTAGAAGGAAATGGCAGAAGGGAGAAAGAGAATGGCGGAAAGATATGTTGGAAGTGGCGGAAGGAAGTGGCGGAAGTCGCGGAAGGACGTGGCAAATACAAGGAAGTGGCAGAAGGAAGAGCCAGAAGGGGCGGAAGGAAGTGCCGGAAGGCGCGGAAGGAAGTGGCAAAAGGATGAGCCGGAAGTGGCGAAAGGAAGTGGTGGAAAGAAGGAAGTGGCGGAAGCAGTTGCCGGAAGTGGCAGAAAAAAGAAGGAAATGGCGGAAAGAAGTGCCGGAAGCGGCGGAAGGAAGTGGAGGAAGAAAGGACGGAAATGGAAGAAGGAAGTGCCGGAAGTGGCGGAAACAACTCCCGAAAGTGGCGAAAGGAAGTGGCTGGAAGAAGGAAGTGGCGCAAGGAAATGCCGGAAGTGGCGGAAGGCAGTGGAAGACAAAAGGAAGGAAATGGTGGGAGGAAAAGCCAGAAGTGGAGGAAAGAAGTGCCGGAAATGGCGGAAGGAAGTGGCGGAAAGAAGGAAGTAAATAAGTGCCAAAAGTGGCAGAAGGAAGTGGTGGAAGTGGTGGAAGGAACAAGCAGAGGAAGGTAGGAAGTGGCGGAAGGACGTTCCGGAAGTGGCGGAAGGAAGTGGCGGAAAGTAGTAAGGAAATGGTGGACGGAAATGCCGGAAGTGGCGGAAGGAACTGACGGAAGGGTGAAAGGATGTGTCGGAATGGAGTCCCAGAAGTGGCGGAAGTAAGTGGCGGAAAGAAGAATGTGGCGGAAGGAAGTGCCGGAAGTGGTGGAAGTAATTGGCAGAAAAAAGGACGTAGCATGAGGAAGTGGAGGAAAAAATGATGGAATTCGTGGAAGGAAGTGCCGGAAGTCGCAAAAAGAAGTGTCAGAAGTCGCGGAAGGAAGTGGCGGAAAAGAGGAAGGAAGTGCCAGAGGGGAGTCCTAAAAGTGGCAGAAGGAAGTAGCAGAGAAAAGGAAGGAAATGGTGGAAGGAAGTGTCGGAAGTGGCAGAGGGAAGTGCAGGAAGAAAGGACGGAAATGGCGAAAGGAACTGCCGGACGTGGCGGAAGGAAGTGCCGGAAGTGGCAGAAGGAAGCTGTGGAAAAAAAAGAAGGAAATGCCGGAAGGAAGTGCCGGAAGTGTTGTAAGGAAGTAGCGGAGGAAGGTAGGAAGAGGTGGAAAGAAATACCAGAAGTGACGTAAGGAAGTGGCGGAAAGATGGAATTGGCAGAAAGGAAGTGCCAAAAATGACTGAAGGAAGTTGCGGAAAAAAAGCAGAAAATGGGGTAAGGAGGTGCCGGAATTGGTGGAGGCAAGTGGCGGGAAAAAGGAAGGAAATGGCGGAAGGAAGTTCCGGAACTGGCGGAAGGAAGTCTCGTAAAAAAGGAAGGAAATGGCCGAAGATAGTGTCAGAAGTGATGGGAGAAAGGAAGGAAATGGCGGAAGTGCCGGAAGTGGGGGAAGAAAGTAGCGGAGGAAGATCAGAAGTGGCGAAACAAAGTGCCGAAAGGGGCGGAAGGAAGTGGCGGAAGACAGGAAGGAAATAACAGAAGGAAGTTCCAGAAGAGATAGAAGGAAGTTGCAGAAGGAAGGAAGGAAGTGGCGGAAGGAAGTGCCAGAATTGGCGGAAGGAAGCGGTGGAAAGAAGAAAGTAACAGAAGGAACTGCCGGAAGTGGCGGAAGGGCGAGGCAGAAAAAAAGAAGTAAATGGAGGAAAGAAGTGCCAGAAGTGGCAGAAGGAATTGGAGTAAAAAAGGAAGGAAGTGGCGAAAGGAAGTGGCAGAAAGAAGGAGGTGGTGGAAGGAAGTGACGGAAGTGACGGATAGAAGAATCCGAGGAAGGTAGGAAGTGGCGGAAGGAAGTGCCAAAAGGGGCGAAAGGAAGTGGCAGAAAGAAGGAGGTGGTGGAAGGAAGTGACGGAAGTGACGGATAGAAGAATCCGAGGAAGGTAGGAAGTGGCGGAAGGAAGTGGCGGAAAAAAGCAAGGAAATGGCGGATGGAAGTACCGAAACTGGCGAAAGGAAGTAGCAGAGGAAAGTAGGAAGTGGGGAAAGGAAGTTCCGGAAGGAGCAGATGGATGGGGATAAAAAAAGTAAGGAAATGGTGGAAGGAACTACTGGAAATGGCAGGAGGAAGTGGCGGAAGGAAGGAAGGAAATGGCGGAAGGAAGTGCCAGAGGTGGTAGAGAGAAGTGCCGGAAGTGGCGGAAAGAAGGAAGTGGCGGAAAGAAGATGGTGGCGGAAGGAAGTGCCGGAAGTGACGGAAGGAAGTAGCAGAGGAAGGTAGGAAGTGGCGGAAAGAAGTGCGGGAAGGGGCGGAAAGATGTGGAGGAAAAAAGGAAGGAAATGGCTGAAGGAAGTGGCGGAATTGGCGGGAGGAAGTGGCATAAGGAAAAAAGGAAGGAAGTGGCGGAAGGATGTGCCGGAAGTGGAAGAAGTAAGTGGCGGAAAGAAGGAAGTGGCGGAGAGAAGTGCCGGAAGTGGCAGAAGGAAGTATCGGAAGGAAGTGCCGAAAGTGGCGGAAGGAAGTGGCGGAAGAGGCGGAATGAAGCAGAGGAAAACAGGAAGGAAATGGCGGAAGGAAGTGCCTGAAGTCACGGAAGGACGTGTGGGAATGAAGGAAGGGGCGGAAGGAAGTGCCGGAAGGCGCGGGAGGAAGTGGCGGAAGGAAGGAAGGAAGTGGCAGAAGGAAATGGCGGAAAGAAGGAAAAGGCAGAAAGTAGTGCCGTAACCGGCGGAAGGAAGTGGAGGAAAAATGAAGGAAATGGAGGAAGGAAGTGCTGGAGGGGGTGCAAGAAAGTGGCGGAAGGAAGAGCCGGAAGTGGCAGAAAAAAGTGGCGTAAAAAAGAACGACATGGCGGAAGGAAGTGCCAGAAGTGGTAGAAAGAAGTGCCGGAAGTGGCGGAAAGATAGAAGTGGCTGAAAAAAGTGCTGTAAGTGGCAGAAGGAAGTGGCGGAGGAAGGTAGGAAGTGGCGGTAAGAAGTGCGGGAAGGGGCGGAAAGATGTGGAGGAAAAAAGGAAGGAAATGGCAGAAGGAATTGCCGGAATTTGCTGGAGGAAGTGGCGGAAGGAAGGAAGGAACGAAGTGGCGGAAGGAGTTTCCGGAAATGGCGGAAGGACGTGGCTAAAAAAAGGAAGGAAAAGCAGAAGGAAGTTCTGGGAGAGGCAGAACGAATTGGCAGAAGGAAGGAAGGAAATGGCAGAAGGATGTGCCAGAAGTGGAGGAAGTAAGTGGCGGAAAGAAGGAAGTGGCAGACAGAAGTGCCGGAAGCGGCGGAAGAAAGTAGCGGAGGAAGTGCCGGAAGCGGTGAAAGATAATGCTGGATGTGGCGGATGGACGTGTTGGAAAGAAGGAAGTGACGGAAGAAAGTGTCAGATGTGGCGGAAGGAAGTGCCGAAACTGGTGGAAGGAAATGCCGGAGGCGGCTGAAGAAAGCGGTGGAAGGGCCGGAAGTGGCGGAAGGTAAAGCTGGATGTGGCGGAATGACGTGGTGGAAGAAGGAAGTGATGGAAGGAAGTGTCAAATGTGGCGGAAGGAAGTGGCGGAACGAAGGAAGGAAATGGTGGAAGGACGTTCCAGAAGTGGCAGAAGGAAGTGGCGGAACGGAGTGAGAATGGGGCGGAAGGGTGTGCCGGAAGTGGCGGAAGGAAATGGCGGAAGAGGTGGAATGAAGGGGAGGAAAAAAGGAAGGAAATGGCGGAAGGAATGCCTGAAGTCGCGGAAGGACGTGGCGGAAAGTAGGAAGTGGCAGAAGGAAGTGCCAGAAGAGGTGGAAGGAAGTGGCGGAAGGAAGGAAGGAAGTGGCAGAAGGAAGCGGCGGAAAGACGAGAAAGGCGGAAAGAAGAGCCGGAACCGGCGGAAGGAAGTGGAAGAAAAATGAAGGAAGTGGGGGAAGGAAGTGCCGGAAGTGGCAGAAAAAATGCCGGAAGTGGCAGAAAGAAATGGCGGAAAAAAGGAAGTGGCGGAAGGAAAAGACAAAAGTGGCGGAAGGAAGTGGCGGAAAAAAGGAAGGAAATGGCGGAAGGAACTGCTGGAAGTGGCGAAAGGAAGTGGCAGAAAAATGGAAGGAAATGGCAGAAGGAAGTGCCGGAATGGGCGGAAGGACGTGGCGGAAAGAAGGAAGTGGCAGAAGGAAGTGCCAGAAGAGGTGGAAGGAAGTGGCGGAAGGAAGGAAGGAATTGGCAGAAGAAAGTGGCGGAAAGAAGGAAATGGCTGAAAAAAAAAAAAAGGCGGAAAGAAGTGCGGGAACCGGCGGAATGAAGTGGAGGAAAAATGAAGGAAATGGAGGAAGGAAGTGCCGGAAGTGGCATAAAGAATTGTTGGAAGTGGCGAAAGGAAGTGGCGGAAAAAAGGAAGTGGCGGAAGGAAATGCCGAAAGTGGTGGAAGGAAGTGGCGGAAAAAAAAAAGGAAGTGGCGGAAGTAAGTGCCAGAAGTGGAGGAAGGAAGTGGCGGAAAAACGAAGGAAATGGTGGAAAAAAATGCCAGAATTGACGGAAAGAAGTGCAGGAAATGGCGGAAGGAAGTGGCAGAAAGAAGGAAGTTGAGGAAGGAAGTGCCAAAAAGGCGGAAGGAAGTGGCGGAAAAAACGAAGGAAATGGTGGAAGGAAGTGCCGGAAGTGGCAGAAGGAATTGTCGGAAGGGGCGGAAGGAAGTGGCGGGACAAAAATGGAAACGGCGGAAGGAAGTGCCAGAAGTGGCGGAAGGAAGTAGCGGAATGTAGTAAGGAAATGGTGGAAGGAAATGCTGGAAGTGGCAGAAGTAAGTGGCGGTGAGAAGGAAGTGGTGGAAGGAAGTGCTGGAAGTGGGGGAAGGAAGTACCGGAAGGAAGTGCCGAAAGTGGCAGAAGGAAATGCCAGAAGCGGCTGAAGAAAGGAGCGGAGGATATGCTGGAAGTGGCAGAAAGAAGTCCCGGAAGTAGAGGAAGGAAGTAGAAGAGGAAGGTAGGAAGTGGCGGAAGGAAGTGCTGGAAGGAAGTGCCGAAAATGGCGGAAGGTACTGTTGGATGTGGCGGAAGGACGTGGTGGAAAGAAGGAAGTGACGGAAAGAAGTGTGGGATGTGGCAGAAGGAAGTGACGGAATGAAGTGTGGGATGTGGCGGAAGGAAGTGGCGGAAGGAAGAAAGGAATTGGCGGAAGGACATTCCAAAATTGGCAGAAGGAAGTGGCAGAAGCGAGTGAGAGAGTGGCAGAAGGATGAGCTGGAAGTGGCGGAAGGAAATGGCGGAAGAGGTGGAATGAAGGGGAGGAAAAAAGGAAGGAAATGGCAGAAGGAAGTGCCTGAAGGCACGGAAGGACGTGGCGGAAAGAAGGAAGTGGCAGAAGGAAGTGCCGGAATGGGCGGAAGGAAGTGGCGAAAGGATGGAAGGAAGTGGCAGAAGGAAGTGGCGGAAAGAAGGAAAAGGGGGAAAGAAGTGCCGGAACCGGCTGAAGGAAGTGGAGGAAAAATGAAGGAAATGGAGGAAGGAAGTGCCGGAAGCGGCAGAAGGAAGTGCCGGAAGCGGCAGAAAGAAGTGCCGGAATTGGCGGAAGGAAGTGGCGAAAAAAGGAAGTGGCGGAAGGAATTGACAAAAGTGGCAGAAGGAAGTGGCGGAAAAAAGGAAGGAAATGGTGGAAGGAAATGCCAGAAGTGACGGAAGGAAGTGCCGGATGTGGCGGAAGGAAGTGGCGGGAAAAATGAAGGAAATGGCGGAAGGAAGTGCCAGAAGTGGAGGAAAGAAGTGGCGGAAAAACGAAGGAAATGGCGGAAGTGTCAGAAGTGGCAGAAGGAATTGCCGTAAGTGGCGGAAGGAAGTGGCGGGAAAAAAATGGAAATGGCGGAAGGATGTGCCGGAAGTGGTGGAAGGAAGTAGCGGAAAGTAGTAAGGAAAAGGCGGAAGGAAGCGCCGGAAGTGGCAGGAGGAAGTGGTGGAAGGAAGGAAGGAAGTGGCAGAAGGATGTGCCGGAAGTGGCAGAAGTAAGTGGCAAAAAGCAGGAAGTGGCGGAAGGAAGTGCCGGAAGTGGCGGAAGGAAGTGCCGGAAGTGGCGGAAGGAAATGCCGGAAGCGGCTGAAGAAAGGAGCGGAGGAAGTGCCGGACGTTGCAGAAAGAAGTCCCGGAAGTGGAGGAAGGAAGTAGCAGACGAAAGTAGGAAGTGGCGGAAGGAACTGCCGGAAGTGGCGGAATGAAATGTCTAAAAAAATGAAGGAAATTGCAGAAGGAGGTGCCTGAAGTGGCAGAAGGAAGTAGCAGATGCAGGTAGGAAGTGGCGGAAGGTAGTGCCGGAAGTGGCATAAGGAAGTGGTGAAAAAAAAGAAGGAAATGGTGGAAGGAAGTGCCGGAAGTGGCGGAAGGAAGTAGCTGGTAAGGAAGGAAGTGGCAAAAGGAAGTGTTGGAAAGATGGAAGTGGCGGAAGAAAGTGCCAAAAATGACGGAAGGAAGTGGTGGAAAAAATGAAGGAAATGGAGGAAGGAAGTGCCAGAAGTGGCGGAAGGATGTGCCGGAAGTGGCAGATAAAAGTGCTGGAACGAAGGAAATGGTGGAAGGAAGTGCTGGAAGTGGCGGAATGAAGTAGCCGAGGAAGGTAGAAAGTGGTGGAAGGAAGTGTCCGAAGGGGCGGAAAGAAGTGGCTTAAAAAAGGTAGGAAATTGCGGAAGGAAGTTCTGGAAGTGGCAGAAGGAAATGGTGGATGGAAGGAAGGAAGTGGCGGAAGGATATGCTGGAAGCGGAAGAAGGAAGTGGCAGTAAAAGGGATGAAATGGCGGAAGGAAGTGGCAGAAGTGGCGGAAGGAAGTAGCGGATGAAGGTAGGAAGTTGCGGAAGGAAGTGCCGGAAGTGGCGGAAGTTTAGTGTCAGAAAAGGAGAAGGAAATGGCAGAAGGAAGTGCCGGAAGTGGCGGTAGGAAGTTGCGAACAAAAGTAAGGAAATGGAAGAATGAAGTGCCGGAGTAGCGGAAGGAAGTGGCGGAATGAAGGAAGTGGCGGAAGGAAGTGCCGTAAGAGGCGAAATTAAGTGGCGTAAAAAAGGAAGGAAATGGCAGAAGGAAGTGTCGGAAGTGGCTGAAGGAAGTGGCGGAAATAAAGAGGAAATGGCAGAAGGAAGTGCAGGAAGGAGGAGAGAAGTGGCAGAAAAAACGAAGGAAATGGCGGAAGGAAGTGCCGGAAGTGGCGGAAGGAAGTGCCGGAACGAAGGAAATGTGGGAAGGAAGTGCTGGAAGTAGAGGAAGGAAGTTATGGATGAAGGTAGGAAGTGGCGGAAGGATGTGCCGGAAGTGGCGGAAGGACGTGGCGGGAAAAAAATGGAAATGGCGCAAAGAAGTGCCGGAACGTTGAGAAGGAAGTATCGGATGCAAGTTGGAAGTGGCGTAAGGAAGTGCCAGAAGTATCGGAAGGTAGTGGCAGAATGAATGAAGGAAATGGCGGAAGGAAGTGCCAGTAGCTGGGGAAGGAAGTGCCGGAAAAAGGAAGGAAATGGCGGAAGGAAATGCCGGAACTCGCGGAAGGAAGTAGCGCAAAGTAGAAGGGAAATGGGGGAAGGAAGTGGCGGAAGAGGCGAAAGTAAGTGGCGAAAAAAAGGAGGCATATGGCAGAAGGAAGTGCCGGAAGTTGCGGTAGGAAGCGCTGGAACGAAGGAAGTGGCGGAAAGAAGTGCCAGAAGTGGCGAAAGAAAGTGGTTGAAAAAATGAGGAAATGGCAGAAGGAAGTGCAGGAAGTGGCGGAAGGAAGTCGCGGAAGGAAGGAAGGAAATGGCGGAAGGAAGTGACGGACGTGCTGGAAGGAAGTAGCTTAGGAAGTTAGGAAGTGGCTGAAGGAAGTGCAGGAACGGACGGAAAAAGTGGTGGGAAAAAAAACGAAATAGCGGAAGGAAGAGCCAGAAGTGGCGGAAAGAAGGAAGTAGCGGAAGGAAGTGCCAGAAGTGGCGGAAGGATATGGCAGAAAAAAGGAAGGAAATGGTGGCAGGAAGCGTCGAAAGTGGCAGAAAGAAGTAGCAGAGGAAGATAGGGAGTGGCTGAAGGAAGTGCAGGAACAGACAGAGGGTTGTGGCGCAAAACAGGAAGGAAAGGGCGGAAGGAAGTGCCGGAAGTGATAGAAGGAAGTTATAGAAGGAAGGAAGAAAGTGGCGGAAGGAAGTGCCAGAAGTGGCGGAATAAAGTAGCGGATGAATGTAGGAAGTGGCGGAAGGTAGTGCCGCAAGGGGCTTAAGGAAGAGGCGGAAAAAAGGAAGGAAATGGCAGAAGGAAGTGGTGGAGGTGGCGGAAGAAAGTGGCGGAAGGAAGTCCCGGAACAGGCCTAAGGGAGTGACAGAAAAAGAGAAGGAAATGGCGGAAGGAAGTGCTGGAAGTGGTGTAAGGAAGTAGTGGATGAAGGTAGGAACTGGCGAAAAAAAGTGCCGGAAGTGGCGTAAGGAAGTGGCGGAAAGATGGAATTGGCTGAAGGAAGTGCAAAAAATGACTGAAGGAAGTAGCAGAAAAAAAGAAGGAAATGGTGGAAGGAAGTGCAGAAGTGGTGGAGGGAAGTGGTGGGAAAAAGGAAGGAAAAGCCGGAAGGAAGTGCCAGATGGGGCGGAAGGCATTGGCAGAAAGAAAGAAGGAAATGGCAGAAGGAAGTGCCGGAAGTGGCGGAAGAAAGTGGCGGAAAATAAAATGGAAAAGGCGCAAGGAAGTGCCGGAAGCTTGAGAAGGAAGTATCGGAGGCACGTTGGAAGTGCCGTAAGGAAGTGCCAGAAGTATCGGAAGGTAGTGGCAGAATGAATGAAGGAAATGGCGGAAGGAAGTGCCAGAAGCTGGGAAGGGAAGGGGCAGAAAAAAGGAAGGAAATTGTGGAAGGAAGTGCCGGAACAGGAGGAAGGAAGTAGCGGAAGTGGCAGAAGGAAGGTGTGGAAAAAAGGAAGTGGCAGAAGGAAATGCCGGAAGTGGCGAACGGAAGTGGCGGAAAAAAAGAAAGAAATGGTGGAAGGAAGTGCCGGAAGTGGCGGAAGGAATTGCTGGAAGAGGCGGAAGGAAATTGCGGAAAGTAGTAAGGAAATGGCGAAAGGAAGCGCCGGAAGTGGCGGGAGGAAGTGGCGGAAGGAAGGAAGGAAGGAAGTGGCGGAAGGAATTTCTGGATATGGCAGAAGGAAGTGGCTAAAAATAGGAAGGAAATGCGGAAGGAAGTTCCGGAAGTGGCAGAAGGAAGTGGCGGAAGGAAGGTAGGAAATGGCGGGAGGATGTGCTGGAAGTGGTAGATGGAAGTGGCGGAATGAAGGAAGTGGCGGAAGGAAGTGTCGGAAGTGGCGGAAGGAAGTACAGGAAGGAAGTGCCGAACGTGTTGGAAGGAAATGCCGGAAGCGGCTGAAGAAAGTAGCGGAGGAAGTGCCGGAAGTGGCAGAAAGAAGTCCCGGAAGTGGAGGAAGGAATTAGCAGAGGAATATAGGAAGTGGCAGAAGGAAGTGCCGGAAGTGGCGGAATTAAATGTCTAAAAAAAGGAAGGAAGTTGCGGAAGGAGGTGCCTGAGGTGGCGGAAGGAAGCAGCGGATGAAGGTAGGAAGTGGCGGAAGGTCGAGCCGGAAGTGGCAGAAGGAATTGGTGAAAAAAAAGAAGGAAATGGTGGAAGGAAGTGCCGGAAGTGGAGGAAGGAAATGGTGGAAAGATGGAAGTGGCTGAAGGAAGTGCCAAAAATGCTGGAAGGAAGTGACGGAAAAAATTAAGGAAATGGAGGAAGGAAGTTCCAGAATTGGCAGAAGGAAGTGGCAGAAAAAAGGAAGGAAATGGCGGAAGGAAGTGCCGGAAGAGGCGGAAGGAAGTGCCGGAAGTGGCGTTTAGAAATGCCAGAATGAAGGAAATGGTGGAAGGAAGTGTTCGAAGTGGCGGAAGGAAGTAGCAGAAAAAGGTAGGAAGTGGCGGAAAGAAATGCCGGAAGGGGCGGAATGAAGTGGCTTAAAAAAGGTAGGAAATGGCGGAAGGAAGTGCCGGAAGTGGGAGAAGGAAATGGCAGAAGGAAGGAAGGAAGTGGCGAAAGGATGTGCTGGAAGTGGCGGAAGGAAATGGCGGAAAAAAGGGATGAAATGGCGGAAGGAAGTGCCAGAAGTGGCAGAATGAAATGGCGGAAGGAAGGAAGGAAGTGGCGAAAGGATGTGCTGGAAGTGGCGGAAGAAAGTGGCAGAAAAAAGGGATGAAATGGCGGAAGGAAGTGCCAGAAGTGGCGGAAGGAAATGGCGGGAGGAAGGAAGGAAGTGGCGGAAGGAAGTGCCGGAAGTGGCGGAAGGAAGTGCCGGAAGTGGCGGAAGGAAGTGCCGGAAGTGGCGGAAGGAAGTGCCGGAAGTGGCGGAAGGAAGTGCCGGAAGTGGCGGAAGGAAGTGCCGGAAGTGGCGGAAGGAAGTGCCGGAAGTGGCGGAAGGAAATGGTGTAAAGATGGAAGTGGCTGAAGGAAGTGCCGGAAATGATGGAAGGAAGTGGCTGAAAAAATTAAGGAAATAGAGGAAGGATGTGCCAGAATTGGCAGAAGGAAGTGGCAGAGAAAAGCAAGGAAATGGCAGAAGGAAGTGCCAGAAGTGGCGGAAGGAAATGCCGGAAGTGGCGGTTAGAAATGCCGGAACGAAGGAAATAATGGAAGGAAGTGCTGGAAGTGGCGGAAAGAACTAGCAGAAAAAGGTAGGGAGTGGCGGAAGGAAATGCCGGAAGCGACTGAAGAAAATAGCGAAGGAAGTGCCGGAAGTGGTGGAAGGTAATGCTGGATGTCGCGAAAGGACGTGGTGAAAAGAAGGAAGTGACGGAAGGAAATATCGGATGTGGCGGAAGGAAGTGGCGAAAGGAAGGAAATGGTGGAAAGTAGTGCCGGAACCGGCGGAACGAAGTGGAGGAGAAAATGATGGAAATGGAGGAAGGAAGTGCAAGAAGTGGAGGAAAGAAGTGCCGGAAGTGGCGGAAGGAAGTGGCGGAAAAAATTGTGTGGCAGAAGGAAATTTCGAGAGTGGCAGAAGGAAGTGGCGGAAAAAAGGAAGGAAATGGTGGAAAAAAATGCCAAGAATGACGGAAAGAATTGCAGGAAATGGCGGACGGAAGTGGCGGAAAGAAGGAAGTGGAGGAAGGAAGTGCTGGAAGTGGCGTAAGGAGATAGCGGAGATAGGTAGGAAGTGGCAGAAAGAAGTGCGGGAAGGGGCGGAAAGACGTGGAGGAAAAAAGGAAGGAAATGGCAAAAGGAAGTGCCAGAAGTGGCAGAAGGAAGTGCTGGAAGTGGCACAAGGAAGTAGCGGAAAGTAGTAAGGAAGTGGCAGAATGAAGTGCCGGAAGTGGTAGGAGGAAATGGCAGAAGGATAGAAGGAAGGAAGGAGCGGAAGGATTTTCCGGATATGGTAGGAGAAAGTGGCTAAAAAAAGGATGGAAAAGCAGAAGGAAGGACCGGAAGTGGCAGAAGGAAGTGGCGGAATGAAGGAAGGAAGGAAATGGCGGGAGGATGTGCTGGAAGTGGCGGAAGAAGTGGCGGAAGGAAGGAAGGAAGTGGTGGAAAGATGTGCTTGAAGTGGCGGAAGGAAATGGCGGATAAAAGGGATGAAATGGCGGAAGGAAATGCCAGAAGTGGCGGAAGGAAGTAGCGGATGAAGGTAGGAAGTGGCGGAAGGAAGTGCCGGAAGTGGCAGAAAAAAGGAAGGAAATGGAGGAAGGAAGTGGCAGGAAAAAGGAAGGAAATGGCAGGACGAAGTGCCGGAAGGGGTGGAAGAAAAGCAGCGGAAATAAGGAAGTGGCAGAAGGAAGTGACTTAGAAAGGGAAGGAAATGGCAGACGGAAGTGCCAAAAGTGGCGGAAAAAAGTGGCAAAAAAAAAGGAAGGAAAAGGCGGAAGGAAATACCAAAATGGGCGGAAGGAATTGGCGGAAAAAAGGAAGGAAATGGCGGAAGGAATTGCTGGAAAAAAGGAAGGAAATGGCGGAAGGACGTGCTGGAAGTGGCAGGAGGAAGTTGGGGCGGAAGGTAGGAAGTGGCGGAAGGAAGTGCCGGTAGGGCCGGAAGGAAGTGGCAGAAAAAAGGAAGGAAATGTAAAATAGAAGTGCCGGAAGGGGCCGAAGGAAGTGTAGGAAAGGAGGAAGGAAGTGGCAGAAGGAAGTGGGGGAAGTGGTGGAAGGAAGTGGCGGAAAAAAAGGAAGGAAACGGCGAGAGGAACTGCAGGAAGTGGCAGAAGGAAGTGAAGGAAAAAAGGATGAAAATGGCAAAAAAAGTTACTGGAAATGGCAGAAGAAAGTGGCTGAAAAAAGGAAGGAATAGGCAGAAGGAAGTGCCAGACGTGGCGGAAGGAAGTTGCAGAATAAATGAAGGAAATTGAAGAAGGAAGTGCCGGAAGTGGCCGAAGGAAGTGGCAAAAAAAAGGAAGGAAATGTAAAAAGGAAGTGCCAGAAGGGGGCGAAGGAAGTAGGGGAAAGGAGGAAGGAAGTGGAAGAAGTAAGCGGCTGAAGTGCTGGAAGGAAGTATCGGAAAAATGGAAGGAAATGGCGTGAGGAACTGCAGGAAGTGGCAGAAAGAAGTGAAGGAAAATAGGAAGAAAATGGCAGAAAAATGTACTGGAAATGGCAGAAGAAAGTGGCGGAAAGAAGGAAGGAATAGGCGGAAGGAAATGCCAGAGATGGCGGACAGAAGTGGCAAAAAAAAGGAAGGAAATGGTGGAAGAAAGTACCGGAAGTAGCCGACGGAAGTGGCAGAAAAAAGAAAGGAAATGGCGGAAGGAAGTGGCGGAATGGCGGAAGGAAGTGGCGGAAAAAAGGATGGAAATCGAGGAAGGAAGTGCCAGAAGGGGCCGAAGGAAGTGGTGGAAAGAAGGAAGGAAGTGGCAAAAGGAAGTGCCAGAAGTGGCGGAAGGAAGTGGTGGAAAAAAGGAAGGAAATGGCGGACGGAAGTACCGGAAGTGGCCAAAGAAAGTGCCCGAATTGGCGGAATGAAATGGAAGAAGGAAGTCCCAGAAGTGGCAGAAGAAAGTGGAGGAAAAAAGGAAGGAAATGGCGGAAAGAATTGCCGGAATGTGCGGAAAGAAGTAGCGGAAAAAAAGAAAGGAAATGCCTGAAGGAAGTGGCGGAAATAAGCTAAGAATCGGCGGAAAAAATGAAGGAAGTGGCGGAAGGAAGTGCCGGAAGTGGCGGAAGGAAGTGGCGGGAAAAGGAAAGAAACGGCGGAAGGAATTGGCAGAAAAAAAGGATCGAAATGCCGGAAAGAAAGTACTGGAAATGGCCGAAGGAAGTTGGGGTGGAAGGTAGGAAGTGGCGGAAGGAAGTGCCGGAAGTGGCCGAAGGAAGTGGCGGAAAAAAGGAAGGAAATGGCGGAAGGAATTGCCGGAAGTGGCGGAAGGAAGTGGCGGAAAAAAGGAAGGAAATGGCGGAAGGAATTGCCGGAAGTGGCGGAAGAAAGTGGCGGGAAAAAGGAAGGAAATGGCAGAAGGAAGTGCCGGAAATGGCCGAAGAAAGTGGCGGAAAAAAAGAAAGAAATGGCGGAAGGAATTGGCAGAAAAAAGGTACGAAATGCCGGAAGGAAGAGCTGGATGTGGCAGAAGGAATTTGGGGTGGAATGTAGGAAGCGGTAGAAGGAAGTGCCAAAAGTGGCTAAAGGAAGTGGCGGAAAAAAGGATTGTAATGCCAGAAGAAAGTGCTGAAAGTGGCAGAAGGACTTTGCGGCGGAAGGTAGGAAGTGGCGGACGGAAGTGCCGGAAATGGTGGAAAGAAGGGAAAGAAAAAAGGAAGGAAATGGCGGAAGGAATTGCCGGAAGTGGCGGAAGAAAGTGGCGGAAAAAAGGAAGGAAATGGCAGAAGGAAGTGCCGGAAATGACAGAAGAAAGTGGCGGAAGAAAGGAAGGAAATGTCGGAAGGAATTGCCGGAATGGGCGGAATGAAGTAGCGGAAAAAAAGACAGGAAATGGCCGAAGGAAGTGTCGGAAATAAGGAAAGAATTGGCGGTAAAAAGGAAGGAAGTGGCGGAAGGAAGTGCCGGAAATGGCGGACGGAAGAGGCGGATAAAAGGAAGGAAATGGTGGAAGAAAGTGCCGGAAGTGGCTAAAGGAAGTGGCGGAAAAAAGAAAGGAAATGGCGGAAGGAAGTGCCAGAAGTGGCCGAAGGAAGTGGTGGAAAGAAGGAAGGAAGTGGAAAAAGAAGTGCCAGAAGTGGCGGAAGGAAGTGGCGTAGAATAAGGAGGAAATGGCGGAAGGAATTGAGGGAAATGGCGGAAGGAAGTGAAGGAATAAAAGAAAGAAAATGGCAGAAGGAAGCGCCGGAAGTGGCCGAAGGAAGTGGCGGAAAAAAGGAAAGAAATGGCTGAAGGAATTGGCAGAAAAAAGGATCCAAATGCCGGAAGGAAGTGCTGGATGTGGCAGAAGGAAGTTGGGGTGGAAGGTAAGAAGTGGTAGAAGGACGTGCCAAAAGTGGCTAAAGGAAGTGGCGGAAAAAAGGATTGTAATGCCGGAAGGAAGTGCTGGAAGTGCCAGAAGGAAGTTGCGGCAGAAGGTAGGAAGTGGTGGACGGAAGTACCGGTTAGGCTTGATGGAAGTGGCAGAAAATGGAAGGAAATGGCAGCAGGACGTCCAGGAAGCGGCGGAAGTGCCGGAAGTGGCAGAAGAAAGTGGCGGAAAAAAGGATGGAAATGGAGGAAGGAAGTGCCAGAAGGGGCCGAAGGAAGGGGCTAAAAAAAGGAAGGAAATGTAAAAAGGAAGTGCCGGAAGGGGCCGAAGGAAGTGGAGGAAAGGAGGAAGGAATTGGCAGAAGGAAGTGGCGGAAGTGGTGGAAGGAAGTGGCGGAAAAAAGGAAGGAAATGGCATGAGGAAGTGCAGGAAGAGGCAGAAGGAAGTTAAGGAAAAAAGGAAGAAAATGGCGGAAAAAGGTACATGAAATGGCGGAAGAAAGTGGCAGAAATAAGGAAGGAATTGGCGAAAGAAGTGCCAGAAATGGCGGACAGAAGTAGTGCAAAAAAGGAAGGAAATGGTGGAGGGAAGTGCCAGAAGTGGTGCAAAGAACTGGTGGAAAAAAGGAAGGAAATGGCGGAAGGAAGTGTCGTAAATGGCGGAGGGAAGTGAAGGAAAGAAGGAAGGAAATGGCGGAAGGAAATGCCGGAAGTGGCGGAAGGAAGTGGAGGAAAAATGGAATGAAACGGCTGAAGGAAGTGCCCGAAGTGGCCGAATAAAATGGCGAAAAAAAAAAATGGAAATGGCAGAAGGAAGTACCGGAAGTGGCAGAAGAAAATGGAGGAAAAAGGTAAAGAAATGGCGGAAGGAAGTGCCGGAAGTGATCTTATAAAATGGCGGAAAAAAAGATGGGAATGGCAGAAGGAAGTGCCGGAAGTGATCTTATAAAATGGCGGAAAAAAAGATGGGAATGGCAGAAGGAAGTGCCGGAAGTGATCTTATAAAATGGCGGAAAAAAAGATGGGAATGGCAGAAGGAAGTGCCGGAAGTGATCTTATAAAATGGCGGAAAAAAAGATGGGAATGGCAGAAGGAAGTGCCGGAAGTGATCTTATAAAATGGCGGAAAAAAAGATGGGAATGGCAGAAGGAAGTGCCGGAAGTGATCTTATAAAATGGCGGAAAAAAAGATGGGAATGGCAGAAGGAAGTGCCGGAAGTGATCTTATAAAATGGCGGAAAAAAAGATGGGAATGGCAGAAGGAAGTGCCGGAAGTGATCTTATAAAATGGCGGAAAAAAAGATGGGAATGGCAGAAGGAAGTGCCGGAAGTGATCTTATAAAATGGCGGAAAAAAAGATGGGAATGGCAGAAGGAAGTGCCGGAAGTGATCTTATAAAATGGCGGAAAAAAAGATGGGAATGGCAGAAGGAAGTGCCGGAAGTGATCTTATAAAATGGCGGAAAAAAAGATGGGAATGGCAGAAGGAAGTGCCGGAAGTGATCTTATAAAATGGCGGAAAAAAAGATGGGAATGGCAGAAGGAAGTGCCGGAAGTGATCTTATAAAATGGCGGAAAAAAAGATGGGAATGGCAGAAGGAAGTGCCGGAAGTGATCTTATAAAATGGCGGAAAAAAAGATGGGAATGGCAGAAGGAAGTGCCGGAAGTGATCTTATAAAATGGCGGAAAAAAAGATGGGAATGGCAGAAGGAAGTGCCGGAAGTGATCTTATAAAATGGCGGAAAAAAAGATGGGAATGGCAGAAGGAAGTGCCGGAAGTGATCTTATAAAATGGCGGAAAAAAAGATGGGAATGGCAGAAGGAAGTGCCGGAAGTGATCTTATAAAATGGCGGAAAAAAAGATGGGAATGGCAGAAGGAAGTGGCGGAAAAAAGGATGGAAATGGAGGAAGGATGTGCCAGAAGGGGCCGAAGGAAGTGGAGGAAAAATGGAATGAAACGGCTGAAGGAAGTGCCGGAAGTGGCCGAATAAAATGGCGGAAAAAAAGATGGAAATGGCAGAAGGAAGTACCGGAAGTGGCAGAAGAAAATGGAGGAAAAAGG
>VZSU01000753.1:0-20657 GCA_013398715.1 Nesospiza acunhae | reverse complement strand
GAAGGAAATGGCGGAAGGAAGTGCCGGAAATGGCGGAAGGAAGAGTCGGAAAGAAGGAAGGAAATGGCGGAAGGAAGGGGCGGAAAGAATGTAGGAAATGGCGGAAGGAAGTGCCAAAAGTTGGGGAAGGAAGTGTTGGAAAAAAGGAAGGAAATGGCGGAAGAAAATACCGGAATGGGCGTAAGGAATTCGCGGAAAAAAGGATCGAAATGACGGAAGGAAGTCCTGGAAGTGGCATAAAGAAGTTCTGGTGGACGGTAGGAAGTGGCGGAAGGAAATGCCGGAAGTGGCGGAAGGAAGTGAAGGATAAAAGGAAGAAAGTGGCGGAAGGAAGTGCCAGAAGTGGCGGAAGGAAAATTCGGAAAAAAGGAAGGAAATGGCGGAAGGAAGGGCCGGAAGTGGCAGAAGGAATTGGCGGGAAAAAAAAATGCAATGCGGAAGGAAGTGGCGGAAATAAGGAAGTGGCGAAAGGAAGTGACGGAGTAATAGAAAGAAATGGGGGAAGGAAGGGCCAGAATTTGCGGAAGGAAGTGGAGGAAAAAAGGAAGGAAGTGGCAGAAGGATGTGCCAGAAGTTACGGGACGAAGTGGCGGAAAAATGAAGGAAATGGTGGAAGGAAGTGCGGAAGTGGCGGAATGAAGTAGTGGAAAAAAGAAAGGAATTGGCGGATGGAACTGGCGGAAATAAGGAAAGAATTGGCGGAGAAAATGAAGGAAGTGGCGGAAGGAAGTGAAAGAAAAAAGGAAGGAAATGGCGGAGGGAATGCCGGAAGTGGCTAAAAGAAGTGGCTTAAAAAAGCAAGAAATTGCGGAAGGAAGTGCCAGAAAGGGCGGAAGGAAGTGGCGGAAAAAAGGAAGGAAATGGTGGAAGGAAGTGCCGGAAGTGGCAGAAGGAAGTAGCGAAGGAAAGTAGGAAGTGGCGGAATGAAGTATTGGAAAAAGAAAGGAAATGTTGGAAGGAAGTGCCGGAAGTGGCGGAAGGAAGCGGCAGATAAAAGGAAGGAATTGCCGCCGAAGGAAGTTGCAGAAAAAATGAAGGAAATGGAAGAAGGAAGTGCCGGAAGTGGCCGAAAGAAGTGGCAAGAAAAAGAAGGAAATGTAAAAAGCATGTGCCAGAAGGGGCCGAAGGAAGTGGAGGAAAGGAGGAAGGAAGTGGCAGAAGGAAGTGGGGGAAGTGGTGCAAGAAAGTGGCGGAAAAAAGGAAGGAAATGGGGTGAGGAAGTGCAGAAAGTGGCAGCTGGAAGTGACGGTAAAAAGGAAGAAATGGCAGCAAAAGGTACAGGAAAAGGTGGAAGAAAGTGGCTGAAAAATGGAAGAAATAGGCGAAAGGAAGTGGCAGAAATGGCGGATGGAAGTGGCAGAAAAAAGGAAGGAAATGGTGGACGGAAGTGCTGGAAGTGGCCGAAGGAAGTGGCAAAAAAAAGGAAGGGAATGGCGGAAGGAAGTGCAGGAAGGGGCGGAATGAAGTAGCGGGAAAAAAGAAAGAAATGGCCAAAGGAAGTAGCAGAAAAAAGGATCGAAATGCCAGAAGGAAGTGCTGGAAGTGGCAGAAGGAAGAGTCGCAAAAAAGGAAGGAAATGGTGGAAGGAAGTGACGGAAGTGGCCGAAGGAAGTGGTGGAAAAAAGGATTGTAATGCAAGAAGGAAGTGAAGGAAAAAAGGAAGGAAATGGTGGAAGGAAATGCCGCAAGAGGCGGAAGGAAGTGGAGGAAAAAAGAAATGAAATGGCGGAAGGAAGTGCGCGAAGAGGCCGAAGAAAAAGGTCGAAAAAAAGGAAGGAAATGGCGGAATGAAGTACCGGAAATGGCAGAAGAAAATGGTGGGAAAAGGGAAGGAAATGGCGGAAGGAATTGCCAGAAGTGGCGGAAGGAAGTACAGAAAAAAGTAAGGAAATGGAGGAAGGAAGTGCCGGAAATGGCGGAAGGATATGAAGGAAAATATGAAGGAAATGGCAGAAGGAAGTTCCAGAACTTGCGGAAGGAATAGTCAGAAAAAAGGAAGGAAATGGCGGAAGGAAGTGCCGGAAGTGGCGGAAGGAAGTGGCGGAAAAAAGGAAAGAAATGGCGGAAGGAATATGCGGAAAAAAGGATCGAAATGCCGGAAGGAAGTGCTGGAAGTGTCGGAAGGAAGTTGGGGTGGAAGGTAGGAAATGGCGGAAGGAATTGCCGGATGTGACGGAAGGAAATGGCGGAAAAAAGGAAGGAAATGGAGGAAGGAAAGGCCGGGAGGGGCCGATGGAAGTGGAGCAAAAACGGAAGGAAATGGCGGAAGGAAGTGCAAGAAATGGCGGAAGGAAGTGGAGGAAAAAAGGAAGGAAATGGCAGAAGGCAGTACCGGAAGTGGCGGAAGAATGTGGCAGAAAAAAGGAAGGATATGGCGGTAGGAAGTGCTGGAATTGGCAGAAGGAAGTGGCAGAAAAAAGGAAGGAAATGGCGGATAGCATTGCAGGAAGTGGCGGAAGGAAGTGTTCGAAAAAAGGAAGGAAATGGCGGAAAGAAGTGCCGGAATGGGCGGAATGAAGTAGCGGAAAGAAAGGAAGGAAATGCCGGAAGGAAATGGCGGAAATAAGCTAAGAATTGGCGGAAAAAATGAAGGAAGATGCGGAAGGAATCGCCGGAAGTGGCGGAAGGAAGAGTCGGAAAAAAATGAAGGAAATGGTGGAAGGAAGTGATGGCAATGGCCGAAGCAAGTTGTAGAAAAAATGAAGGAAATGGAGGAAGGAAGTGCCGGTAGTGGCCGAAGGAAATGGCGGAAAAAGGAAAGAAATGGCGGAAGGAATTCACGGAAAAAAGGATCGAAATGCCGTAAAGAAAGTGCTGGAAATGGTAGAAGGATGTTGGGGTGGAAGGTAGGAAGTGGCGGAAGGACGTGCCCGAAATGGTGGAAGGAAGTGAAAGAAAAAAGGAAGGAAGTGGCGAAAGGAAGTGCCAGAATTACGGAACGAAGTGGCGGAAAAACTGAAGGACATGGTGAAAGGAAATACTGGAAGTGGCGGAAGAAAGTGGCAGGACAAATGAAGCAAATAGCAGAAAGAAGTCCCGGAAGTGGCAGAAGAAACTGGCGGATCAAATGAAGGATATGGCGGAAGGAATTGCCGGAAGTGGCGGAAGGAAGTGGTGGAAAGAAGGATGGAAATGGAGGAAGGAAGTGCCGGAAGTGGCAAAAGGAAGGGGCAAAATAAAGGAAGGAAATGGCGGAAGGAAGTGCCGGAATGGGCGGAATGAAGTTAAGGGAATAAAGAAGGAAATGGCAGAAGGAAATGCTGGAAGTGGCGGAAGGAAGCGGAGGAAAAAAGGAACGAAACGGCGGAAGGAAGTGCTGGAAGTGGCCGTAGAAAATGGCGGAAAAAAGGAAGGAAATTGCAGAAGGAAGTACCAGAAGTGGCAGAAGAACATGGAGGAAAAAGGGAAGGAAATGTCAGAAGTAACTGCCGGAATTGGTGGAAGGAAGTGGCAGAAAAAAGGAAGGAAATGGAGGAAGGATGTGACGGAAATGGCGGAAGGAAATGAAGGAAAAAAGGAAGGAAATGGCAGAAGGAAGTGCCAGAAATGGTGGAAGGATGTTAGGGAAAAAAGGAAGGAAATGGAGGAAGGATGTGACGGAAATGGCGGAAGGGAATGAAGGAAAAAAGGAAGGAAATGGAGGAAGGATGTGACGGAAATGGCGGAAGGGAATGAAGGAAAAAAGGAAGGAAATGGCAGAAGGAAGTGCCAGAAATGGTGGAAGGATGTTAGGGAAAAAAGGAAGGAAATGGAGGAAGGAAGTACCGGAAGTGGCGGAAGAAAGTGGCAGGAAAAAGGAAGGAAATAGCGGAAAGAATTCCCGGAAGTGGCAGAAGAAACTGGCGGAAAAAGGAAGGATATGGCGGAAAGAATTGCCGGAAGTGGCGGAAGGAAGTGGTGGAAAGAAGGATGGAAATGGCGGAAGGAAGTCCCGGAAGTGGTAAAAGGAAGTTGTGGCGGAAGGTAGGAAGTGGCGGACGGAAGTGCCGGTTACGCCTGTAGGAAGTCGCGGAAAATGGAAGGAAATGGCGGAAGGAATTGCCGGAAGTGGCGGGAGAAAGTGGCAGAGAAACGGAAGGTAATGGCGGAAGGACATGCCGGAAGTGGCAGAAGAAAGTGGCGGAAAAAATGAAGGAAATGGCGGAATGAATTGCCGGAAGTGGCAGAAGGAAGTGAAGTAAAAAAGGAAGGAAATGACGGAAGGATGTGCCGGAAATGGCTAAAGGAAGTGTTGGAAAAAATGAAGGAAATGGCGCAAGGAAGTGCCGGAATGGGTGGAATGAAGTAGCGGAAAAAACGACAGGAAATGGCCGAAGTGGCAGAAATAAGGAAGGAATTGGCAGAAAATAGGAAGGAAGTGGCGGAAGGAAGTGCCAGAAGTTACGGAACGAAGTGGCGGAAAAACTGAAGGAAATGGCAGAAAGAAGTGCCGGAAGTGGCGTAAGATAGTGGCGGAAAAAAGGAAGGAAATGGAAGAGGAATTGCTGGAAGTGGCGGAAAGAACTTGGGGTAGAAGGTAGGAAGTGGCGGACAGATGTGCCGGTTAGGCCTGTAGGAAGTTGGGGAAAAAAGGATGGAAATGGCGGAAGGAATTGCCAGAAGTGGCAGAAGGAAATGGCGGAAAAAAGGAAGGAAATGGAAGAGGAATTGCTGGAAGTGGCGGAAAGAACTTGGGGTAGAAGGTAGGAAGTGGCGGACAGATGTGCCGGTTAGGCCTGTAGGAAGTTGGGGAAAAAAGGATGGAAATGGCGGAAGGAATTGCCAGAAGTGGCAGAAGGAAATGGCGGAAAAAAGGAAGGAAATGGAGGAAGGAAAGGCCGGAAGGGGCCGATGGAATTGGCGCAAAAGAGGAAGGAAATGGCGGAAGGAACTGCCGGAAGTTGCAAAAGGAAGTGGCGGAAAAAAGGAAGGAAATGTCAGAAGGAAATGCCAGAATATGCGGAATGAAGTAGCGGAAAAAAAGAAAGGAAATGCCGGAAGGAAGTGGCGGAAATAAGCTAAGAATTGGCGGAAAAAATGAAGGAAGAGGCGGAAGGAAGTGCCGGAATTGGCGGAAGGAAGAGTCGGAAAAAATGGAAGGAAATGGTGGAAGGAAGTGCCGGAATGGGCGGAATGAAGTAGCGGAAATAAAGAAAGGAAATGCTGGAAGGAAGTGGCAGCAATAAGCTAAGAATTGGCGGAAAAAATGAAGGAAGTGATGGAAGGAAGTGCCGAAAGTGGCGGAAGGAAGTGTTGGAGAAAAGGAAGGAAATGGCGGAAGGAAATACCGGAATGGGCGGAAGGAATTGGCGGAAAAATGGAAAGAAATGGCGGAAGGAAGTGCTGGAACTGGCAGAAGGAATTTGGGGTGGAAGGTAGGAAGTGGCAGAAGGAAGTGCCGGGAAGGCCGGAAGGAAGTGGCAGAAAATAGAAGGAAATACCGGCAGGACGTTCCGGAAGTGGCGGAAGGAAATGTTGGAAAAAAGGAAGGAAATAGCGGAAGGAAGTGCTGGAAGAGGCCGATGGAAGTTGCATAAAAATGAAGGAAATGGCGGAAGGTAGTGCCGGAAGTGGCGGAAAGAAGGAAGGAAATGGCGGAGGGAAATACCGGAATGGGCGGAAGGAATGGGCAGAAAAAGAGAAAGAAATGGCGGAAAAAAGGAAGGCAATGGCGGAAGGAAGTGCCGGAAGTGGCAGATGGAATTTGGGGCGGATGGTAGGAAGTGACTGAAGGAAGTGCCGGTAGGGCCGGAAGGAAGTGGCAGAAAAAACGGAGGAAATGGCGGCAGGACGTTCTGGAAGTGGCGGAGGAAAGTGTTGGAAAAAAGGAAGGAAATAGAGGAAAGACGTGCCGAAAGTGGCAGAAGGAAGTGAAGGAAAAAAGGATAGAAATGGAGGAAGGAAGTGCCAGAAATGACGGAAGGAAATGAAAGAGATAAGGAAGGAAATGGCGGAAGGAAGTGCCAGAAGTGGCGGAAGGATGAGTCAAAAAAAGGAAAGAAATGGCGGAAGGAATTGGCGGAAAAAAGAAAGGAAATGCTGGAAGGAATTGCTGGAAGTGGCAGAAGGAATTTGGGGTGGAAGGTAGGAAGTGGCGGACGGGCGTGCCGGTTAGGCCTGTAGGACGTTGTGGAAAAAGGAAGGAAATGGCGGAAGGAATTGCCAGAAGTGGCGAAAGGAAATGGCAGAAAAAAGGAAGAAAATGGAGGAAGGAAAAGCCGGAAGGGGCCGATGGAATTGGCGCAAAAAAGGAAGGAAATGGCAGAAGGAAGTGCCAGAAATGGCGGAAGGAAGTGAAGGTAAAAATGAAGGAAATGGCGGAAGGAAGTAACGGAAGTGGCGGAAGAAAGTGGCAGAAAAAAGGAAGGAAATGGCAGGAGGAAGGCCCGGAAGTGGAAGAAGGAAGTGGCGGAAAAAAGGAAGGAAATGGAGGAAGGAAGTGCCGGAAAGGGGCCGATGGTATTTGCGCAAAAAAGGAAGGAAATGGCAGAAGGAAGTGCCAGAAATGGCGGAAGGAAGTGAAGGTAAAAATGAAGGAAATGGCGGAAGGAAGTAACGGAAGTGGCGGAAGAAAGTGGCAGAAAAAAGGAAGGAAATGGCAGGAGGAAGTCCTGGAAGTGGCAGAAGGAAGTGGCGGAAAAAAGGAAGGAAATGGCGGAAGGAATTGCCAGAAGTGGCGAAAGGAAATGGCAGAAAAAAGGAAGGAAATGGAGGAAGGAAAGGCTGGAAGGGGCCGATGGAATTGGCGCAAAAAAGGAAGGAAATGGCGGTAGGATGTGCCAGAAATGGCGGAAGGAAGTGAAAGAAAAAAGGAAGAAAATGGCGGAAGGAAGTACCGGAAGTGGCGGAAGAAAGTGGCAGAAAAAAGGAAGGAAATGGCAGGAGGAAGTCCCCGAAGGGGCAGAAGGAAGTGGTGGACAAAATGAAGGAAATGGCGGAAGGAAGTGCCGGAACTGGCAAACGGAAGTGCCGGAGAAAAGGAAGGAAATGGCGGAAGGAAGTGCCGGAATATGCGGAATGAATTAGCGGAAAAAAAGAAAGGAAATGCCGGAAGGAAGTGGCGGAAATAAGGAAGGAATTGGCGGAAAAAAGGAAGGAAGTGGCAGAAGGAAGTGCCGGATGTGGCGGAAGGAAGAGGGGGAAAAAAGGAAGGAAATGGTGGAAGGAAGTGATGGAAATGGCCGAAGCAAGTTTCAGAAAAAATGAAGGAAATGGAGGAAGGAAGTGCCGGAAGTGGCCGTAGGAAGTGGCGGAAAAAGGAAAGAAATGGCGGAAGGAATTGGCGGATAAAAGGATCGAAATACCGAAAAGAAAGTGCTGGAAATGGCAGAAGGAAGTTGGGGTGGAAGGTAGGAAGTGGCGGGAGGAAGTGCCTGAAGTAGCGGAAGGAAGTGGTGGATAAAAGGAAGGAAATGGCGGAAGGAAGTGCCTGGAATTGGCGGAAAAAAGGAAGGAAATGGCGGAAGGAAGTGGCAAAAATAAGGAAGTGGCGAAAGGAAGTGACAGAGAAAGGGATAGAAATGGCGGAATGAAGAGCCAGAATTGGCGGAAGGAAATGGAGGAAAAAAGGAAGGAAGTGGCAGAAGGAAGTGCCAGAAATTACGGAACGAAGTGGCGGAAAAAATGAAGGAAATGGTGAAAGGAAGTGTCGGAAGTGGCGGAAGGAAGTGGCGGAGAGAAGGAAGGAAATGGCGGAAGGAAATACCAGAATGGGCGGAAGGAATTGGCAGAAAAAAGGAAAGACATGGCGGAAGGAATTGGCGCAAAATAGGAAGGAAATGGCGGAAGGAAGTATCGGAAGTGGCAGAAGGAATTTGGGGCGGAAGGTGGGAAGTGGTGGAAGGAAGTGCCGGTAGGGCCGGAAGGAAGTGCCTGAAAAAAGGAAGGAAATGGTGACAGGACGTTCCGGAAGTGGCGGAGGAAAGTGCTGGAAAAAAGGAAGGAAACAGCGGAAGGATGTGCCGTAAGTGGCGGAATGAAGTGAAGGAAAACGGATAGAAATGGAGAAAGAAATTGCCAGAAATGACTGAAGGAAATGAAAGAGAAATGTAAGGAAAAGGCGGAAGGAAGTGGCAGAAGTGGCGGAAGGACGAGTCAGAAAAAAGGAAGGAAATGGCGGAAGGAAGTGCAAGAAGTGGCCGAAGGAAGTGGCGGAAAAAAGGAAAGAAATGGCAGAAGGAATTGGCGGAAAAAAGGATCGAAATGCCGGAAGGAATTGCTGGAAGTGGCAGAAGGAAGTTGGGGTGGAAGGTAGGAAGTGGTGGAAGGAAGTGCTGGTTAGGCCTGTAGGAAGTTGTGGAAAAAAGGAAGGAAATGGCAGAAAAGAGGAAAAAAATGGAGGAAGGAAAGGCCGGAAGGGGCTGATGGAATTGGGGAAAAAAAGGAAGGAAATTGCGTAAGGAAGTACCGGAAGTTGCGGAAGAAAGTGGCAGAAAAAAGGAAGGAAATGGCGGAAAGAATTGCCGGAAGTGGCGGAAGGAAGTGGTGGATAAAAGGAAGGAAATGGCACAAGGAAGTGCAGGAAATTGCAAAAGGAAGTGGCGGAATAAAGGAAGGAAATGGCGGAAGGAAGTGCCGGAATATGCGGAATGAAGTAGCGGTAAAAAGAAAGGAAATGCCGGAAGGAAGTGGCGGAAATAAGCTAAGAATTGGCAGAAAAAATGAAGGACGTGGCGGAAGGAAGTGCCGGAAGTGGCGGAAGGAAGAGGCGGAAAAAAGGAAGGAAATGGTGGAAGGAAGTGACGGAAATGGCCGAAGCAAGTTGCAGAAAAAATGAAGGAAATGAAGGAAGGAAATGCCGGAAGTGGCCGAAGGAAGTGGCGGAAAAAGGAAAGAAATGGCGGAAGGAATTGGCGGAAAAAAGGATCGAAATGCCGGAAGGAAGTGCTGGAATTGGCAGAAGGAAGTTGGGGTGGAAGGTAGGAAATGGAAGAAGGAAGTGCCAAAAGTGGCGGAAGGAAGTGGCAGAATAAACGATTTTATTGCCGGAAGGAAGTGCTCTATTTGGCAGAGGGAGTTTGTGTCGGAAGGTAGGAAGTGGCAGGCGGAAGTGCCGGTTAGGCCTGTAGGTAATGCCGGAAAATCGAAGTAAAGGGCGGAAGGAATTGGCGGAAGTGGTGGATGGAAGCGGCCAAAAATAGGAAGGAAATGGAGGAATGAAGGGCCGGAATTGGCCAAAGGAAGAGGCGCAAAAAAGAAAGGAAATGGCGGAAGGAAGTGCCAGAAATGGTGGAAGGAACTGAAAGAAAAAAGGAAGGAAATGGCGGAAGGAAGTGGCGGAAATAAGGAAGTGGCGAAAGCAAGTAACGGAGAAAGGGACAGAAATGGCGGAAGGAAGTGCAAGAATTGGCGGAAGGAATTGGAGTAGAAAAGGAAGGAAGTAGCAGAAGGAAGTGCCAGAAATGGCGGAATGAAGTGAAGGAAAAAAGGAAGGAAATGATGGAAGGAAGTGCCAGAAGTGGTGGAAGGAAGAGTCGGAAAAAAGGAAGGAAATGGCGGAAGGAATTGCCGGAAGTGGCCGAAGGAAGTGGCGGAAAAAAGGAAAGAAATGGCGGAAGGAATTGGCGGAAAAAAGGATCGAAATGCCGGAAGGAAGTGCTGGAAGTGGCAGAAGAAAATGGCGGAAAAAAGGTAGGTAACGGTGGAAGGAAGTGCCGGAAGTGGCGGAATGAAGTAGTGGAAAATAAGACAGGAAATGGCCGATGGAAGTGGCGGAAATAAGGAAGGAATTGGTGGAAAAAATGACGGAAGTGGCGGAAGGAAGTGCTGGAAATGGCGGAAGGAAGTGGCAGAAAAACGGAAGGAAATGGCGGAAGGAAATGGCGGAAAAAAGGAAGTGGCGAAAGGAAGTGACGGAGAAAGGGAAAGAAATGGCGGAAGGAAGTGCCAGAATTGGCGGAAGGAAATGGAGGATAAAAGGAAGGAAGTGGCAAAAGGAAGTTGGGGTGGAAGGTAGGAAGTGGCGGATGGAAGTGCCGGAAGTGGGGGAATGAAATGAAGGAAAAAAGGAAGGAAATGGCGGAAGGAAGTTCTGGAAGTGGCATAAGAATGTGGCAGAAAGAAGGAAGGAAATGGAGGAGGAAGTGCTTGAAGTGGCGGAAGGAAGTTGGGGTAAGGTAGGAAGTGCCGGTTAGGCCTGTAGGAAATGGCGGAAAAATGAAGGAAATGGAGGAAGGAAAGGCTGGAAGGGGCTGATGGAATTGGTGCAAAAAAGGAAGGAAATGGTGGACGGAATTGGCGGAAAAAAGGAAGGCAATGGCGGATGGAACTGCCGGAAGGGGCCGATGGAAGTGTCGGAAAAAAGGAAGGAAATGGCGGAAGGAAGTACCGGATGTGGCGGAAGAAAGTGGCAGAAAAAAGGAAGGAAATGGCAGGAGGAAGTCCCTGAAGTGGCAGAAGAAAGTGGCGGAGAAAAGGAAAGAAATGGCGGAAAGAATTCAAGGAAGTGGCGGAAGTAAGTGGTGGAAAAAAGGAAGGAAATGGCGGAAGGAAGTGCCGGAATATGCGGAATGAAGTAGCGGAAAAAATGAAAGGAAATGCCTGAAGGAAGTGGCGGAAATAATCTAAGAATTGGCTGAAAAAATGAAGGAAGTGGCCGTAGGAAGTGCAGGAAGTGGCGGAAGTAGGAGTCGGAAAATAGGAAGGAAATGGTGGAAGGAAGTGACGGAAATGGCCTAAGCACATTGCAGAAAAAATGAAGGAAATGAAGGAAGGAAGTGCCGGAAGTGGCGGATGGAAGAATCGGAAATAAGGAAGGAAATGGTGGAAGGAAGCGCCGGAAATCGTTAATGCAAGTTGCAGAAAAATGAAGAAATGGAGGAAGGAAGTGCCGGAAGAAGGCAAAGGAAGTGGCGGAAAAAGGAAAGAAATGGCGGAAGGAATTTGCGGAAAAAAGGATAGAAATGCCGAAAAGAAAGTGCTGGAAATGGCAGAAGGAAGTTGGGGTGGAAGTGCCGGAAGTGGCAGAAGGAAGTGTGGGAAGTGGCGGAAGGAAGTGGTGGGAAAAAGGAAGGAAATGGCGGAAGGAATTGCCAAAAGTGGCAGAAGAAAGTGTCGGAAAAAAGGAAGGAAATGGCGGAAGGAAGCGCCGGAAGTGGCCGAAGGAAGTGGCTGGAAAAAAAAAAGAAATGGCGGAAGGAATTGGCAGAGAAAAGGATAGAAATGCCAGAAAGAAGAGCTGGAAGTGGCAGAAGGAAGTTGGGGTGGAAGGTAGGAAGTGGTAGAAGGAAGTGCCAAAACTGGTGGAAGGAAGTGGCAGAAAAAAGGATTGTAATGCCGGAAGGAAGTGCTGGAAGTGGCAGAAGGAAGTTGTGGCGAAAGGTAGGAAGTGGCGGATGGAAGTGCCAGTTAGGCATGAAGGAAGTGGCGGAAAATGGAAGGAAATGCGGAAGGAATTGGCGGAAGTGGCGGAAGGAAGCGGCGGAAAAAAGGAAGGAAATGGAGGAATGAAGTGCCGGAAATGGTGGAAGAAAGTGAAAGAAAAAAGTAAGGAAATGGCGGAAGGAAGAACCGGAAGTGGCGGAAGAAAGTGGCAGACAAAAAGGAAGGAAATGGCGGAAGGAAGTCCCTGAAGGGGCAGAGGAAAGTGGTGGAAAAAAGGAAGGAAATGGTGGAAAGAATCGCCGGAAGAGGCGGAAGGAACTGAAGGAAAAATGAAGGAAATGTCGGAAGGAAGTGGCGGAAGTGGTTAAAGGAAGTGGCGTAAAATAGGAAGGAAATGGCGGAAGGAAGTGGCGGAATGGGCGGAATCAAGTAGCGGAAAAAAAGACAGGAAATGGCCGAAGGAAGGGGCGGAAATAAAGAAAGAATTGGCGGAAAAAAGGAAGGAAATGGCGGAAGGAAGTGCCGGAAGTGGCGGAATGAAGTGGCGGAACAAAGGAAGGAAATGGCAGAAGGAAGTGACAGAATTGGCAGAAGGAAATGGAGGAAAAAAGGAAGGAAGTGGCAGAAGGAAGTGCCAGAAATTACGGAACGAAGTGGCGGAAAAAATGAAGGAAATGGTGGAAGGAAGTGCCGGAAGTGGCGGAAGTAAGTGGTGGAAAGAAGGAAGGAAATGGCGGAAGGAATTGCCGGAAGTGGCGGAAGGAAGTGTAGGAAAAAACGAAGGAAATGGCGGAAGGAAATGTCGGAAGTGGCGGAAGGAAGTGGAGGAGAAAAGGAATGAAATGTCGGAAGGAAGTGCCAGAAGTGGGGGAAGAAAGAGTCGGAGAAAAGGAAGGAAATGCCGGAAAGAAGTGCTGGAAGTGGCCAAAGGAATTGGCGGAAAAAAGGAAAAAAATGGCTAAAGGAATTGGCGGAAAAAAGCATCGAAATGCCGGAAGGAAGTGCTGGAAGTGGCAGAAGGGTATTGGGGGGGAAGGTAGGAAGTGGCCGATGGAAGTGCCGGAAGTGGCGGAAGGAAGTGAAGGAAAAAAGGAAGGAAATGGCGGAAGGAAGTGCTGGAAGTGGCAGAAGGAAGTTGGACTAGAAGGTAGGAAGTCGCGGACAGAAGTGCCGGTTAGGGCTGTAGGAAGTTGTGGAAAAAAGGAAGGAAAGGGCGGCAGGAATTGCCGGAAGTGGCAGAAGGAAATGGCGGAAAAAAGGAAGGAAATGGAGGAAGGAAAGGCCGGAAGGGGCCGATGGAAGTGGCGCAAAAAAGGAAGGAAATGGCGGATGGAAGTGCCAGAAATGACAGAAGAATGTGAAGGAAAAAAGGAAGGAAATGTCAGAAGGAAGTACCGGAAGTGTCTAAAGGATGTGGCGGAAAAAAGAAGGAAATGGCGGAAGGAAGCACGGGAAGTGGCAGAAGGAATTGGCTGAAAAAAAGAAAGAAATGTCGGAAGAAATTGGCAGAAAAAAGGATCGAAATGCCGGAAAGAAGTGCTGGAAATGGCAGAAGGAAGTTGTGGCGGATAGTAGGAAGTGGCGGACGGAAGTGCCGGTTAGGCCTGCAGGAAGTGGCGGAAAATGGAAGGCAATGCGGAAGGAATTGGCGGAAATGGTGGAAAGAAGCGGTGGAAAAAAGGAAGGAAATGGAGGAATGAAGGGCCGGAAATGGCGGAAGGAAGTGAAAGAAAAAAGTAAGGAAATGGCGGAAGGAAGTACCGGAAGTGGCGGAAGAAAGTGGCAGAAAAAAGGAAGGAAATGGCGGAAGGAAGTCCCAGAAGGGGCAGAAGAAAGTGGCGGAAAAAACCAAGGAAATGACGGAAAGAATTGCCAGAAGTGGCAGAAGGAACTGACGAAAAAAAGGAAGGAAATGTCGGAAGGAAGTGGCGGAAGTGGCTAATGGAAGTGGCGGAAAATAGGAAGGAAATGGCGGAAAGAAGTGCCAGAATGGGTGGAATGAAGTAGCGGAAAAAAAGACAGGAAAGGCCGATGGAAAGGGCGGAAATAAGGAAAGAATTGGCGGAAAAAAGGAAGGAAATGGCAGAAGGAAGTGCCGGAAGTGGCGGAATGAAGTGGCGGAAAAAATGGAGGAAATGGTGTAAGGAAGTGCCGGAAGTGGTGGAAGGAAGTGGCGGAAAGAAGGAAGGAAATGGCTGAAGGAAATGCCGGTAGGGCCGGAAGGAAGTGAAGGAAAAAAGGATAGAAATGGAGGAAGGAAGTGCGTGAAATGACGGAAGGAAATGAAGGAGAAAAGGCAGGAAATGGCGGAAGGAAGTTCCAGAAGTGGTGGAAGGATGGGGCGTAAAAAGGAAGGAAATGGTGGAAGGAAGTGCCAGAAGAGGCCGAAGGAAATGGTGGAAAAAAGGAAAGAAATGACGGAAGGAAGTGAAGGAAAAAAGGATAGAATTGGCGGAAGGAATTGGCTGAAAAAAGGAAGGAAAGGCCGGCAGGAAGTGCTGGAAATGGCAGAAGGAAGTTGGGCGGGAAGGTAGGAAGTGGTGGAAGGAAGTGCCGGAAGTGGCCGAAGGAATTGGCGGAAAAAAGGAAAGAAATGGCCGAAGGAATTGGCGGAAAAAAGGATCAAAAGGCCGGATGGAAGTGCTGGAAGTGGCAGAAGGAAGTTGGCGTGGAAGGTAGGAAGTGGTGGCTGGAAGTTGCGGAAGTGGTGGAAGGAAGTGAATGAAAAAAGGAAGGAAATGGCGGAAGGAACTGCTGGAAGTGGCGTAAGAAAATGGCCGAAAAAAGGAAGGAATGCAGGAGGAAGTGCTGGAAGTGGCAGAAGGAAATAGTGGAAAAAAGGAAGGAAATGGAGGAAGGAAAGGCCGGAAGGGGCCGATGGAATTGGCGCAAAAAAGGAAGGAAATGGCGGAAGGAAGTGCCAGATATGGCGGAAGTAAGTGAAGGAAAAAACGAATAAAATGGCGGAAGGAAGCACCGGAAGTGGCGGAAGAAAGTGGCAGAATAAAGGAAGGAAACGGCAGGAGGAAGTCCCGGAAGTGGCAGAAGAAAGTGGCAGAAAAAAGGTAGGAAATGGCGGAATGAATTGCCGGAAGTGGCGGAAGGAAGTGGTGGAAAAAAGGAAGGAAATGGCGGAAGGAATTGTCAGAAAAATGGATCGAAATGCCGGAAGGAAGTACTGGAAGTGGCAGAAGGAAGTTGGGGTGGAAGGTAGGAAGTGGTAGAAGGAAGTGCCAATAGTGGCGGAAGGAAGTGGCAGAAAAAAGGATTGTAATGCCGGAAGGAATTGCTGGAAGTGGAAGAAGGAAGTTGTGGCGGAAGGTAGCAAGTGGCGGACGGAAGTGCTGGTCAGGCCTGTAGAAAGTTGTGGAGAAAAGGAAGGAAACGGCAGAAGGAATTGCCGGAAGTGGCAGAAAATAATGGCGGAAAAAAAGAAGGAAATGGCGTGAGGAAGTGCAGGAAGTGGCAGAAGGAAGTGAAGGAAAAACGTAGAATATGGCGGAAAAAGGTACCGGAAATTGCGGAAGAAAGAAACTGAAAAAAGGAAGGAATAGGCGGAAGGAAGTGCCGGAAATGGCGGACAAAAGTGACGAAACAAAGGAAGGAAATGGCGGAAGGAAGTGCCGGAAATGGCTTAAAGAATGTGGCGGAAAAAAGGAAGGAAATGGAGGAAGGAGGTGCCAGAAGGGGCTGAAGGAAGTGGTGGAAAGAAGGAAGGAAGTGGGAAAAGGAAGTGACGGAATGGCGGAAGAAAGTAGCATAGAAAAGGAATGAAATGGCACAAGGAAGTGATGGAAATGGCACAAGGAAGTGAAGGAATAAAGGATAGAAATGGAGGAACGAAGTGCCAGAAATGGCGGAAGGAAATGAAGGAAAACAGGAAGGAAATGGCGGAAGGAAGTGCCGGAAGGGGCCGATGGAAGTGCCAAAAAAAAGGATAGAAATGGCGGAAGGAATAGGCGGAAAACAGGTTCGAAATGCCGGAAGGAAGTGCTGGAAGTGGCAGAAGGAAGTTGGGGTCGAAGGTCGGAAGTGGCGGATGGAAGTGCTGGAATTGGCAGAAGGAAGTGAAGGGAAAAAGGAAGGAAATGTAAAAAGGAAGTGAAGGAAGGGACCGAAGGAAGTGGAGGAAAGGAGGAAAGAAGTGGCAGAAGGAAGTGGCAGAAGTGGTGGAAGGAAGTGGCGGAAAAAAGGAAGGAAATGGCCTGAGGAAGTACAGGAAGTGGCAGAAGGAAGTGGCGGAAAAAAGGAAGAAAATGGCGGAAAAAGGTACCGGAAATGGTGGAAGAAAGTGGCTGAAAAAAGGAAGGAATAGGCGTAAGGAAGTGCTGGAAATGGCGGACGGAAGTGGCGGAAAAAGGAAGGAAATGGTGGAAGGAAGTGCCGGAAATGGCCAAAGGAAGTGGCAGAAAAAAGGAAGGAAATGGCAGAAGGAAGTGCCAGAAATGGCGGAAAGAAAATGGCGGGAAAAAGGATGGAAATGGAAAAAGGAAGTGCAAGAAGGGGCTGAAGGAAGCCTTGGAATGAAGGAAGGAAGTGGCAAAGGGAAGTGCCAGAGGTGGCGGAAGAAAGTGGTGTAGAAAAGGAAGGAAATGGCGGAAGGAAGTGCCGAAAATGGCGGAAGGAAGTGAAGGAAAAAAGGAAGGAAATGACAGAAGGAAGTGCCGGAAGTGGCTGAAGGAAGTGCCGAAAAAAAGGAAAGAAATGGTGGAAGGAATTGGCGGAAAAAAGGATCGAAATACCGGATGGAAGAGCTGGAAGTCGCATAAGGAAGTTGGGGTGGAAGGTAGGAAATGGCGGATGGAAGCGCTGGAAGTAGCGGAAGGAAGTGAAGGGAAAAAAAAAATGGCGGTAGGAAGTGCTGGGAGTGGCGGAAGAAAGTGGCGGATGAAAGGAAGGAAATGGAGGAGGAAGTGCTTAAAGGGGCGGAAGGAAGTTGGGGCGGAAGGTAGGAAGTGGCGGACAGAAGTGCCGGTGTCGTGGGTTTAAAGGAAGTACGTTTTCTGGGATATTCTGTTGCCACCTATTAGGTGTCCAGATTTTAAATTGGCACCTGGTTTGACCATTGGGATATTGGTTACACCTCTGAGAACACAGGGGTTAAAAGCAGAGCTCTCCCCTGGGAGTGCTCTTTTTGGGTTTCTGGCGGGAAGAGTTTAGGTCTCTCCCCCGGCCCAGCTACTGGCTGGGCAGGGGGAGGGGAATAGCCATGTGGCTGGGAGCGGTAGGCCTGACTCTGAGGTGTGGAAGGGTGGGAGAGCACCGAGAAGATTTTGGGCAGCCCCCCCCCCCAGGAGAAACGGAGGGAGAGAGAAGGCTTGAGAGGATTTTGGGCAGGGGGAGGGAAAGCCATGCGGCCGGGCAGAGGTAGGCCTGACCCCTCAAGATGGAAGGGTGGTGGGGGGTGGAAGGGTGGAAGAGCACCGAGAAGATTTTGGGCAGCCCCCCCCCCCCAGGAGAAGCGGAGGGAGAGAGAAGGCTTGAGAGGATTTTGGGCAGGGGGAGGGAAAGCCATGCGGCCGGGCAGAGGTAGGCCTGACCCCTCAAGATGGAAGGGTGGTGGGGGCACCAGGAGGCATTGGGCAGCTCCCAGGAGAGATGGAACGAGAGAGAGAAGCCCCAAGAGGATTTTGGGCAACCCCTCCCGGAGAAAGAGAGAGAGAGAGACACCGAGAGGATTTTTAATCCCCCCCAGGAGACGACAGAGAGAAGCCGGCACTCGGTGCATAGAGCTGTGGCCTTGAAGCCTTGATGTTGGCAGCATGCCCGGCTTGTGGAAGATAAGAGGAGGGGCCTCGAAGCAGCTCTGGTCCATGTTCATGTGGTGAGAGCACTGGACATGAAAAGGAAGATGTCACCATGGCCCAAGAAGGACTTCTACTCTTGATGGACTGAGAATTGAGTATTTACAGATTGGGGATGGACTGAGAGTTGAACTTTGAGAGATGTATTGGGAGAATCTGGTAGGGGGGAGGAAGAAATGCTTTTGTGAAGTTTTCATTGTCTAGGTGTGTGTCTTGCTTTGTAGTTTAGTCAATAAATTTTTTTTTTCCCCTTTATTCTTAAGCTAGAAGCCTGCTCTGCTTATTCCTGGCCCCATCTCACAGCAGACACCAGGGAAGAGGTATTTTTTCATGGGGGCACTAGCATTGTGTCAGTGTCAAAACTTGACAGCCGGTTAGGCCTGTAGGAAGTTGTGGAAAAAAGGAAGGAAATGGCGGAAGGAATTGCCGGAAGTGGCGGAAGGAAATGGCGGAAAAAGGGAAGGAAATGGAGGAAGGAAATTATGGAAGGGGCTGAAGGAAGTGGCGCAAAAAAGGAAGGAAATGGCAGAAGGAAGTGCCAGAAATGGCGGAAGGAAGTGAAGGAAACAAGGAAGGAAATGGCAGAAGGAAGTACCGGAAGTGGCCGAAGGAAGTGGCGTAGAAAAGGAAGAAAATGGCGTGAGGAAGTCCAGGAAGTGGCAGGAGGATGGGAAGGAAAAAAGGAAGAAATAGGCGGAAAAAGGTACCAGAAATGGAGAAAGAAACAGGCCGAAAAAAGGAAGGAATAGGCGGAAGGAAGTGCCGGAAGTGGCGGAAGGAAGTGGAGGAAAAAAGGAATGAAATGGCGGAAAGAAGTGCCGGAAGTGGCCGAAGAAAATGGAGGGAAAATGGAAGGAAATGGCTGAAGGAAGTGCCAGAAATGGCGGAAGGAAATGAAGGAAAAAAGGAAGGAAATAGCTGAAGGAAGTGCCGGAAGTGGCCGAAGGAAGTGGCAGAAAAAAGGAAAGAAATGGCCGAAGGAATTGGCGGAAAAAAGGATCAAAATGCCGGAAGGAAATGCTGGAAGTGGCAGAAGTAAGTTGGGGTGGAAGGTAGGAAGTGGCGGATGGAAGTGCCAGAAGTGGCGGAAGGAAGTGAAGGAAAAAAGGATGGAAATGGCAAAAGGAAGTGCTGGAAGTGGCCGAAGAAAGTGGCGGAATAAAGGAAAGAAATGGAGGAGGAAATGCTGGAAGTGGCAGAAGGATATTGGGGTGGAAGGTAGGAAGTGGCGGATGGAAGTGCCGGAAGTCGCTGAAGGAAGTGAAGGAAAAAAGGAAGGAAATGGCGGATGGAAGTGCTGGAAGTAGTGGAAGAAAATGGTGGAGAAAAGGAATGATATGGAGGAGGAAGTGCTGGAAGTGGCGGAAGGAAGTTGAGGCGGAAGGTAGGAAGTTGTGGACGGAAGTGCCGGTTTGGCCTGTAGGAAGTTGTGGGAAAAAGGAAGGAAAAGGCAGAAGGAATTGCCAGAAGTGGCGGAAGGAAATGGCGGCAAAAATGAAGGAAATAGAGGAAGGAAAGGCCAGAAGGGGCCGATGGAAGTGGCGCAAAAAAGGAAGGAAATGGCGGAAGGAAGTGCCAGAAATGGTGGAAGGAAGTGAAGGAAAAAATGGAATTAAATAGTGGAAGGAAATACCGGAAGTGACGGACGGGAGTGACGGAAAAAAGGAAGGAAATGCTGGAAGGAAGTGTCGGAAATGGCCGAAGGAAGTGGCTAAAAAAAGGAAGGAATAGGCGGAATGAAGTGCCGGAAATGGCGGACCAAAGTGAGGGAAAAAAGGAAGGAAATGGTGGAAGGAAGTGCCGGAAGTGGCCGAAGGAAGTGGCAGAAAAAAGAAAGGAAATGGCAGAAGGAATTGCCGGAAATGGTGGAAAGAAAGTGGCGGAAAAAAGGATGGAAATAGAGGAAGGAAGTGCCAGAAGGGGCTGAAGGAAGTGGTGGAAAGATGGAAGGAAGTGGCAAAAGGAAGTGCCAGATGTGGCGGAACAAAGTGGCGTAGAAAAGGAAGGAAATGGCGGAAGGAAGTGCAGGAAATGGCGGAAGGAAGTGAAGGAAAAAAGGATAGAAATGGAGGAAGGAATTGCCAGAAATGGGGGAGGGAATTGAAGGAAAAAAGGATCAAAATCCGGGAAGGAAATGCTGGAACTGGCAGAAGGAAGTTGGTGTGGAAGGTAGGAAGTGGCGTATGGAAGTGCCGGAAGTGGCGGAAGGAAGTGAAGGAAAAAAGGAAGGAAATGGAGGAGGAAGTGCTGGAATGGGCGGAAGGAAGTTGGGGCAGAAGGTAGGAAGGGGCGGACGGAAGTGCCGGAAGTGGCGGAAGGAAGTGAAGGAAAAAAGGAAGGAAATGGCGGAAGGAATTGCCGGAACTGGCAAACGAAAATGGCGGAAAAAAGGAAGGAAATGGAGGAAGGAAAGGCCGGAAGGGGCCGATGGAAGTGGCGCAAAAAAGGAAGGAAATGGCGGAAGGAAGTGCCAGAAATCCTGGAAGGAAGAGAAGGAAAAAAGGAAGGAAATGGAGGAGGAAGTGCTGGAAGGGGCGGAAGGAAGTTGGGGTAGAAGGTAGGAAGTGGCGGACGGAAGTGCCGGAAGTGGCGGAAGGAAGTGAAGGAAAAAAGGAAGGAAATGGCGGAAGGAATTGCCGGAAGTGGCAGATGAAAATGGCGGAAAAAAGGAAGGAAATGGAGGAAGGAAAGGCCGGAAGGGTCCGATGGAAGTGGCGCAAAAAAGGAAGGAAATGGCGGAAGGAAGTGCCAGAAATCCTGGAAGGAAGAGAAGGAAAAAAGGAAGGAAATGGCGGAAGGAAGGGCCAAAAGGGGCCGAAGGAAGTTGGGGCGGAAGGTAGGAATAGGCGGAAGGAAGTGCCGGTAGGGCCGGAAGGAAGTGGCAGAAAAAAGGAACGAAATGGCGGCAGGACGTTCCGGAAGTGGCGGAAGGAGATGTTGGGAAAAAGGAAGGAAATGGCAGAAGGAAGTGACGGAAGAGGCCGAAGGAAGTTGCATTAAAAATGAAGGAAATGGTGGAAGGAAGTGCCGGAAATGGCCGAAGGAATTGGCAAAAAAAAGGTAGCAAATGTAAAAAGGAAGTGCCGGAAGGGGCCTAAGGAAGTGGAGGAAAGGAGGAAGGAAGTAGCAGAAGGAAGTGGCGGAAGTGGTGGAAGGAAGGGGCAGAAAAAAGGAAGGAAATGGCGGAAGAAAGTGCCAGAAATGGCGGAAGGAAATGAAGGAAAAAAGGAAGGAAATGGAGGAAGTAAGTGCCAGAAATGGCAGAAGGATGAGTCGGAAAAAATGAAAGAAATGGCGGAAGGAAGTGCCGGAAGTCGCGGAAGGAAGTGAAGGAAAAAAGGAAGGAAATGTTGGAAGTGCTGGAAGTGGTGGAAGAAAATGGCGGAAAAAAGGAAGGAAATGGAGGAGGAAGTGCTGGAAGTGGCGGAAGGAAGTTGAGGCGGAAGGTTGGAAGTTGTGGACGGAAGTGCTGGTTAGGCCAGTAGGAAATTATGGAAAAAAGGAAGAAAATGGCGGAAGGAATTGCCAGAAATGATAGAAGGAAATGGCAGA
>VZSU01000752.1:24420-34935 GCA_013398715.1 Nesospiza acunhae | reverse complement strand
GCCACTTCCACTTGCCACTTCATTCCTTCCTTCTGCCCCTGTCTTCCACCATTACTTTCCTTCATTCCACCAATTCCTTTTGCCATTTAATTCCTTCCCTCTGCCCCTCCCTTACGCCTCTTCCTTCCTTCCTTCCACCGCTTCCTTCCACCACTTCCTTCCTTCCTTCCATCACTTCCTTCCACCATTCCTTGATTCCATCTGCCACTTTCTTTCACCATTTCCTTCCTATATCCCGCCACTACATTTTGCCATTTCCTTTCTTAATTCCTTCCGACACTTCCTTCCTCCACGTCCTAACTTCCTTCAGCCACTTCCTTCTGCTACTTCCTTCCGTCATTCTGCTACTTCATTTTGCCAATTCCTTCCTTCCTTCTGCCTCTTCCTTCCTTCCTGCCCACACTTCCTTCCGCCGCTTCCTTCCTTCCATCCGCCATAACCTTTTTCCACTTCCTGCCTTCCTTAGCCCACTTCCTTTTGCCACTTCCTTCCTTCATTCCTCCACTTCCTTTTGCCACTTCCTTCCATCCTTCCACTAGTTCTTTACTTCCTTCCGCCACTTCCCTTCTTCCAGCCGCCATTTCTTCTACCACTTGCTTCCTTCCATCCGCCACTTCCTTCCGCCACAATCTACCTTCTTTCAGCCACTTCCTTTTGCCACTTCCTTCCTAGCGCCACTTCCTTCTGCCACTTCCTTGCTTCTTACCGCCACTTCGTTTTAAACCTTCCTTCCTTCCTTCCTCCATTATCTTTTGCCACTTCCTTCCTAGCGCCGCTTCCTTCTGCCACTTCCTTGCTTCTTACCGCCACTTCGTTTTAAACCTTCCTTCCTTCCTTCCTCCATTATCTTTTGCCACTTCCTTCCTAGCGCCGCTTCCTTCTGCCACTTCCTTGCTTCTTACCGCCACTTCGTTTTAAACCTTCCTTCCTTCCTTCCTCCATTATCTTTTGCCACTTCCTTCCTAGCGCCGCTTCCTTCTGCCACTTCCTTGCTTCTTACCGCCACTTCGTTTTAAACCTTCCTTCCTTCCTTCCTCCATTATCTTTTGCCACTTCCTTCCTTCCTTCTGCCATTTACTCTTCCTTTTGCCACTTCCTTCTGCCGCATCTGCCACTTCTTTCCGCCACTTCCTTCCATCCATCCGCCACTTCCTTCCTTCCTTCCGTCACTTCCTTTTGCTACTTCCTTCCTTCATTCCGCAACTTCCTTTTGACACTTCCTTCCATCCTTAAACCACTTTTTAACTTCCTTACGACGCTTCCTTCTGCCACTCTCTTCCTTCCATCCGACATTTCTGTCCGCCACTTCCTTCCTTCCATCCTCCACTTCCTTCTCCACTTCCGACTTTCCTTCTGCCACTTCTTTCCGCCATTTCCTTCCTTCATTCCGCCACTTCATTTTGCAACTTCCTTCCTTCCTTCCACCACTTTTTTCCGCCACTTACTTCTTTCCTTCCACGACTTTCTTCCAGCACTTCCTTCCTTCCTTATTCCTCTTCATTATGCAACTTCTATCCTCCCTTAGGCCTCTTCCTTTGGCCACTTCCTCCATTCCTTCCTCCTCTTCCTTTTGTGACTTCCTTCCGTCCTTCTGCCACTTCCTTCCTTCTTTCCACCAATTCCTCCCGCCACTTCCTTCCTTCCTTCCGCCACCTATTTCCAGCACTGCCTTCCTTTGTTATGCCACTTCCATCCGCCACTTCCTTCCTTCCATCTGCCAGTTCATTTTGCCCCTTCCTTCCTTCTCTCTGCCACTTCCTTCCTTCCTTCCGCCACTTCCTTTTGCCAATTCCTTCCTTCCCTCCACCACTTCCTTATGTTTCTTCCTTCCTTACTTCCACCACTTCCTTCCACCACTTCCTTCTTTCCTTCCGCCACATTCTTAAGCCACTTCCTTCCCTCCTTATGCCACTTCCTTTTGCCACATTCTTCCTCTTTTAGGGCACTTCCTTTTGCCACTTCCTCCCTGCCTTCCGCCACTTCCTTCTGCGACTTCCTTCCGACCTTCCGCCACTTCCTTCCTACCTTCCGCCACTTCCTTCCGCCACATCCGTCCTTCCTTCCTCCACTTCCTGTTGCCACTTCCTTCCTTCCTTGCTTCCTTCCTTCCTTCCGCCATTTCCTTCCTTCCATCCACCACTTCCTTTTGCCAATTCCTTCCTTCGGTAGCCCACTTCTTTTTGCCCTCTCCTTCCTTCATTCCACCACTTCCTTTTGCGACTTCCTTCATTCCTTCCTCCACTATCTTCCTTCCTACTGCCACTTCCTTCCACCACTTCTCTCCTTCCATCCGTCACTTCAATTTTCCAATTCCTTCCTTCGTTCCGCAATTTCCTTATGCCCCTTCCTTCCTTCCTTCCTTCCTTCCTTCCGTCCTTCCGTCCTTCCTTCCTTCCTTCCACCACTTTTTTCCTCCACTTCCTTCCTTCCTTCGGCCACATTCTTCCACCACTTCCTTCCTTCTATTCCACCATTTTTTTCTGCCAGTTCCTTCCCTGTTATGCCACTTCCTTTTGCCACTTCCTTCCACCATTAGGCCTCTTCCTTTTGCCACTTCCTCCCTTCCTTCTGCCACTTCCTTTTGCCACTTCCTTCTGTCCTTTCACCACTTGCTTCCTTACTTCCGCCACTTCTTTCCGCCACATCTGTCGTTCCTACCACCACTTCCTTACTGCTGTTCCTTCCTTCCTTCCACCCGTTCTGTCTGCCACTTCCAACCTTCCATCCGCCACTTCCTTTAGCCACTTCCTTCCTTCCTTCAACCACTTCCTTCCTTCCTGCCGCCACTTCCTTTAGCCATTTCCTTCCTTCCGCCCCTTCCTTCCTTCCTTTAGCCATTTCCTTCCTTCCGCCCCTTCCTTCCTTCCTTTAGCCATTTCCTTCCTTCCGCCCCTTCCTTCCTTCCTTTAGCCATTTCCTTCCTTCCGCCCCTTCCTTCCTTCCTTTAGCCATTTCCTTCCTTCCGCCCCTTCCTTCCTTCCTTTAGCCATTTCCTTCCTTCCGCCCCTTCCTTCCTTCCTTTAGCCATTTCCTTCCTTCCGCCCCTTCCTTCCTTCCTTTAGCCATTTCCTTCCTTCCGCCCCTTCCTTCCTTCCTTTAGCCATTTCCTTCCTTCCGCCCCTTCCTTCCTTCCTTTAGCCATTTCCTTCCTTCCGCCCCTTCCTTCCTTCCTTTAGCCATTTCCTTCCTTCCGCCCCTTCCTTCCTTCCTTTAGCCATTTCCTTCCTTCCGCCCCTTCCTTCCTTCCTTTAGCCATTTCCTTCCTTCCGCCCCTTCCTTCCTTCCTTTAGCCATTTCCTTCCTTCCGCCCCTTCCTTCCTTCCTTTAGCCATTTCCTTCCTTCCGCCCCTTCCTTCCTTCCTTTAGCCATTTCCTTCCTTCCGCCCCTTCCTTCCTTCCTTTAGCCATTTCCTTCCTTCCGCCCCTTCCTTCCTTCCTTTAGCCATTTCCTTCCTTCCGCCCCTTCCTTCCTTCCTTTAGCCATTTCCTTCCTTCCGCCCCTTCCTTCCTTCCTTTAGCCATTTCCTTCCTTCCGCCCCTTCCTTCCTTCCTTTAGCCATTTCCTTCCTTCCGCCCCTTCCTTCCTTCCTTTAGCCATTTCCTTCCTTCCGCCCCTTCCTTCCTTCCTTTAGCCATTTCCTTCCTTCCGCCCCTTCCTTCCTTCCTTTAGCCATTTCCTTCCTTCCGCCCCTTCCTTCCTTCCTTTAGCCATTTCCTTCCTTCCGCCCCTTCCTTCCTTCCTTTAGCCATTTCCTTCCTTCCGCCCCTTCCTTCCTTCCTTTAGCCATTTCCTTCCTTCCGCCCCTTCCTTCCTTCCTTTAGCCATTTCCTTCCTTCCGCCCCTTCCTTCCTTCCTTTAGCCATTTCCTTCCTTCCGCCCCTTCCTTCCTTCCTTTAGCCATTTCCTTCCTTCCGCCCCTTCCTTCCTTCCTTTAGCCATTTCCTTCCTTCCGCCCCTTCCTTCCTTCCTTTAGCCATTTCCTTCCTTCCGCCCCTTCCTTCCTTCCTTTAGCCATTTCCTTCCTTCCGCCCCTTCCTTCCTTCCTTTAGCCATTTCCTTCCTTCCGCCCCTTCCTTCCTTCCTTTAGCCATTTCCTTCCTTCCGCCCCTTCCTTCCTTCCTTTAGCCATTTCCTTCCTTCCGCCCCTTCCTTCCTTCCTTTAGCCATTTCCTTCCTTCCGCCCCTTCCTTCCTTCCTTTAGCCATTTCCTTCCTTCCGCCCCTTCCTTCCTTCCTTTAGCCATTTCCTTCCTTCCGCCCCTTCCTTCCTTCCTTTAGCCATTTCCTTCCTTCCGCCCCTTCCTTCCTTCCTTTAGCCATTTCCTTCCTTCCGCCCCTTCCTTCCTTCCTTTAGCCATTTCCTTCCTTCCGCCCCTTCCTTCCTTCCTTTAGCCATTTCCTTCCTTCCGCCCCTTCCTTCCTTCCTTTAGCCATTTCCTTCCTTCCGCCCCTTCCTTCCTTCCTTTAGCCATTTCCTTCCTTCCGCCCCTTCCTTCCTTCCTTTAGCCATTTCCTTCCTTCCGCCCCTTCCTTCCTTCCTTTAGCCATTTCCTTCCTTCCGCCCCTTCCTTCCTTCCTTTAGCCATTTCCTTCCTTCCGCCCCTTCCTTCCTTCCTTTAGCCATTTCCTTCCTTCCGCCCCTTCCTTCCTTCCTTTAGCCATTTCCTTCCTTCCGCCCCTTCCTTCCTTCCTTTAGCCATTTCCTTCCTTCCGCCCCTTCCTTCCTTCCTTTAGCCATTTCCTTCCTTCCGCCCCTTCCTTCCTTCCTTTAGCCATTTCCTTCCTTCCGCCCCTTCCTTCCTTCCTTTAGCCATTTCCTTCCTTCCGCCCCTTCCTTCCTTCCTTTAGCCATTTCCTTCCTTCCGCCCCTTCCTTCCTTCCTTTAGCCATTTCCTTCCTTCCTTCCCTCCCTATGGCACTTCCTTTTGCCAATTCTTTCCTTCCTTAGGCCACTTCTTTTTGCCACTTCCTTCAATCCTTCCTCCACTTCATTCTGCCGCTTCCTTTCTTCCTTTTGTCACTTCTTTCCAGCACTTCCTTCCTTCCTTCTGCCACTTCCCTTTGCCAAGTTCTTCCTCCCTTCTGCTGCTTCCTTCCATCACTTCCTACATTCCTCCTGCCACTTCCTTCCGCCACTTCCTTCCTTCCTTCTGCCACTTACTTCCGCCACTTTCTTCCTTCCTTCCGCCGCTTCCTTTTGCCACTTCCTTCCTACCTTCCTTCCTTCCTTCCGCCACTTCATTCCGCAAGTTCCTTTCTTGTTACCTCCACTTCTTTTTGCAACTTCTTTCCTTCCTTGCGCCATGTCCTCCCAGCACTTCCTTCCTTCATTCCGCCACATCTTTGTGCCACTTCCTCCCTTCCTTCTGCCACTTCCTTCCGCCACTTCTTTCCTTGATTCGGCCATTTCCTTCAGCAAATTTCTTCCTTCCTTCCGCTACTTCCCTCCGCCACTTTCTTTCTTCCTTCCGCCGCTTCCTTCCGTCACTTCCTTCCTTCCTTCTGCCACTTCTTTCCCAATCATCCGTACATCCTTCTGCCACTTTCTTACGCCACTTTTTTCCTTACTTCCGCCACTTCCTTTTGCCAATTCCTTCCTTCCTTCTGTCACTTCCATACGCCACTTCCTTCTTTCCTTCCTTCACTTCCTTCCTTCACTTCCTTCTGTATTTCCGCCACTGCCTTTTGCCACTTCCTACCTTCCTTCTGCATCTCCCTTCCGCCACTTCCATCCTAACGCCACTACTTTCCGCTGCTTCCTCCCTTCCTTATGCCACTTCCTTTTGCCAATTTTTCCATCCTTCCGCCACTTCCTTTCTTCCTTCCACCACTTCCTTCCACCACTTCCTTCCTTCCTTCCGCCACTTCCTTCCTTCTTTCCTTCCGGGACCTCCTTTTGCCAATTCTTTCCTTCCTTAGGCCACTTCTTTTTGCCACTTCCTTCCTTCCGCCACTTCCTTCCACCACTTCCTTTCTTCCCTTTGCCACTTCTTTCCAGCACTTCCTTCTATCCTTTCGCCATTTCCTTCTGTCACTCCTACCTTCCTCCTGCCACTACCTTCCGCCCCTTCCTTCCTTCCTTCCGCCGCTTTCTTCTGCCTATTAATTCTTTCCTTCCGCCATTTCCTTCCTTCATTCCTTCCTTCTGCCATTGTCGTTTGCCACTTCCTTCCTTCCTTCTGCCCCTTCCTTCTGCCACTTGTTTTCTTCCTTCAGCCATTTTTTCTGTGACGTCCTTCATACCTTATGGGACTGCCTTTTGCCACATTTTTCCATCCTTCTGGCACTTCGTTTGTTCCTCCTGCCACTTCCTTCCGCCACTTCCTTCCTTCCGTCTGGCACTTCTTTCCAGCCCTTCCTTCCTTCTGCTATTTCCTTTCGCCAATTTCTTCCTTCTTTCCTTCCGCCACTTCCTTCCGCCACTTCCTTCCGCCACTTTCTTCCTTAATTCCGCCGCTTCCTTTTGCCACTTCCTTCCTTTTTCTGCCACTTCCTTCTGCCACTTCCTTTCTTCCTTTCGCTGCTTCTTTCCAGCACTTCCTTCCTTCCTTCCACCATTTCCTTCCGCCAATTTCTTCCTTCATTCCACCAGTTCCCTCCACCAAATTCTTCCTTCCACCGCTTCCTTCCGTCACATCCTACCTTCCTCAGGCCACTTCCTCCCGCCACTTCCTTCCTTCCGCAATTATCTTTTGCCACTTCCTTCCTTCCTTCTGCCCCTTCCTTCCTCCACTTCCTTCCTTCCTTCACCCATTTTTTCATTCACTTCCTTCCTCCCTATGGCACTTCCTTTTGCCACTTTTTTCCATCCTTTCGCAACTTCCTTCCCTCTGCCACTTCCTTCCACATTTCCTTCCTTCCTTCCGCCACTACATCTTGCCACTTCCTTCCTTCTTTTGCCACTTCCTTCCCTCCTTCCGGCACTTCCTTCGGGCCCTTCGTCCGCCACTTCCACAACTTCCTTCCGCAAATAAATTCCTTCCTTCGGGCACTTCCTTCCGTCCTTCTACCATTATCTTTTGCCACTTCCTTCCTTCATTCTGCCACTTCCTTCCGCCACTTCCTGCCTTCCTTCCGCCACTTCTTTCTGCCACAGCCGTCCTTCCTTCCGCCACTTCCTTTAGACATTTTCTTTCTTTCTTTCTGCCACTTCTTTCCGCCATTTCCTTCCCTCCTTATGCCACTTCCTTTTGCCACTTCCTTCCCTCCTTAGGCCACTTCCTTCCGCCACTTTATTCTGCCTCTTCCTTCCAACCTTCCGCCACTTCCTTCCACTGTTGTTCGTCATTTTTTCGCCACTTATTTCCAGCACTTCCTTCCTTTCTTCCGCCACTTCATTCTGCAGCTTCCTTCCTTCCTTCCGCCAGTTCCTTTTGCAACTTCCTTCCTTCCTTCCGCCATTTCCTTCGTTACATCCACCACTTCCTTTTGCCAATTCCTTCCTTCCCTCCGCCACTTCCTTACGCCTCTTCCTTTATTCCTTCTACCACTACCTTCCGCCACTTCCTTCTTTCCTTCGGCCACTTTCTTCCGTCACTTCCTTCCTTCTATTCCACCATTTTTTCCGCCACTTCCTTCCCTCCTTATGCCACTTCCTTTTGCCACTTCCTTACTCCATTAGTCCTCTTCCTTTTGACACTTTCTCCCTTCCTTCTGCCATTTCCTTTCGCCACTTCCTTCCATTCTTCCGCCACTTCCTTCCTTCCTTCCTTCCTTCCGCCACTTCCTTCCGCCAGTTCCTTCCTTCCTTCGCCACTTCCCTTTGCCAATTCCTTCTTTCCTTAGGCCACTTCTTTTTGCCACTTCCTTCCATCCTTCCTCCACTTCCTTCGTTCCTTCCGCCACTCCCTTCTTTCCTTAGGCCACTTCTTTTTGCCACTTCCTTCCATCCTTCCTCCACTTCCTTCGTTCCTTCCGCCACTTCCTTTCTTCCTTCCCCCACTTCTTTCCTGCACTTCCTTCCTTCGTGATGCCATTTCCTTCCGCCAATTTCTTGCTTCCTTTAGTCACTTCCCTCCGCCACTTTCTTCCTTCCTTCTATCGCTTCCTTCTGTCACTTCCTACCTTCCTCCTGCCAATTCCTTGCACCCCTTCCATCCTTCCTTCCGCCACTTGCTTCTGCTATGTAATTCCTTCCTTCCGCCACTTCTTTCCTTCATTCCGCCACGTCCTTTTTCCACTTCCTTCATTCCCTCCGCCACTTCCTTACGCCTCTTCCTTCCTTCCTTCTACCACTTCCTTCCGCCACTCCCTTCTTTCCTTCGGCCACTGTCTCCTGCCACTTCCTTCCTTCTATTCCACCATTTTTTCCGCCACTTCCTTCCCTCCTTATGCCACTTCCTTTTGCCACTTCCTTACTCCATTAGTCCTCTTCCTTTTGACACTTTCTCCCTTCCTTCTGCCATTTCCTTTCGCCACTTCCTTCCATTCTTCCGCCACTTCCTTCCTTCCTTCCTTCCTTCCGCCACTTCCTTCCGCCAGTTCCTTCCTTCCTTCGCCACTTCCCTTTGCCAATTCCTTCTTTCCTTAGGCCACTTCTTTTTGCCACTTCCTTCCATCCTACCTCCACTTCCTTCGTTCCTTCCGCCACTCCGTTCTTTCCTTAGGCCACTTCTTTTTGCCACTTCCTTCCATCCTTCCTCCACTTCCTTCGTTCCTTCCGCCACTTCCTTTCTTCCTTCCCCCACTTCTTTCCTGCACTTCCTTCCTTCGTGATGCCATTTCCTTCCGCCAATTTCTTGCTTCCTTTAGTCACTTCCCTCCGCCACTTTCTTCCTTCCTTCTATCGCTTCCTTCTGTCACTTCCTACCTTCCTCCTGCCAATTCCTTGCACCCCTTCCATCCTTCCTTCCGCCACTTGCTTCTGCTATGTAATTCCTTCCTTCCGCCACTTCTTTCCTTCATTCCGCCACGTCCTTTTTCCACTTCCTTCATTCCCTCCGCCACTTCCTTACGCCTCTTCCTTCCTTCCTTCTACCACTTCCTTCCGCCACTCCCTTCTTTCCTTCGGCCACTGTCTCCTGCCACTTCCTTCCTTCTATTCCACCATCTTTTTCCGCCACTTCCTTCCGCTACTTAATTTTTTGTTCCGCCACTTCCTTCCTTCCTTCCACCAAAATCTTTTGACCCTTCCTTCCTTCCACCAGTCCTTTCTACTCATCCGTCCTTTATTCCGCCCCTTCCTTCCGCCACTTCTTTCTTTACGTCTGGCATATCATTTTGCCAATTCCTTCCTTCCCTCCACCACTTCCTTTCCCCTCTTCCTGCCTTCCTTCCACCCCTTCCTTCCGCCATTTCCTTCTTTCTTTCCACCACTTTCTTCTGCCACTTCCTTCCCTCCATTCCGCAATTTTTTCCTGCCACTTCCTTCCCTCTTATGCCACTTCCTTTTGTCAGTTCCTTCCTCCCTTAGGCATCTTCCTTTTGACACTTCCTCCCTTCCTTCCGCCATGTTTTTTTTGCCACGTCCTTCTCTTCTTCTGCCACTTCCTTCCTTCCTTCCGCCACTTCCTTCCGCCACTTCCTTCCTTCCTTCCGCCACTTCCTTTTGCCAATTCCTTCCTTCCTTAGACCACTTCTTTTTGCCACTTCCTTCCATCCTTCCGCCACTTCCTTCCTTTGTTCCGCCACTTCCTTCCTTCCATCCGCCACTTCTTTCCAGCACTTCCTTCCTTCCTTATGCCATTTCCTTCCACCAATTTCTTCCTTCGTTCTGCCACTTCCCTCCGCCACTTTCTTCCTTCCTTCCGCCGCTTCCTTCCGTCACTTCCTACCTTCCTTCCGCCATTTCCTTCCGCTACATAATTCCTTCCTTCCGCCTCTTCCTTCCCTCCTTTCACTACTTCCTTCTGCCACTTCATTCTTTTCTTCCGCCACTTTCTTCCGCCACTTCCTTACTTCCTTCCGACACGTCCTTCCGTCACTTCCTTCCTCCATTCTGCCATTTTTTTCTGCCAACTCCTTCTTTCCTTCTGACACTTCCTTCCGCCACTTCATTCTTTCCTTCCGCCACTTCCTTCCCCTACTTAATTCCTTCCTTCCACCACTTCCTTCCTTCTTGCCGCCATTATCTTTTGCCTCTTCCTTCCTTCCCTCCGCCATCTCCTTCTGCCACTTCCTTTCTTCCTTTCGCCGCTTCTTTCCTGCACTTCCTTCCTTCCTTTGGCCCCTTCCTCCCACTACTTCCTTCTTTCCTTCCGCCACTTCCCTTTTGCCACTTCCGGCACTTCCTTCCGCCTCTTCCTTCATTCCTTCCACCACTTTCTTCCTTCCTTCCTACCTTCCTCCTTTCCTTCCTTCCTTCCTTCTGTCCTTCATTCCTTCCTTTCTTCCTTCCTTTGTTCCTTCCTTCCTCCCTTCCTTCCTTCCATCCTTCCTTCCTTCCTTCCTTCCCTCCTTCATTCCTTCCTTTCTTTCTTCCGCAATTCCGACACTTCCTTCGGCCACTACCGTCTTTCTTTCCGCCACTTCCGTCTTTCATTCCTCGACTTCCTTTTGCCAATTCCTTCCTTCCTT
>VZSU01000752.1:8621-20837 GCA_013398715.1 Nesospiza acunhae | reverse complement strand
AGGAAGTGCATAAAATGCCACGAGTGGGTGAAGGAAGTGGCTGAAGTGGTGGAAGGAAGTGCCGGAAATGGCAGAAGGAAGTGTCGGAGGAAAGTAGGAAGTGGCAGAAGGAAGGTCTGGAATTGTCAGAGGGAAGTGATGGAAGGAAGGAAGGACGAAGTGGCGGAAGAAAGTGCCGGAAGTGGTGGAAGGTAGTGCCGGAAGTGTTTCAAGGAAGTGGTGAGGGAAAGTAGGAAGTGGCGGAAGCATGTGCCGGAAGTGGCAGAAAGAAGTGGTGGAAGGAAGGATGTAAGTAGAGTGGGGGAAGGAAGTGCCGGAAGTGGCGGAAGGAAGGAAGGAAGGAAATGGCAGAATGAAGCAGCGGAGAGAGGGCAGGAAGCGGCGGAAGGAAGAGGTGGAAGTGGTAGACCTAAGTGACAAAAGGAAGGACGGAAGTGGCGGAGTAAAGTGCCGGAAGTGGCGGAGGAATATGGCGGCCGTGGTGGAAGGAAGTGCCGGAAAGAAGAAATTAAGTGCTGGAAGGATGTGCCGGAAGTGGCAGAAGGAAGTGGTAGAAGTGGCGGAAGGAAGTGGCGGAAGTGGCAGAAGGAAGTGCCGGAAGGGGCAGAAGGAAGTGCCGGAAGGGGCAGAAGGAAGTGCCGGAAGGGGCAGAAGGAAGTGCCGGAAGGGGCAGAAGGAAGTGCCGGAAGGGGCAGAAGGAAGTGCCGGAAGGGGCAGAAGGAAGTGCCGGAAGGGGCAGAAGGAAGTGCCGGAAGGGGCAGAAGGAAGTGCCGGAAGGGGCAGAAGGAAGTGCCGGAAGGGGCAGAAGGAAGTGCCGGAAGGGGCAGAAGGAAGTGCCGGAAGGGGCAGAAGGAAGTGCCGGAAGGGGCAGAAGGAAGTGCCGGAAGGGGCAGAAGGAAGTGCCGGAAGGGGCAGAAGGAAGTGCCGGAAGGGGCAGAAGGAAGTGCCGGAAGGGGCAGAAGGAAGTGCCGGAAGGGGCAGAAGGAAGTGCCGGAAGGGGCAGAAGGAAGTGCCGGAAGGGGCAGAAGGAAGTGCCGGAAGGGGCAGAAGGAAGTGCCGGAAGGGGCAGAAGGAAGTGCCGGAAGGGGCAGAAGGAAGTGCCGGAAGGGGCAGAAGGAAGTGCCGGAAGGGGCAGAAGGAAGTGCCGGAAGGGGCAGAAGGAAGTGCCGGAAGGGGCAGAAGGAAGTGCCGGAAGGGGCAGAAGGAAGTGCCGGAAGGGGCAGAAGGAAGTGCCGGAAGGGGCAGAAGGAAGTGCCGGAAGTGGCAGAAGGAAGTGGCGGAAGGAAGGAAGGAAGGACGTGGTGGAAGGAAGTGGCAGAAGTACAGAAGGAAGTGGCAGAATAAAGGAATTAAATGGTGGAAGGAAGTGCCAGAAGTGGCGGGAGGAAGTGGAGGAAGGAAGTGTTGAATTGGCAGAAGGATGTGGCCGTTAAAGATAGTAAGTAAAGGAAGGAAGTGCCGGAAGTGGCAGAAGGAAGTTCTGGAAGCCCCAGAAGGAAGTTCTGGAAGTGGTGCCAGGATGTGGCGGAAAGAAAGAAGAAAGTTGCGGAAAGAAGTGCCAGAACTGGCAGAAGGAAGTGGGGACAGGAAGTGCCGGAAGTGGTGAAAGGAAGCGACGAGGGAAAGTAGGAAGGGGTGGAAGCAACTGGCAGAAGTGGTGGAAGGAAGTGCCAGAAGTGGCGGAAGGAAGCGCTGGCAATGGCAGAAGGAAGTGGGGACAGGAAGTGCCGGAAGTGGCAGAAGGAAATATCGGAAGTGGCTTAAAGCAGTGGGAGAAAAAAGGAAGGAAATGGCGGAATGAATGCCAGAACTGGCAGAAGGAAGTGGGGACAGGAAGTGCCGGAAGTGGCAGAAGGAAATATCGGAAGTGGCTTAAAGCAGTGGGAGAAAAAAGGAAGGAAATGGCGGAATGAATGCCAGAACTGGCAGAAGGAAGTGGGGACAGGAAGTGCCGGAAGTGGCAGAAGGAAATATCGGAAGTGGCTTAAAGCAGTGGGAGAAAAAAGGAAGGAAATGGCGGAATGAATGCCAGAACTGGCAGAAGGAAGTGGGGACAGGAAGTGCCGGAAGTGGCAGAAGGACGTGCCGGAAGTAGAGGAAGGAAGTGGCAGAAGGAAATATCGGAAGTGGCTTAAAGCAGTGGCAGAAAAAAGGAAGGAAATGGCGGAAGGAAGTGCTGGCAATGGCAGAAGGAAGTGCGGGAAGAAGGTAGGAAGTAGCGGAAGGAAGTGCCAGGAGTGGCAGAAGGGAGTGGTAGAAGGAAGTGGCGGAAGGAAGTGGCAGAAGTGGCAGCAGGAAGTGTCAAAAGGAAAGAAGGAAGTGCCAGAAATGGCGGAAGGAAGTGGCGGAAAAAAGTCCCAGAAGTGGCGGAAGGAAGTGGGGGAAAAAAGTGCCGGAAGTTGCGGAAAAAAGGGCCGGAAGTGGTTGAAGGAAGTGCAAGAAGTGGCGATAAAAAGTGGGATAAGGAAGGAAGTAAATGGCGGAAGGAAGTGCCGGAAGTGGCGGAATGAAGTAGCGGAGGAAGGAAGGAAGTGGCCGGAGGAAGTGCCGGAAATGCCAGAAGTGGCTGAAGGAATTGGAAGAAGCTGCGGAAGAAAGTGCCGGAAATGGCAGAAGGAAGTAGCAGAGGAAGGTAGGAAATGGCAGAAGGAAGTGCCAGAAACGGTGAAAGTGGCAGAAGGAAGTGGCAGAAGGAAATGCCGGAAGTGGGGAAGGAAGTGTCGGAAGGAAGTGAAGGAAAGGCCGGAAGGAAGTGTCGGAAGGAAGTGAAGGAAAGGCCGGAAGGAAGTGTCGGAAGGAAGTGAAGGAAAGGCCGGAAGGAAGTGTCGGAAGGAAGTGAAGGAAAGGCCGGAAGGAAGTGTCGGAAGGAAGTGAAGGAAAGGCCGGAAGGAAGTGTCGGAAGGAAGTGAAGGAAAGGCCGGAAGGAAGTGTCGGAAGGAAGTGAAGGAAAGGCCGGAAGGAAGTGTCGGAAGGAAGTGAAGGAAAGGCCGGAAGGAAGTGGTGGACGAAAGGAAGGAAATGGCAAAAGGAAGTGGCAGAAGTGGTGGAAGGAAATTGCAGAAATAAGGAAGTAATTGCGGAAGGAAGTGTCGGAAGTGGTGCAAGGAAAGAACGAAATGACGAAAGGAAGCGGCGGAAGGAAGGCAGGAAGTGCCAGAAGGAAGTGGCGGATGTGGCAGAAGGAAGGGGCGGAAAGAAGGAATTAAATGGCGGAAGGAAGTGCCAGAAGTGGCGGAAGGAAATAGCGGAGAAAGGTACTAAGTGGCGAAAGGACGTGCCACTTCCTTCCAGAAGTGCCGGAACTGGCGGAAGGAAGTGGAAGAAGTGGCGGAAGAAAATGGTGGAAGGAATGAAGGAAGTGGCGGAAAAAGGTGCCGGCAGTGGGGGAAGCAAATGGTGGAAGGAATGAAGGAAGTGGCGAAAGAAGGTGCCGGCAGTGGGGGAAGTAAATGGCGGAAAGAAGAAAGTAAGTGGCAGAAGGAAGTGCCAGAAATTGCAGAAGGTAGTGGCAGAAAAAAGGAAGGGAATGGTGGCAGAAAGTGCCCAAAGTGGCGGAAGAAAGTTGCGGAAGAAGTTAAAAAGTGGCGGAAGGAAGTGCCGGAAGTGGCGGAAGTGGCGGAAGGAAGTGGCGGAACAAAGTGAAGGAAGTGCTTCAAGGAAGTGGCGAGGGAATGCAGGAAGTGGGGGAAGCAAGTGCCGGAAATGCCGGAAATGGCGGAAGGAGGTGTCGAATGGGGCGCAAGGAAGTGCTGGAAGTGGCGGAAGGGTGTGGCAGAAAAAAGGAAGGAAATGGCAGAAGGAAGTGCCAGAAGAGGCGGAAGGCAGTAGCGGAGGAAAGTAGGAACTGGCGGAAGGAAGAGCCGGAATTGGCGGATATGGGGAAGGAAGTGGCGGAAGAAAGTGCCGGAAGTGGCGGAAGGAAGTGCCGGAAGTATGTCAAGGAAGTGGCGAGGGAAAGAAGGAAGTAGCGGAAGCAAGTGCCGGAAGTGGAGGAAAGAATTGGCGGATGGAAGGATGGAAGTAAGTGGCAGATGGAAGTGCCTGAAGTGGTGGAAGGAAGGAAGGAAATGGCGGAAGGAAGCGGCAGAAGGAAGGCAGGAAGTGGTGGAAGGAAGGAAGGAAACGGCAGAAGGAAGTGGCGGAGGTTGCAGATGGAAGTGGCAGAAGGAAGGAAATGTCGGAAGGAAGTTCCGGAAGTGCTGGAAGAAAGTGGCATAAGGAAGTGCCATAATTGTTGGAACGGGAGGAAGGAAGTGTCGGAAGTGGCGAAAGGAAGGAAGGGAATGAAGGAAGGAAGCGGCGGAAGGAAGGCAGGAAGTGGCAGAAGGAAGAGCCGGAAGTGGCAGAACGAAGTGGTGGAAGAATGGAAGGAAGTGGCGGAAGGAAGTGGTCGAAATGGCAGAAGGGAGTGGCTGAAAGAAGGAATTAGATGGCGGAAGGAAGTGCCGGAAGTGGTGGAAGGAAATAGCGGAGAAAGGTAGGAAGTGGCAGAAGGAAGTGGTGGAAGGAAGTGCCGGAAGTGGCAGAAGCAAGTGGCGGAGTAAAGGAAATACATGGCAGAAGGAAGTGCCGGAAGTGGCGGAAGGAATTGGGGGAAGGAAGTGAAGAATGTGGTGAAAGGAAGTGGTGGAAAGAAGGAAGGAAATGGCGAAAGGAAGTGCCTGAAGTGGCGGAAGGAAGTGGTGGTAGGAAGTGCTGGATGTGGTGGTAGGAAGTGGCGGAAAGAAGGCTGGAAGTAGAGTGGGGGAAGGAAGTGCTGGAAGTGGCGGAAGGAAGGAAGGAAATGGCAGAATGAAGCAGCGGAAAGAGGGCATGAAGCGGCGGAAGGAAGAGCCGGAAGTGGCAGAACTAAGTGGCAGAAGGAAGGAAGGAAGTGGCGGAGGGAAGTGCCGGAAGTGGCAGAAGCATGTGCCGGCATGGTGGAAGGAAGTGGCTGAAAGAAGGAATAAAGTGGCGGAAGGAAGTGTCGTAAGTGGCGGAAGGAAGGGTAGAAGTGGCGGAAGTGGCAGAAGTAAATGCTGGAAGTGGCGGAAGAAACTACCAGAAATGGCAAAAGGAAGTGGGGGAAGGAAGTGCCGGAAGTTGCGGAAGGAAATGCCAGAAGTGGTTGAAGGAAGTGGGGGAAGGAAGGAAGTAAATGGCGGATGGAAATGCCTGAAGTGGCAGAATGAATTAGCGGAGGAAGGAAGGAAGTGGCGGAAGGAAGTGGCGAAAGTGCCAGAAATGGCAGAAGGAAGTATAGGAGGAAGGTAGGAAGTGGCAGAAGGAAGTTCCGGAAATGGCGGAAGTGGCGGAAGGAAGTAGCAGAAGGAAGTGGCGGAAAGAAGTTAAAAAGTGGCGGAAGGAAAGAAGGAAGTGGCGGAAGGAAGTGGCAGAACTGGGGGAAGGGATTGCTGGAAGTGGGGGAGGAATTGTCAGAAGAAAGTGAAGGAAGAGCCGGAAGGAAGTGGTGGAAGAAAGGAAGCAAGTGTTGGAAGAAAGTGGCAGAAGTGGCGGAAGGAAATCGCAGAAAGAAGGAAGTAAGTGCGGAAGGAAGTGTCGGAAGTGGCGGAAGGAAGTCAAGGAAGGAAGGAAGGAAATGGTGGAATGAAGTCCCGGAAGTGGCGGAAGCAAGTGACGGAAAGAAGGAAGTAAATGGCAGAAGGAAGTGCCGGAAGTAGCGGAAGGAATTGGGAGAAGGATGTGCAGAATGTGGCAAAAGGAAGTGGTGGAAAGAAGGAAGAAAATGGCAGAAGGAAGTGCCGCAAGTGGCGGAAGGAAATGGCGGAAGGAAGTGCTGGAAGTGGCTTAAGGAAGTGCCAGAAGTGGTTCAAGGAAATTTCGAGGGAAAGTAGGAAGTGGCGGAATAAGTTCAGGAAGTGGCGGAAAGAATTGGGGTATGGAAGTGAGAAATGTGGCAGAAGGAAGTGGCAGAAAGAAAGAAGGAAATGTCGGAAGGAAGTTCCGGAAGTGCCGGAAGAAAGTGGCGTAAGGAAGTACCGGAATTAGTGGAAGGAAGTGCGGGAACTGGTAGAAGGACGTCCCGGGAGTGGAGGAAGGAAGGAAGGAAAAGACGGAAGGAACTGGCGGAAGGAAGGCAGGAAGTGGCGGATGGAAGAGCCGGAAGTGGCAGAAGGAATTAGCAGAAAGAAGGAATTAGATGGCGGAAGGAAGTTCCGGAAATGGCTGAAGGAAGCTGAGGAAGGAAGTGCTGAATTGGTGGAAAGAGGTGGAGGAAAGAAGGAAGTAAGTGGCAGAAGGAAGTGCCGGAAGTGGCGGAAGGAATTAGCTGAGGAAGGTAGGAAGTGGCAGAAGGAAGTGCTGGAAATGCTGGAAGTGGCGGAAGGCAGTGGCGGAAGTGGCGGAAGGGAGTGCCGGAAATGGCAGAAGGAAGTAGTGGAGGAAGGTAGGAAGTTGCGAAGGAAGTGCCTGAAATGGCGGAAGTGGCATAAGGAAGTGCCGGAACTGGCAGAAAGAAGTGGCGGAAAGAAGGAAGGAAGTGGTGTTAGGAAGAAAATGCGGGAAGTCGGAAGGAAGTGCCAGAAGGAAGAGAAGGAAATGGCAGAAAGAAGGAAGTACGTGCAGAAGGAAGTGGTGGAAGTGGCAGAAGGAAGTGAGGGAAGGAAGGAAGGAAATGGCAGAAGGAAGTGCCGGAAGGGAGGAAGGAAGTAGTGGAGTAAGGTAGGAAGAGGTGGAAGGAAGTGCCAGAAATGCAGGAAGTGGCACAAGGAAGTGGCAGAAGTGGCGAAAGGAAGTGCTGGAAGTGGCAGAAGGAAGTGGCAGAAGAAAAGAAGGAAATGGCAGAAGGAAGTGCCGGAAGTGGAGGGAGGAAGTGGCGGAAGGGAGGAAGAAGTTGGCGGAAAGAAGGAAGTGGAGGAAGTGGTGGAAGGAAGTGCTGGAAGTGGCGGAGGGAAGTGACAGAAAGAAGGAAGTAAGTGGCGGAAGGAAATGGAGGAAGTGGTGGAAGGAAATGGAGGACGTGGTGGAAGGAAGTGCTGGAAGTGGCGGAAGGAAGCGGCAGAAGGAAGCAAGGATGTGGCAGAAGGAAAGAAGGAAGTGGAGGAAGGAAGTGCCAGAAGTGGCAGATGGAATGGGGTAAAGGACATGCCGGAATTGGCGGAATGAAGTGCCAAAAATGGAGGAAGGAAGTGGCGGAAGGATAAGGCCAGAAGTGGCAGAAGGATAAGGCCAGAAGTGGCAGAAGGATGTGGTGGAAGGAAGTGGCGGAAATGGCGGAAGGAAGTGGCGGAAAAACAGACGAAAATGGCGGAAGGAAGTGCGGGAAGTGGTGGAAGGAAGTAGCGGAGGAAGGTAGGGAGTAGCGGAAGGAATTGCCTGAAGTGGCCGAAGGGAGTGTCAGAAAGAAGGAAGGAAGTTCCAGAAATGGCAGAAGGAAGTGATGGAAGGAAGGAAGAATGTGGCGGAAGAAAATGCCGCCAGTGGTGGAAGCAAGTGGCGGAAAGAAGTAAGTGGCGAAAGGAAGTGCCGGAAGTGGCGGAAGGAATTGGGGGAAGGAAGTGCTGAATGAGGCAAAAGGAAGTGGCAGAAAGAGGGAAGGAAATGGGGAAAGGAAGTGCCGGAGGTGGAAGAAAAAAGTGGCGTAAGGAAGTGCCGGAATTGGCGGAAGGAAGTGCTGGAAGTGGAGGAAGGAAATGGCGAAAGGAAGGAAGGAAGTGGCAGAAGAAAGAGCCAGAAATGCGGAAGGAATTGGCGGAAGGAAGTGCCAGAAGTGGTGGAAGGAAGTGGCAAGGTAAAGTAGGAAACGGCTGAAGCAAGTGCTGGTAGTGGCGGAAGGAACTGGCAGACGGAAGGATGGAAGTAAGTGGGGGAAGGAAGTGCCAGAAGTGGCAGAAGGAAGGAAGGAAATGGCAGAAGGAAGTGGCGGAAGGAAGGCAGGTAGTGGCGGAAGGAGGAGCCGGAAGTGGGGGAAGGAAGTGCTGGAATTGGAGGAAGTAAGTCGCGGAAGGAAGTGGCGGAAAGAAGGAAGGAAAAGGCAGAAGGAAATGCCGGAAGTGGTGGAAGGAAGTAGCGGAGGAACGTAGGAAGTATCGAAAGGAAGTCGCGGAAGCGGCGGAAGGAAGTGGCAGAAGGAGGGAAGGAAGTGCCAGAAGGAAGTGCCAGCAGTGGCGGAAGCAAGTGGTGGAAAGAAGGAAGAAAGTGGTGGAAGGAAGTGCTGGAAGTGGTGCAAGGAATTGGGGGAAGGAAGTGTCGAAAGTGGATGCAGGAAGTGGTGGAAAGAAAGACGTAAGTTGCAGAAGGAAGTGCCGGAAGTGGCGGAAGGAAGTAGTGGAGTAAGGTAAAAAGTGGCGGAAGGAAGTGCCGGAAGTGGCAGAAGTGGCGGAATGAAGTGGCGGAAGGAAGTGGCAAAAGGAAGTGCCTGAAGTGGCGTAAGGGAGTGGCATAAGAAAGTGGCAGAGGGAAGTTCCGGAAGTCGAGGAAGGAAGTGGCAGAAGGAAGGAAGGAAGTGCCAGAAATGGCGGAAGGTACTGGCAGAAGGAATGAAGTGGCAGAAGGAAGTGCCGGCAGTGGCGGAAGCAAGTGGTGGAATGAAGGAAGTAAGTGGCGGAAGGAAGTGCCGGAAGTGGCGGAAGGAATTGGTGGAAGGAAGTGCCAAATGTGGTGGAAGGAAGTGACAGAAAGAAGGAAGGAAATTGCAGAAGGAAGTGCCGGAAGTGGCAGAAGGAAGTAGCGGAGGAAAGTAGGAATATCGGAAGGAAGTCGCAGAAGCGGCGTAAGTGGTGGAAGGAAGTCACGGAAGGAAGTGCCCGAAGTGGCGGAAGGTAGTGCCAGAAGAGGTTCATGGAAGTGGCGACGGAAAGTAGGTAGTGGCAGAAGCAAGTGGCGGAAGGAAGGATGTAAGTAAGTGGGGGAAGGAAGTGCTGGAAGTGGCAGAAAAAAGGAAGGAAAACGCAGATGGAAGTGCCAGAAGAGGGGGACGGAAGTAGTGAGGAAAGTAGGAAGAGGCGGAAGGAAGAGCCAGAAGTGGTGGATGTGGCAGAAGGAAGTGGTGAAAATATGTCACGGGTGTGGCGAGGGAAGAAGGAAGTGGCGGAAGCAAGTGCCGGAAGTGGGGGAAGGAAGTGGCAGAAGGTAGGATGGAAGTAAGTGGTGGATGGAAGTGCCGGAAGTGGCGGAAGGAAGGAAGGAAATGGCGGAAGGAAGCGGCAGAAGGAAGGCAGGAAGTGGCGGAAGGAAGTGGCGGAGGTGGCGGAAGGAAGCTGGGGAAAGGAGGAATTTAGTGGCGGAAGGAAGTGCCAGAAGTGGCGGAAAGAAGTGGCGGAAGGAAGGAAGTAAGTGGTGGAAGGAAGTGCCGGAAGTGGCACAAGGAATTGGGGGAAGGAAGTGCCGAAAGGGGTGGAAGGAAGTGGCAAAAAGAAGTGCCGGAAGCAGCAGTAGTGGCGGAAGGAAGTGGCGGAAGAAAGATCGGGAAGTGACGGAAGGAAGTGGGGGAAGGAAGGATTGAAGTAAGTGGGGGAAGGAAGTGCCGAATGTGATGGAAGGAAGTGGCGGAAAGAAGGAAGGAAATGGCAGAAGCAAGTGCCGGAAGGGGCGGATGGAAGTAGCGGAGGAAAGTAGGAAGTATCGGAAGGAAATCGCGGAAGTGGCGGAGTGGCGGAAGGAAGTCACGGAAGGAAGTCCTGGAAGTGGTGGAAGGAAGTGCCAGAAGAGGTTCAAGGAAGCCATGATGGAAAGAAGGTAGTGGCAGAAGCAAGAGGCGGAAGGAAGGATGTAAGTGGGGGAAGGAAGTGCCGGAAGTGCCGGAAGGAAAGAAGGAAGTGGTGGTAGGAAGCAGCAGAAGGAAAGCAGGAACCGGCAGAAACAAGAGCCGGAAGTGGCAGAAGGAAGTGGCAGAAGGAAGGAAGGAAGTGGCAGAGGGAAGTGTCGGAATTGGCGGATGGAAGTGGCAGAAGGAAGGAAGGAAGTGGCAGAGGGAAGTGTCGGAATTGGCGGATGGAAGTGGCAGAAGGAAGGAAGTAAGTGGCGGAAGGACGTGCCAGAAGTGGCAGAAGGAATTGGAGGAAGGAAGTGCCGAACGTGGCAGAAGGAAGTGGCGCAAAGAAGGACATAAGTGGCAGAAGGAAGTGCCGGAAGTGGCGGAAGGAAGTAGTGCCGGAAGGTAAAAAGTGGTGGAAGGAAATGCTGGAAGTTGTTCAGCCAAGTGGTGAGGGAAACTAGAGAGTGGCAGAAGCAAGAGGCGCAAGGAAGGATGGAATTAAGTGAGGGAAGGAAGTGCCAGAAACGGCAGAAGGAAGGAAGCAAATGGCAGAAGGAACCTGCGGAAGGAAGGCAGGAAGTAGCGGAAAGAAGAGCCGGAAGAGGCAGAAGGAAGTGGCAGAAGGAAGGAAAGAAGTGGCAGAGGGAAGTGCCGGAACTGGTGGAAAGAAGTGGCAGAAATGGCGGAAGGAAGTGGCTGAAGCAAGGGCCAGAAGTGGAGGAGGGGAGTGGCAGACGGAAGGAAGAAAGTGCCAGAAATGGTGAAAGGAAGTGGCGGAAGTGGCGGAAGGAAGTGCCGGAAGTGGCGGAAGCAAGTGGTGGAAAGAAGGAAGTAAGTGTTGGAAGGAAGTGCTGGAAGAGGTGCAAGGAATTGGGGGAAGAAAGTGCCGAAAGTGGCGAAAGGAGGTGGCGGAAAGAACTAAGGAAATGGTAGAAGGAAGTGCCGGAAGCGGCGGAAGGAAGTGGTGGAATGAAGGAAGTAAGTGGTGGAAGGAAGTGCCGGAAGTGGCAGAAGGAATTGGGGGAAGGAAGTGGCGAATGTGGTGGAAGGAATTGGCGGAAAGAAGGAAGGAAATGGCAGAAGGAAGTGCCGGAAGTGGTTCAAGGAAGTGGCGATGGAAAGTAGGTAGTGGCAGAAGCAAGAGGCAGAAGGAAGGATCTAATTAAGTGGGGGAAGGAAGTGCCGGAAATTGTGGAAAGAAATGGGGGAGGGAAGTGTCAGAATTAGAGGAACGAAGTGCTGGAAGTTGTGGAAGGAAGGAAGGAAATGGCGGAAGGAAGCGGCGGAATGAAGGCAGGAAGTGGCGGAAGAAAGAACCGGAAGTGGCAGAAAGAAGTGGTGGAAGGAAGGAAGGAAGTGGTGGAAGGAAGTGCCAGAATTGGCGGAAGGAGGTGGCTGAAAGAAGGAATTAAGTGGAGGAAGGAAGTGCTGGAAATGGCAGAAGGAAGTGGTGGAAGGAAGTGGCGGCACTTGCGGAAGGAAGTGATGGAAAGAAAGAAGTAAGTGGCGGAAGCAAGTGCCTGAAAAGAATCGGAAGGATTATGGGGAAAAAAGTGGTGGAAGTGGCGGAAGGAAGTGGCGGAAAGAAGGAAGTAAGTGGCGGAAGGAAGTGCCGGAAGTGGCAGAAGGGAGTTGCGGAGGAAGGTAGGAAGTGGGGGAAGTAAGAGCTGGAAGTGGTTCAAGAAAGTGGCGAGGGAAAGTATGAAGTGGCGGAAGAAAGTGCCGGAAGTGGCGTAACGAAGTATCGGAAGTGGTGAAGGAATAGGCGGAAGGAAGTGTCGGAAGTGGCAGGAGGAAGAGGCGGAAAGAAGGAATTAAGTAGCGGAAGGAAGTGCGGGAAGTGGCGAGAAAGAAGTGGCAGAAGGAAGGAAGGAAATGGCAGAAGGAAACGGCAAAAGTGGAGGAAGGAAGGAAGTGGAGGAAGGAAGTGCTGGAAGTGGAGGAAGAAAGTAGCGAAGGAAGGTAGGAAGTGGCGGAAGGAAGTGCCGGAAGTGGCGGAAGGATATTGGGGCGGAAGGTAGGAGGCGGCGGAAGGAAGTGCCGGAAGTGGCGAAAGGAAGTTGGGTAAAAAAAGAAAGGAAATGGCAGACGAAAGTGTTGGAAGTGGCGGAAGGAAGTGGCGGCAAAAAGTAAAGAAATGGCAGAAGGAAGTGACGGAAATAAGAAAGTGGTGGAAGGAAGTGCCGGAAGTGGTAGAAGGAAGTGGCGGAAAAAAGGAAGGAAATGGCGGAACGAAGTGCCGTTAGTGGCGGAAGGGAGTGGCGGAAAGAAGGAAGTAAGTGGAGGAAGGAAGTGCCTGAAAAGGGGCGGGAGGAATATGGGGAAGGAAGTGGCGGAAGTGGCGGAAGGAAGTAGCGGAAAGAAGGAGGTAAGAGGTGGAAGGAAGTGCCAGAAGTTTTAGAATGAAGTAGTGGAGGAAGGTAGGAAGTGGCGTAAGGAAGTGCCGGAAGTCGTGGGAGTGGCAGAAGGAAGTGGCAGAAGGAAGTGCAGGAAGTTGTTCAAGAAAGTGGCGAGGGAAAGTA
>VZSU01000750.1:6212-29410 GCA_013398715.1 Nesospiza acunhae | reverse complement strand
ATGTTATATGTTATATGTTATATGTTATATGTTATATGTTATATATGTTATATGCAGGGCACCCCCAGTGCCCAGGGAAGGATCACCCAGGTGGGCACTGCTCCACCACCCACCCAAATCTGGGATAGAAGGGAAAGGGAACAAGTCCAGTGGAGGCCACCAGGTTGAGCAGAGGGATGGAGAACCTCTCTCATGAGGAAAGGCTGGGAGAATTGGGGTTGTTCAGACTGGAGAAGGATTTGTCACCCTGGCTTGAGAGTGATAAAATCGAGGGCTTCCATACCTGGAGGAGCTGGCAAGAAAGATGGAGAGAGACTTTGGACGAGGGATGGAGTGACAGGAGAAGGGAATGGATTCAGACTGCCAGAAGCCAGGGTTAGATGGGATATTGGGATGGAATTGTTCCCTGTGAGGCCCTGGCACAGGTGCCCAGAGCAGCTGTGGCTGCCCCTGGATCCCTGGCAGCGCTCAAGGCCAGGCTGGACACTGAGGCTTGTCCCTGGCAATGGCAGGGGGTTGGAATGGGTGATCTTTAAATTCTCTCCTAACCCGAACCATTCCATGATTCCATGATCCAAAAAAGCCCAAATACAAAAGCAGTGGAGTGATCTGGATTAGATTCAGCAGAACAACATAAGGTGTAAAGAAAAAGGGGGATTTCAATCATTTATTTGATCACCCACAAGCTTACCTGAAGTACTGGAGAATAGTTATAAACACTTCAATCAAAAATGTGGGAAAATGCAATAATTTAGGAGCAAAACTGTTTGAGGGAGTATTTGCAAATGGCATTTAATGGATTAAATAAATTGTGCCTCAGTGACAAGGAAGGGGCACCAAACTCCAGCCAGGTATTCAAGGGCAGCACATGTTTGTGAAGCAGCTGCTACAATTCACAATAACAGCCTCAGTTTCTTCCCACTGAAATCCCAGGGCAGGCCTAGGACTCACTAATGGTTTATTATTTATTGGTTTATGTTTCATTAACTGAAATATTCTGAGCATTGCACAGGGCTGGCAAACATAATAAAACTAGCATCAGTTTCTCATTCTGCCACTGAGCTGGTAATGGATTTGGCATAAATAATTTAAACTTTCTGGCTTGTTTGTCTATATTGAAAGTAAAAGTTTTTTTTAAATAAAATGTTTTGATATCTAACAGTAAATATGCTACATTAAAAGTAAATATTTTATCACCATATTGTCATTCCAGATAGTCTGTCCCATTTACATGCTACAAATGTCATATGGGGGAGTGATAACAACCCCAATAAAGCCATGAAGAGTTGATCCATAAGTACTGTGAGATACCTGAGCATTGAAATAACAGATTTTTCTGGAATAGCTGAGCTTTCTGCTAGTACAGGTTAAAAAAAAATAAAGAAGAGAAAGAAAAACAAAGCTTTAAATCTTATAAAATAGTAATTGTGCATAGAGAACAAATGAGGCCTTGCAGCCTTAGCAGTTAACCATGGCTGTGAGTTGGCCACGTGTGGTTTTCATTATTGGCAAACACATTGTTAAACACGAGCAGACCCCAATGTACACGTGCTTTACATTACAGCTGCACAAGGGAGCCCTTCCCACAGCCAGCACCCCTTTCCAAACCCCAAATGATGGCTGTTCTAAGGAGCCCTTGCTTGGAACACTCCTCCGGTGTTTTATGGAACAGGCATTAAAATCCAGGATCAAACAGTGCTGGTTTTTCACTGGTGATTACAGAACTCTGGGCAAGCCCAGCCAGGCAGAACCTTGCACTGGCAATCCTAAACCCACATGATGGGAATTAGGCAGCCCCAAGGAGAAATGCCTGTCCTGGCTGGCCATAAAAAAGGATAAACTGATTTTAAATAGTACAACAGTAATTAGCAAGGCTAACAAGGATTTCCATGTGGGATATCACTGAGCACAAGAAAGCATGACATGGATGGGGAGGGAAAACAGGACAGGGGAGCTCTGCTCAGTCAGGACCACCATCCACGGTGGGAGTGGGATATAAACCACCAAATAAATATATTAATAGGAATTAATATCATAGGAAAGAGATGGGAAATGAGAGCAGAGAAACATTTGAGTAGATTTTGCTGCTGTTAAAGCTGATGGTCAACCCAGCTGATGTTATCCACAGAGATGGTAGGTGCCCCATCCCTGGAAGTGTCCAAGACAAGGCTGGATGGAGCTCTGAGCAACCTGGTCCAGTGGAAGGTGTCCCTGCCCATGGCAGAGGATGGAATGAGATTATCTTTAAGGTCCCTTCCATCCCAAACCATGCCGTGATTTTATCATTTTATGTTTGGCCCTTTCAAGGTCAGGCCTTGGAATGCAAGTGTAATTTGAGCCACCAGAACATCTGCTGTGGGCTATTTCCAGACCATCCTGGAACAAGCAACACCCGAATCGTGGGAGAAAAATGATCCTCACAGAATCTTCAGGCAAAAATTGCCAGTAAGCTTAGCTAAGCATGATAGCTAGAGCTCAGATGAGAGAGCCAGGGCCTCTCTGCATCACCTGGCATCCTTCCACTGGAGTAAATGGAGTTCTGCTGATCTGGCTCTGCACCTGGGCAGGGCTGCCAACAGAGAAACTGATGTGACATATCAGTGTTAGAAAAAAAAATCTGTTAGATACTATAAAAAATTGTGCGTTTGGTGTTTCTCAGCCTTGTAAAATTCATGAGGTAATTCAAAGAGAATCACAGTGTTTATGGGTGACCCAACAGATCCTTTCCTGGCCAAAGTGCCCAGCCAGGGCATCTCATGTGGAAAGAGCTCTTAGGTCCTCCCTGGTTTCTAGAGGGCAATTTCTGCTTGATCCTGCTAGAAATTCCCACTTGGGCAACAAGGTAGACTGGAGAGTGACACGGTGTGTGGATTGTGCTGCCTCCTCAGAGCAGAGAGAAATGCAGAGAAAAAAAAACCTTGAATTCTGGTGAGCTAAAATTTTCCCACATTCCTCCAGTGATTTCTGCTGTGTTTATGTTTCAAATGGGGATGAAGCACAGGTAAATTCCAGGTAAAGGGACTGGAGTTCCATGCCCCTGGGCACCAGGGCTCAGTGCATGGAATCCTAAAATGATCTGGTTTGGAATGGACCTTAAATCTCATTCCATTCCAACACTTGTCACAGGCAGGGACACCTTCCACTATCCCAGGTTGGTCCAAACACCTTCACCCTGGCTTTGAACACTTCCAGGGGTGATTGTTACAAAGCCAGGAGTTATTCCAGTGACTTTCAGGCTGGCCTTACCTCTGAGCTTGAAGGCCCATTGCTGTCTGAAAATCAGAGCTGGATTTGGGGAGACTGAGCTAAAAAATATCTGTATTTGTCAGAAATCCTTCCTGTCATTTCACTTTAATCCCAGATAGTTTATCATATTTCAACATTTTTAAAAATATTTGATAGCAAATCTCATCCCAGATGCCTGTGCCCACATTACCATTGGATCTACACCTCATCCCTTAGACTTGATCACTGTTTCCGCTGGAGTCTGCAGCAAATCAGAGCTGAGTCCTGAGCAGCTCATGCTGGCAGCCTGATGAAATCAAGAAAAAATGTAGCTCTTGTTTATTGAGGAAGCAAAGCTGCTTTCATAAAGAAAGAGACACAAAAGAGAAGCAAAAATTAAATAGCACTCTGAGGGGGGCGTTTCAATCATTTTAGAAGGATTTCAGTGCAAAATGGCAAGAATAAAAGACACACTTTATGTTTTTAGTATTCTCAAAACACTTCACATCTCACTGGAGAAATTATTATTAGGGGCAACCTCAGCTTTAAATTAGGAGCCAGCCTCCTTTCTGTGGGTATGGAATTGTTCCCAAAGAAATTACATTTTAAAACGGGGGGGGGGGGGGGAGCGCNGGGGGGGAATGCCACACACATTTCTGGGACAAGAATTCATCTCAGAAGCTGCTCGCAGCTCTCTGTGGCTGTACAGCAGCAATGCTCACCAGCCCTGAGTGACACAGGGCCGTGGTGACGGTCACTGCCAGGTGACACCAGCCTCTCCAGCTGGCTCAGGTGGGATCAGGAGCAGGGACAGAAGGGAACCATCAGCTGCCATCTGGCTGGGAGGCTCCTCCCCAACACCTGCAGCTGAGGCTGCACCTGCTCTGCTGCAGCTGCTCCTGCACAGCTCTCAGGGAGCCTTCAAACGACTGCTCAGACCTCTCCTTTCTCCTGGTGGGATGATTAAAAACAAAACACAAAGAAAAACAACAACAAAACAAAAACAAACAAACAAACAAACAAAAAGCCCAGAACATGATAAAGCAGAAAAAAACCAAATGCTAAAAATACTGAACTTGGCTCCCATCTGACATCAGCCTCCCACACAGTCCTGGGAGGTTGCTCAGCCTGCACAGCCCTCCTCCCTTTGCTTTGATTAGCCAAGATACAATTTCCTTAATTTTTTTACAAGCACTTTACAACAGTGATGGAAAGTAAAGCTGGCCCAAGATGATGGAGATGCAAGTAGCTTTCTCCTGCTTTTCCGTGGCTCTCTTTTCTCCCTCCCTTTCTCATCAGCACCTTGACACCTTCCCACCAGAAGGCTGACAGTAAAACCAGAGCACAAGCAGCTGTTGTAGGCACATCTTTGCTGCAGTTTGCTCAGTGAAGCACAGGAATGCTTTCATGCCTGTCCAAGCTCACTGGTGCTAAAGGAAAGGAAGGGCTGGATTTTCAGTACCCAGAGATGCTTGCAACAAAAATCACATCAGCAGAGCAGCAGAGATGAGAACTCCCAGTTTATGTGAGCAGAGCCATGCTGGTGCATGTCAGGGACTTGATCTCCTCTCCAGGCTGCAGAAATCACCTCCCTGGCATCCAGGAGATTTCTGGGATGAAACACATCACAGCTCCTTAGTTAAGAAAGGTTAAATTTCATCAAGATCATTGTTGGAGGTCCCACTTTAATATCATTTGCAAGTGTTCCAATGAACTCCTCAGCCTTGGGCAAATCTTGCTCATAATCCCATGTCATTGATTAGTTTGAGCAAGCCCCAAATGTCAAACTGTCCCACTCCCTTGGTAATGCAGGCATCTCCTCTCCTCTGCTGGCTCTGAAATAACAATGAATGCAGCATCCTTAGCCTTGCCAAATGCATTTTAAGCTCATGAAATACCAGCTTTATGTCACAAAAACGCTTTTTGGAAAAGCAGGACGCAACAGTCTGACAAAAATGGAAGAGAATTGCAGCATATTTAGAGACATTTCAGCTTAGTCCGAAAATAGATTCAATTTTCCTTTTTGAAGGTTTTGGAATGAGAGTTTTAGCTGAGGCATGGCCTAGCTAGAGGACTGATTGTGAACTTCAGACTTAGGGAGGGAAAAAAAAAAAGAAACAATTATTAATGTGGCTCTCAAAAGTCAGGGCTTTAACATCCACATCCACTGCTGGCATTTCCCAGCCTTGAAGGAGAAAAGCTCCTTAATGGCTCAACAAGGTCTGGGCAAGGAGCCTGGGCTGTGAATGCAGTCTGTGCCCTGTTCCTGTGGAGGATCCATCACCCCCAAAGGCACCAAAACAGCCCCAAGGGCCAAGGGGAGTGAGGGAATTCCACCACCCCATTTGTGCCATTAGGCAAATGCATCACAGCAGCTCCATCCCCGCCTGGTCCCAAGGGACAGGGGCTTTATTGCTCCTCCAGGCTCCATCCTCAGCCATTACTGCAGCAAAATAAAAAGTAATCACATTTACACGGGATTTTCAGCCCTCAGTGAGGAACCCTTCAGTCTTCACCTCTTCCTTCCAGTCTGCCATCCCTCCCTGCAGCTGACTGGCACATCCTGCCCTTTGTCTGCAGCCATTCACTGAAAACTTCAAAGAAATCCTTCTGAAAAGCTCCTCCTGGCCCACTGCTCTCGCAGAGGGGGGGCACAGGATAGCAGCAATTGGAGTTTCCTTCCTCTGTGCTGTGTTGGTCACCTGGCACCATCAATTTCAGCCTGGAGAAAAGGAGACTCAGGGCTGCCCTCATCACTCTCTGCAGCTCCTGAAAGGTGCCTGTGCTCAGCTGGGGCTGGGCTCTTTCTCCAGCAGCACTGACACAACCAGAGCACACAGCCACAAGGGAAATACAGGTTGGATATAAAAAGTTTTTCACAGAAAGGGTGATAAAGTTCTGGAATGGCTGCCCGGGGAGGTGGTGCAGTCCCCATCCCTGGGTGTGTTTAACAAAGCCTGGATGTGGCACTGGGTGCCAGGGTTGAGTTGAGGGGTTGGGGCTGGGCTGGACTCGATGATCTTGAAGGTCTCTTCCAGCCTGGTCATTCTGTGAATTCTGTGAATCACCAGTTTGGCTACCACGAGGCTCTGGACCAGCACAACAGCACAGGTGGAGGATTTGTGGCTTCTGCCAGCGGTACAAATACTGCAGAAGGAATTTGAGCAGCTCTTGGGTAATCATGGGCCTTTCTCCAGATGCTGAAAGCATTTCCAGACTTCTCCCTCAGAGCAGGGTCATGGATGGCTGTGCATGGTAGGCTAATGGTTGGGAAAAATCCAATACCTGCTCAAGTCCTCTCTTAGGGAGAGGGGAACAGTCTTGTCTACAAGCTCTGTGCTGTGGGGCACTGTTGGAATCCAAAATGCAAAGAAGGTTAAGCCTGTAAGCCAAAGCTTAGAATTAAACACAAGATTTAATCTGAAGCCTTGGAAAAAGCTTCCATACTCAAGCACTAAAAGCAAAAATATAAATTTAGAATTTAAAACATAAACATGTTAAACTAAATTTAAAAATTAAAGTTTTAAAGTTTAAAATATAAAAAAATTAAAGTAACTACAAAAATAAACAAAAAAATAGACTATTATAAATTTATATATCATAAAATAGTTAACTAAAAAACTTACACTATAAATCCGTAAAAGAAAATATTTTAAAATTAAATCCAAAACATAAATATCCTTATTAGCAATATTTTATTAATCAATAACTCCTTAAAAATCTTATAACTAAAAATCTCATAACCTTCTAAACCATCCTATAACAATATAAACCAAACTCACAAGTCCTACCTATATAAAAAAATAAATCACATTATCTAAAAACCCAAAAATCCCATCTCAAGTTCCTTCCAAAATTCCCCACAAATAAATTATCACCAGGCACAACTTGGATTGCACCCATGCATTGCTTCCATTCCCCCCTTGTGAGGATCTCCTCATGGGGAGGACCAAACCAAGAGGATTTATAAACCCTAATTCTTAATCAACACTGTAGTGCAACAAATGAGATTTGGGGGCAGTTTAGCAGGTTTAACTGATTTGTTAATGGGATTTCATGGGGTTGGGAAGGCTTCCCTCCCCCTCCCTTTTCCCTGTGTCCCCCCCAGGTCAGTGCCCCGTGTCCCCTGTGTCCCCATGGCAGAGGCTGGGGCTGCTGCTCTGCTCCCTGGCTGTTTTCTCCCGTGGTTTATAATGCTAATAATGAAGCTCTTTCACCCCAGCCTGGTGGTGTCTCTGACCTTTCCCTGCACTACAGGAACTGCCCTCGTGTTCTCAGCCCCTGCAGAAGATGGGGCAATAAAATCTTATTTTCTCAGGAAATGGTATCGCTTGTGTATCTTAATGAGAGCGCTGTGGTTTGTTGTATTACACCGGCTGTGAGCACCCAGATCAAAGAATTAACACAAGAACCAAGATCAGATCTAGCTCTGCAAGCAAGCCGTGCAGTCTCTGTCTTTGATATGCAAACAAAGGATCCTTAAATAAATTTGATAGTATCAAGCTAATAATCGGCTCCAAATGCAGATTGAGCAGCCACTAGCTAGCTGGAAACAAGCATTTTGATAAAGCATCACTAAAAATACAAATAAATTCCAACTTGGAACTTGGAATTCATTCAAACACAGATCAGAAAGCCTCAGCAGCTGTGTGAGTCAGTATTTTGTCTCCAGACATGTTAGTTTAGGAAAATGTGGGGGTTAGGGTGAAGCTGATGAGATTATTTTCATATCAGCAACAAACTTTATTGCTGCAGAACTATCATTATTTGTGAGTAGACAGAGCTCAACTCCATGTGCTTCATCTTAAACAGAGAAAAGGTTTGAGAAAAGTGTGCACAGCTTTCCTTTTTGTAACCTCTTGGCCTTTCGGAGGATACCTACAGAACACCACGAGCTCAGCTGATGTAGATACTTAGAGAAAAGGATTTATTGCAGGGAAAATTAAAATCTAACTCCTGCTCAGTGGCTGCAGTGTGTCAGGAGAAAAAGGAAGTTTCTCTATCAGTGAGTGAACAAAAGCTGCTTTGAGCTCCAAGTTATTTCTGCATTTCCACTTTGGAATATTACAACTGGCCGTGGATGAAAGCAAGATTGCTGGAGTTCTCCTCCAAATAACTAATTGCAGCCTGCTGGTGCCAGGGATGCCTCATCCTGCACACCTCCCATCCAAAGCACCAGCAGGACACAGCTGGAGCAGGGCACAGGGAGCCACAGAGCTGTCCCCAAGTGTCCCCATCATCATCCATGAGTACAGTTTGCACCCCAAAAGTGGGAAGCCCCAGAGTTCTAAACCTTCTCCCACTTTGGAGTTTGCAAGCCCTCCAGGCAGAGCAGTTCCCAGAACAGCTGGCAGCTCTCTGGATTTAGGCTCTCCTGATTCCAGAGGCAGAGCTGAACCTTCCCCCCAGGCTGGTACCAGCCAAGGCATGTGCCAGGCTCTCCTTGCATTTATTCAGCATCCCAGGAGCTCTGCCCAGGAAGCTGCAGGTACAAGGATTCGTGGATTAAAGAGCAATAGGGGCACCTTAAACCCACTCCAAGCAGGAATTTTCCCAGGACATTTACAACAAATCAGAAGAGTTTTATATTAAGTCTCTGGAATAAAAGAGTGTTCAGATACTGCAGCCACAAAGGCTGGCATGCAGTTGGGGCTGTAATCTATGGAAGTTATTATTTTTAAAGGCACAAACGAGCTATTACTGCTTCAAAAGGGAGATATGGAGAAGAGGGAGACTGTCACCACGATGTGGCAACCCATTCTGCCACGAGATTTTTATACACAAAAGCCACCAGAGCTCAGAGGATGATTTACCAGAGATCTGTACCTGCCTCTGTGGCTGCACCCTGCACAATACAGAGCAGAAAAGGCGAGTTCATCCCAGGCCAGGGGCCACAGAACACCCAGCAATGCCCCCAGCCCCAGGCAGGGGGAGGCTGGGGTGGGACGGACTTCACAGAAGGGCACACAGAAGCAAAGGGCTATTTCAGAAAATCACACCCTCTGCAGCCCCCTCCCATCCAGAGCTGCTTTCCCTGGGAAGACTGCAGTATTTCTTTTTAACACAGCTCTTTATTGCATGCAGTACTTAGGAGCCTCAATTGCTCCTTCTGCACAGCTGGAGAGAAAACACACATTGGTTTAGGAATACGTGTTCTGAGTGGCCCAGGAGCAGCAGGCAGAACTCAGGGCTTTGCCACCACTTTGTGTTTAATGAGCTTTAGTAAAAATATCAGTGGCAGGACCGAGGTAGATAATTCATCAAACTCAATCCAGCCAAATATACATTCACCCTCTTAGTGCAATACATTATGGGAGAGGCTGCACACTCCTTTTAATGGCCATATCATCACCAGCCCAGAATTAATGCTCATGCCAGCAGCATTAATAACCCTCACTTTGATTTCTCTCAGGGATAAGGCCTCAGCAGCACTGAGGCCGTGCAGTCCCTCCTTACAGCACACTTTTCTCAAGCCCAGGAAAAACTGTGATAATCAATATTGATTGATCGCTGCGCTCAGTCCCGCTGCTGCTTCTAAATCACAAAAAGCACTTCATCAGATAATGCATCTGTTTAAATTTACCAAAGAAGAGGCAGTTACACATCAGCTTCAGGGGCCTGACATGCAAGAGTGCACCGACAACTCCTAAAATAGATGGAAATAATTAAATGCCTGGAAAACACAATGCACACAGGAGTGCTGACACAGATTTGACATTGCTGGCTGAACAGCAGGCTGGGGAGCAGGGATTAAACTCCCTTCAAACAGCTGGACTTGTGCCTGCCCCACCATCCATGGCCCTGAGCCAGCTCCCAGCTGTAGGTGGGATGCCTCAGGTTCAGCTTTTCTATTTTTCATTCTGTGCTGCTTTAGTGTGTGGGTCTGAGCTTCATGTGAGGGGATGGTGAGCTCTGTGCACAGAGCAGGGAGACAAAACAATTCCTGCTCCAGCTGGGCACCAAGGACAAATGACCCAAATCTCAGCCCAAGAGCACAAACACCGTGGGCTGGAGAGAGAAAAACAAGCAGGGTGGGACTGCAGGGGCTAAAGCTGGAATGGGACAATGAACTGCAAGGTGCAAATGGAGCAGAACTGATCCCAGTGACAGAGCCCGTGCCCGCTCGTGCATTTTGGGGCCATTTTGGTTCATCTTGGGTGCAGCCCTGGCTGGGCTCTTGTGCTGCCCAAGGTGGATCCATGGAGGAGATCCTTGGAATAAATCCCTGCTTTATTCTTTAGCTCTGTCCAGCCTCTGCTCTAGGGCAGCCTGCACAAGACATCAGGGCAGGGTGTGGTTGGGCTTCTGGAGGAAGAGGCAGATTTGTCTTCTTGAGCTGTTAATTAGCACAGGGGGGATGTGGGTTTCAAATCCCTCTCTATCTGAGACATGGCATGAATCCCTCATTCCCCACCTCCCACAGATCCCTAAACAAATAAACCTCAGGGTTGAAACAAGCCCAGGAGTCTGGATAAATATTTCAGGAGGAACAAGTGGGAGCACACCAGCTCCTGAATCCCACCTGGATTTCAGGCTCACACTTATCTGTTCAATACTGATAAAGCTCAGTAATAGAAAATTAGATATGAAGCAGAATTTCATAATAGAAAGTAAGGCAAGCACAGGTGGGTGGGACAGGAATTAAGGATGGCAGAGCCCACGGTCATGTCTCTGTGGGCATCAGACTTCAGGTGTCTGTGACACCTCAAAAAGAAAACCTAAGTTCCCCAGGCATTCACAAACTTGTAAATGTGTTGCACTTAGGGTAAAATATCTCTTTATTTTGATTTCCATTGAAATCCAGCCCCAGAAATCTACCCACCCTTTGAAAATTATGGGAAAGCTTGTTCTATACAGATATAGAGGTTGTGTTGTCAAGCTATTTTGAGAAAAAAAAAAATCCAAAATTATCCCTGAAGGCCATTTTCCAGCAATGTTACCCTAAAATCTGCCATTCTGTATAATCAGGATGGTGGTCAAGTGTGCTGAAAAGAGGAGTTTGAATTTAGAGCACCCATGTGCAATATGGGCTCATCAAAAAGTATTAAATCATTGCACAGAAAAATAGAGTTCCCAACACCCATGCAAGGCCAGACTCAAAAAGTATTTTATTAAAATCTAAAATGGGTTAAAAGATAAAAAAAAAAAAAAAATTAAGCCTGCCTATTTTTCCTTGGCTGTTTCCTCTAGATTTGATTGTAACTTTGGAAAGATAAATGGCACTTACTTCATCAGGGAACAAGCATTTTCTGTGGCTCAGCTGGGCTGCATCCATAGATCTTCCCTGAAATCTGTGGAGCCCCTCAGCCCCCAGTCCTGGGAGCTGCACTTTCAAGGGCATAAACTTGACACCACATAAATATGATGTGCTTTTCTTACACTTTGTAGCTCAGAATTGATTCATTCTCCAGCACAGTTTTGGGGCTGAGTGGAACATAACTCATCTCCAGCTGGCATTTTCTCTGTGAATAACACACCAAGCATCCCTCCACCCAGGGATGAAGCCTCCAAGAAAATAGCAACGCATCTTTTTCCTTTTAGCACCACCACAGCCCTTCTTGGGATTTGCCCTTAGACTCTTCCCATTCCAAAAAAAAAGTAGATTTTACCAATTCCTCACCCTTCTTCTTCTCTCAGTTTTATTTTCCCCAGCAATTCTAACCCTAACCCAAGAATACCATTTTTTATCATCTAAAACAAAGGTCACCTGCTACCAGTCTCTGAAAGAACAGGTAAATCCTTTGATATTTATTAATAACTGGTTGTACAGTTGAAATCTGAAACTAGAAATTTATTGTTTACCAACTGGTCATCCTTAAAGAAATAATAATAATAATCATTATTTACAGCATAAAGCAGGCAAGTCCCATAAACACCACCAAGATGTCAGTGGGGTGACACAACATTGCCAGGGAATTTATTCCTTTAATAGCTTTCAAATCACATCCATGGATTCCAGTATCATTCCACAACAGCATATCCACACAGAGGGTTTGCTGCGCCTCTCTGGTCTTCCACATTTGTCAGCATTTCATTGATATTGGAATTTAGCCTTTCCAAAAACAAAGCCACCTCTTTGGGGAATACACCTGCAAGAGTTTCTCAGAGCTCAGGGGTGTCCTGAAGGACACATTCTGCTGGAAGCTGTTCTTGGATAAGTGTTGATATTTCTCCACCAAGTGTCCCTATTTCACATTAAACCAGACTTCAGTAACTCTGGGTTTTAAGATGTTGTTTTCAAAGTGATGCTCATCAAAACCTTTTAGGTTCAGGTTTCTTATATTCACCATATTCCTAAAGGATCATTCTGTGTCCACAGAGCTCCTGAAATTGCTTTCCTCTGATTCTTGTCTCATTTCCTCAGCTGATGTCTTCCAAATCCCCACAAATCCCCCACTCCAGTGTGGGCTACCACATCTGGCAATATGGATTTGCTGCAGCTGTGCAAGTCCTCCCCACACACCTTTTTCAGGATGTTTTACTGCCCTGTGTCCAGTGGGTCCCCACACTGTGACAGAGCTGCTCACACAGAGCTATGGAAATTCCCTGATGAACTCAGTTATAACAACTTCCTAGAAATTTTTCTCTTTATTTTGTATCATTTGTGTGATGATCAGAAGTTCTTTCATGGGGGTCCTGGCCCTGAGTGCTCTCCAAGAGGCAGTGGGATAATTGTGATCCCTCTCAGACTTCACAAAAGGGACTCTCTAAGTTGTCTGCAACTTCTTTTCCCATCCCTTTTCCCTCCTACTCCTCCATTTTCTCTGGAATAACTTCCTCTTTTACCAAGGAATTTCTCCCTGGTTTTTCAGAGATTTCTTGGGAGAGAGTGCCACCTCAACAAGCCCTAAAATAAAAGTTGCCTCCTCCACCTTTAGGGATGATGGAAACTCTAAACACACTGTCAAACAGCAAAGGTCAGCCTGCTTTTAAAAATGTCATTTTTAATGCCTTAAATGAGGTATGAATTGTACAAGTTCATGTACAGATGCACAATCAAGTCCCTGCTCTATGGCTACCTATATTATAAAGGTCAAAGACTGCGGAATTTTTTTCACTGTTTGGCTTTGCTTCCTCCTAAGGGATCAATAAAGCAACTCATATTTCCTTTCTATTTTAACTGTGTTGTTGAGAGTATCTTCTCCTAGGCAGTGAACTGCTGGCACTACCTTTTTTATTGGCTATAACCTTTAAAAGAATAGATAATTCAAACACCACCTCGAAAACAAGTGGTAATAAAATGCAACACCAGAAAAACAGCACAGAGTAAAACTTCCAGCAGAGTCTCCTCTATCAAGACTCTTCATGAACTTTCTTTTTCTCTTTCCACACCAGCAAGTACAGAATGAGAGCATCCTGTCCCAAACCATGACTGATTTTGGGATCACCACTGCAGGATTTTGGTGACACCAGCTCAGTGCACAGTGGACTAACCCTTTCTTTCACCCAGAGATGGGGTAACTGAGAGGTGTTTTAAAAACTTTTATTCCATTTTCAGTTTCATGTGAAGGGTGAGACAATACTGATGTTATAATTCATGCCATCACAATCAGAAGCTAATTGTTTCTTAATTACAATACATTGTAAGTGTTTCTTGGCCTATCAGCTTTTCCCACACCATGCTGTAAATGCCTTAAAGCCAATCATCTAAAATTAGCCCTTGTGGGTCCCAGTAAAATCCATCTTTCACAGTTCTATCTCTCCAAAGTATCTAGTCTTATTTACAAGGCCATCCTTTGGAACTTGTTTCTAGTTCCGTTTCTCTCTCAGCAATGTCTGTCCTATTCCATGACATTTCTAAGTCAGCATTTCTTATCTCAAGGTTTGCATACAGATGCACACACTGTGTGAGCCTTCTGTCAGGCTTTGAGAATTCTCTACAAATCCATTTCCCACATTTCCCCCTCTCTCTTGAATGGGAAAAACTTCTTTGATGGCCTTGTTCATCATTGGCTGTGTACAGCAGAGTACACAAGGTACTATCACTAACATTGTCACTATAAAAATCAATGCATATAAACCTGTTTTGTAAAGCTCTTTTAGCTAAACTCTATCCTTCAAACAAGTTGTCTGGAGGTCTGGAGAAGCCAAGAGAATCTTGTTTGAGGTGATGCAGATCTCCCATCCCCAATTTTGACACAGAGGCTGCTGCAGGAATACCTTGGTGGCATTAGCCTTCTCCCCTCCCTAGCTTGACTCCTCTGAGCACAGACATCAAGCAGCCAGAAAAGCAGGGGAAAGGAGTGTCCCAAAGTACAGCCTGCTGCTGAAGCAGAAATTTACTTTAATCCCATTCCCAAAGATGACTCATGTTCTTCAGTGGAACTTGAAAGTCAAGGTTCTCCCCTTTAAAGTCTTCATCTTCCTGCAGCATTAGTCTCAGTGATTTTCCATGTAAACAGGGAAGTTTTAATTACATAATGGGTGCTTCTGCTGTTTTCACAAGAATTCCTTTATTCAGAGGCAATGCTTAAAGGAAGCTGTTCATCTTCAGAGGTCAGGTTGTTGAAAAAGTTATTGTTCAGAGCAAGTGAAGGAACATGGAAGTACATTTTAATTAAGTGTTATAATCCATAACTCCAGGAAGTGCTTGTCACACTCCCTTAACCCTGGCCAGATTCAAGATGGGACCAGGTGGTGCTTTATTGGGGTCTTAGAAAAGCCACAGATAAATCCACTCAAGAAAAGGTTTTGCAAATCAAAGGAAGCACAAGGTGCAAATTAATGGACTGTGATGGCCTAAAGAATAACTGGGGAACAGAATAAGGAATAAATCTTCTCCTGGAGTCTGGTGGAGCTGCTTCAGTCCCCTGAGATGACAGTGGACACTGACAGCCACCCCAATAGGAAAAAGGCATCAACATTTGTTAAGGACACTAAGTAAGGTAGGCTGCCTCTAGAGAAAATCAGGGGGAGCAAGTAGACAACAAAAAACCCTGAAATTTATTGTAGAGTTCAAGGTAACCTCCCTTTATAACACAGATATTTGTTGCGTGTTACTGGCTGTTCTGTTGTACAAAAAAAAAAAAAAAAAATCATGTTGGCTTTGCTGTAGGCAGTTAATGAAACTCCTCAGTGCCTGGCAGCATTAATAACAGAAAAAGGTGTCATACTTTCAAATGAAATCTAATCTAGCCTGACACAGTGGATTGTTTACCTCTGACCTTCCCACAGCTAAAATCCTTTTAAAGATATGAAGAGGCTTTGGCTCATTAGGATGAGCAGCAGCAGCCCAGCTTAAGCTGTTTTGCTTGAGAAAGTTGATAAATGATTGTTGTCATGAAAAGTGGAGAAGAGGGAATGTGGGCAGCAGTGCCAGGTGCTGGGGAAGGTGAGTCAAACCTTTCAAGAGAGGGGATCTCCATTATTTCACACTCCTGGGGGAGAGGATCCTTGGGCATGGTGAATCAAAGTGAGCTGAGATTTCATCTGGCTGTTCACATCAGTTATTGGGTCCTTCTCCATTTCTGTGAGTCTAGCAAAGTTTTGGGTACTGAGAATGGCCCCACCTGGCCCTGCTCTGCAGGGGAATGGAGTGGGAATGATCACACAGCTAAAAAATTTGGGAGCATTTGAAGAGTCTGCTCGGCCAAGAAAAGCCGGTTGGGACAGATGTTGGCAGATAGGTAAAAGCAATAGTAAAGAGGAAGGGAATAAATGTTTATGCCTAGAGGAGAAAGAGCAATAAACATAAAGGATGCAGTAAACATAAAGGATACAACAGAAGAGCCAAGTTAAGTATCAAGAAAAGTCTAATAAAAAGAATAGTTAATCACTGGGAAGGAGTTTATCCCTGCAGATCAGATGAGAGAGCACCAGCTGGGATGTGAGGCTGCTCCTGGTGCTGCACAGGGCTGCCCCAGGCTCAGGGAACAGTTTGGGTGGGAAGGCAGCCCCCAAAATCACCATTCCGACCCCGCTGCAGTGAGCAGGGACAATGCCTGCTGGCTAATGCAACCCCACAGCAAGGACAGGAACTCTCAAATTGCCATCTTGCCTGGGAACTCCATTTTCGGGATGCTCTGCCACCTTCACGTTGTATTTAAAGCTCCCTCTCCACGGAGTGTCCCTGCAGAGGGTGAGCTCACAGCTCTCCAGCTCCTTTCTCTGCACAGCCCATCCCTGATCCATCCATTCCTCTTGCTCCCTGCCCCAGCAGTGCTGGGGTGGGTGAGGGATGCCCCCAGCGTCTCACAGCCTGCCCAGAGCTGCTGCTGGCACCATCCCAGCTGCAGCAAGAGCCAGCTGGTGCCTGGCAGAGTGAGATAACTCCTGTCAGCTCCACTTCCACAAAAAAACACACTGGCTTTTCTCCTGCGGGCTGGCAGCTGAAGGAATTTCACATCTCTCAGCTGTTGTCTGCCCAGTGATTTCATTGTCCCATCAGCCAGGGGCTCTATGCTGATTAAAGCCCTTACCCTAAAAAACTGGAGAAGCCCAGGAATTGTGATGCAGCTGAAACCCTGACTGAAGTGGGTGCATTTCATATAGCAAGGCTAAAAAATGCCAGGATTTGAGGCTGCTCATTGTAGGCAGCCACTAATTACAGGCTCAGGTGGTAGTTTTTTCCCACCAAGTCTCTGTTAATTCCTACAATTTAAACCAACTTTAAACAATGACAAGCATTAGACTGTTTCAGGAAATAGTTGCTACCAGGGCAGTCTGTAACAAGTATAAGGCCCTTAATTGTAAAGCTTCAGAAAAGATGCTTTAAATGTAGTGTAGGGACTGAGAGAAGACTTGGCACTCACTTCTTTTTGCCTCATGAAAATAAGACTATAGTAAAAACGTGCCACCTTTTTTAATGCTATAGCCCACTTCAGAAAACTTCAAAACTCTGGCTTTAGTCCAGCCTTTTGCTAGGATAGGTTGTGGCTTGTAGCTTCAATCATAAACAGAAGTCTAAAAAGTCTCCCAGCTGTAAAATTGTCTATTCAACACTGCAAGATTTTTCATGGCTAAGTGCCCTGAGTGCATCAAAATGCCAAATAATGCTGATTTGAACTGTGTATGCAGATCATTTTACTCCTCTTGACAGTCCCCAAACGCCAAATAAATAGCTGATGATTTCAGTGTTGTTTATACTCAGAACTTCAGTAAGCAAGATGAAAAAATACATGAGCTCTTTAGAAATCAGAATCACAGAAAGCACCTGCTCCAGAAACATCTAATCAAAGGAGATAGAGATGCTCCTAGAAGCTTCCCACCAACACTCATGGCTCTGTCCTTATGGCTCTTGTGAGTCATTTTACAAACTTCTTTACCACATTATCCCATTCTCTGCAGGCAAAGTGTTTACTTATGTTAATTAACAACTCAGAGGGATAAAGTTAAATATCAGCAGAGCTGTCTTCATCTTCCTGGTGGCTGAAGAGTGCTGCAGCCTGCAGACTGGAATGATATAAATAAAACCAGTTTTTCAGTGTGGTCCATGGCCTCAGCTTCACTGCAGGTCAGAAAGAAAGGCTGGGTGTAAATCCCCCCTTCTTTTTCCATTGCAGCACCAGAGAAATCTGGAAACTTTTCATTTAGAAAGCAAGTGCTTTTTAAATTTAGAAAGCAAATGCACTTATATGTGGCATGCATTGCTTTTAGAAAAACAATAGGTTTAGAAAAAGAATAGCTGTGTGATGCTGCTCATTTGAGAAAATTCATCTCCTGTTTGATGAAAGCTTTAGGACAGTTATTCATAAGGCAGCTGAAGAAATGTGTGCATTTAGTGTTTTTCTGCTGGTTATGTTTGCACTGAATCAGTGACTGACTTATAAGGAGCAACCTGGCCCAGGTATGATAAAAGCTCAGCTAATTGAGTGTACAGCACTGATGAAGCTTTAAGATGAGAATAAGGACACTGCTGAGGCCTTTGGGCTGCCTGGATGATTTCCTGCACCACCTCTCCCTGTCACAAGTGGCTTTTGCTGCCCACAGGTGTCACCTGGTGAGTGAGGCAGAGGCAGGGGGAACTGTCACTTATGCACCACCAGCGGCATCTTTAAGCTCCTTATTCCTCCTCAGTGTGGTTGTGAGACTTTCCCACATGGCAATGAGTTACTCTGGGTGGGTCACCAATAATTCCCATGCACAATTTCTTCTTGCCTTCTGTGTCAAGTGCTGAGATTAATCATCAATTTTCATTTGCAGCTCCCTCAACAAGTTCATGACATCACACTTATTATAAACAGCAAATTTCATTTCAATAGCCAGGCTCTGAAAAACAACTTTTCATTGATATAATTGACAAAACCCTACTGCATTGTCAGCATATCTCCAAAATTTGTATTGGAGTGTAGTGTACTGTTTCAGTAATTTGCATTCTAGTGTGAAAGGTATAAAATGATAGAGGCATGGAACATCTATATTTGGAACAAATAAAAAACTAAAAATGAGGTGAACTATAGTGTCCAAATCTGTAAGGGATCTAATCTGAGCTGTGGCCATTGCAGCAGGTTTTTCTATAACAGAAAATCCTTTTCCTACTAATTTCTGGAAGATATGAATAGGAATTTGTCACCATCATATTTTCTGGAAAAATCCCTTTGCCAGGATTTCTCTCCTGGGAAGCTGAGAAGCCTCAGAGAAAAATGAAAACAACAATTATCTGATTTGCTTCTCCTGTGTTTTGCTGCTTTGGAATGTGGTTGGGAGATTGTTTATCCAACAGGTGAATGTTTCATTGGTTTCATGTGAATTGTTTTAACTTAATGACCAGTCACAGTCCAACTGTGTCGAGGCTCTGGAGAGAGTCAGGAGTTTTCATTATCATTCTTTGTAGCCTTCTGTCTGTACCCTTTCTGTATTCTTTAGTATAGTTTAGTATAGCATTCTTTAATATAATATCATAAAATAATAAATTAGCCTTCTAAGAACATGGAGTCAGTTTCATCTTTCCTCCTCTGACGGGGGACCCCGAAAATACCACTGGGATTTTTTTCCTGCTCATAAAATGCAACCTCATGTTGTCAGACTTGGCTGCAGTTGGTTTTGATGTGGATTTCCTTACTCCACAGAAATGGTGCAGTTTAATCTCATCTAGACTATAGCTTTTAGTTGAAGATTTTTCAGAGAGAGAATCTAAAGCCAGCTGAGCTCACAATTATTACATTGTTCCTTTTAGGACAGGGGTCCAACCAGATGTGCTGTACTCCAGCACAGGGCAGCCCTCCTCAAAGCCATTCACTTCCCAATCCTTTTCCATCTGCCAACAAACTGTCTTTGCTTTTCTGCTTTGATTTTCTTGGATTATTTGGGTTGTCCACATGAACATTCGGATGCCGTTCTCGCAGGTTTTTGCATTAAAATATCAATGGAAATCCCTTTGTCTGCACGTGGCTGATTTCCCAGCACAGCTCTCCTCCAGCCTTTCCCCCAAAGGAGGTGTTTCTTTTCCAGCAGCAGCCATAAACGCCAGTGGGATGAGGAGTTCCAGCTCTTTCCATTCACTGCAATAAACCTTTTTAGCGTCAGTGTGATGGATCTGTTCCATTATCCCCAAGGATAGTGGGAAATGTGGAATTCAGGGGAACTAACATTAGACAACTTTGCAAAGTTTTCTCTGTAACATGAGTTCTCTGATGCCATTCCAATTTTCAAATATATTCCAAAGGGAGATTATATGATCTACCAAAACACGAACAATAAGTGAATCTCTTATGGCACAAATCAGGAAAACTTTGATCCACTGGGGTCTGCAAGTATTTGCAGATGGTTACATCCTACTAATTTTTGGTTTTAAATAATCATCTCAAAATATAACTTATGAAGTTAATTTTAAGAGTAGGCTGGGGTCTCAAGTTCCAGAGTGATCTAAGGAGAAAATATTTCCTAATTGCAACAGAATTCTTAGTGTGAACATTGGAAAAAAATAAAAATGAGAGTCCTGCTTTCAGTTAGCTTAGTAAGGATTTAAAAATCCATTTTGGACTTGGCTTCTTTTCCTGAATTTCTATTTTTTGGTTTTACATCTTGGGTGTCTTTTTTGGGCTGGTTTTGAATTCCTCATGTGTTTGACGATGATGAGTGTTTGTATCATATTTAGATTGTAGAAATCTCCTGCTCCAGAGATTTTCTTGCTTACACATAGGAGGGAAGAAAAAAAAACTTTACACCACCTGTTTTGTTTTGAGAGGGTGCTGGGAGAGGCAGACACTCCCTTCTCTGCAGAAGAGCCAGAAGAAGAGGCACAAGCTGTGCTGGAGCCCTGATATTTGAGTCTGGGGGTGGTGGAATTGCTCACCAGGAGCTCTGAGCCCCTTCCTCACCTTAAGCTTTGCAGGATCCCTGGTTCAGCTGCAGGGAATTTGCAGCTCCAGCAGCCCCTGGAGTTTGGAAACACTTGGTCCGAGCTGGGCCCACATTCCCTGTGCCCCTGCCTTGTAATTGTTGAGCTCTGTGAGTTCTTGGCACTCTCCAGAGAGCAAAGCCTCTGTTGGTAATTTTTCAGTGAAGCATTAAAAGATCTGTTTAAAGATCTGTTATAAACCAAGCTGTGTTTGTCCATTTTCACTTTACTGGCCAGCAGTGTGTAATAATACTTCAAGATGAAAGATGATAACTTCACAGACACAAACAAGTTGGAGCAATAAATGCATTAGTCAAGCACTTTGCTGGGGTGCACAAGGGTTTTTTTCGCGCTAAATCCAATGCAAAAACTACACAGAGAGGGATCCTCCACTTGAGCTGAACCTGTTAAAAGCAAAATATTTCAATGAGACTAAAACTCTTCAGCATAAGCGGTTTGCTTCACACTGTGAGGGAGGATAGATGATAAAAAAGAGATATTTGCATTCAAACCGAGGAAATGCAAAGAAATTCTGTGGAATAAAGAGGTCAAAATGACACAAGGTAGAAAAGCCACAGCTTTGAAGGCAGCTTTTAGTAGGTTCAGAGAGAGTGGAAGTCATTAAATATACACTGGTAGCATTAAAACAAAACAAAAAAAAAGCGAAAATAAGGGTGTGCGAGAAGTAACAAGGAACAATAAAGAATTAGGTAAGGGGGAAGGGCTGGAATGGTTACTGAGAGCAGCTAAAGACTCTAAAGAAATAACATGGGAAGTAATGACATGGAATAAAATGTAATTCCACCAGATGATGTGCAATAGGAAGTGTTTCCAACGTGAAAGTGTTGATGAAGGAGACTGTGGGCTTTTCAAGGCAAAGAAAATAATTTCTAGACAATAGACTCAGCCTATGCACGAAAAAAAACGTTAAATAAATTCCCTGCTTCAGTGTTCATAAAGGATATGGAACAGATGCCAAGAGCAGATGTACAGTTTCCAAAAGAAAAAAAAGTGAAACATTGCAGAAAATCATTGCTATAACAGCTGATCGAGAAATAAAACAATCTCAGCAGTGGGGAAGAAAGCCAAAATTAAACAAAGATTCATCTCACTGTTCAGAAGACATCCAGAAAGGAAATATGAGCCTGGGTCACAAATGTTAAAACAGGGAAGCAAGGATAGACTAAAGGGATATTAAATAGGGATATTAAACTCAATGCCCCAGAGCCTCATCTTTCAACTCAGAGAGTGAGAGGGAATGAGCCTTAACTTGTGGTTTTCTTATAAAGGGCTTGAGGTGTTATGACAATAGAAGCATCTGTTTAAAAAGGGGGGGAAAAAAGGGAAAAATAGGAATTTGTTTTTGTTTATTTCCTCTGAAACATCCATTTTGTGGCTCGTAACTTTCTGGATCATGTCTTCCCTCTACAGCACTAGATGTGGATCAAATACATCACAAAATAATTGTTTTTTTCCATTTTGGCACATTCCAGCCACAGAGTGTTATGTTTTCAAGATGAAGAAGGACATTTTTCCCTTGTGTTCCCGCGCTTCGCAGGATTTATAACAATAAATATGAGCTGGTAGCTGAGGGGAATTGTGCTTTGCAAAGTGGCTATCACAAAAGTAAAGCATCATGCACTAAAATTAAACTTGGGCTTTGGGCTGGTTTCCAGCGGTGGGATCCAATTACTGGTGATGAAAGGAAAGCAGCAGAGTAAATCAGAACAAAGTTATTCCTGCAGCCAGAAAGCAGAGCTGGGCAAAACCTTCTGCATGAGGTGGGGCACAGCCTGAACATTTTGGGTTAGGAAGGGAGCTGATGCAAAGGTTCTGGGGAAAACACTTTCCTGTCAGAAACCACTCAAACTAACAGGACTTTGCACTTGAGCTGAAGTTGAGTGGATGTTTTGAATCTCCTTGGGAAGCAGCCAAAACACTTCAAGAAGTTACAGTAAATTCATAAACTTCTCAAGAGAAAAATAAGGTGCGTTGTGATATTTGCAGGGAAGGAAAATGTCAGCACGTGAAAGGACTCATGCAATTATGAAATGTTTTAAATTTATCTTTGAAAAAGAAGTCAAAGGTTAAAATAGAGAATAGAGAAAATGTTGTGTCCTAGGTGCCAGGTGACATCTCTGAAATCCATGGGTTCCATGGGTGAAAGAGTATGTTTTGGCTGGTGGGGGACATTGAAAATATAATTATCATTGGTTTTTTTCCCTCCTGTTATAATTTTGCAGTCAGAACAGCACTAGAACAACATTCTGCAGCCATTCCTATGTAGTACAATCAAAATTACTGGCAGTTTGCGTGGATGCATGGCACAGGTGAAACTTCCTGCATTAATAAGAAATCTGTGAAGAAAGGAGCCACAGGAGGATTCAGGAGGTCTGGGACACTTGCACTGGCTACTGATGTTTTGCCATTTTGAACAAATAATGGAGATATTTTTCCCTATTTCAGAGACTGAGAAGCAGAAACCATTTACTGCAGAGGAGTATCCGCCCAGAGCAAGGATAACATCATGGCCACTTCAGTAAACAAGTTTTGAAAGAAAGTTGAGAGGAATAAAAATAAGATTTAAGAGGGAGGGAGAGTTTCATCAAAGTGGGTACTACGTGGGAGGGAGTCGTGTTTGTCTTTTTGCTCAAAGTGCAATAACTCCCTATCATTTCCTGCACTTTATTAATAA
>VZSU01000749.1:170813-195669 GCA_013398715.1 Nesospiza acunhae | reverse complement strand
ATTTATTTTAAACTTCAAAATAAAATAAAATTTATTTAATTTATTTTATTGAAATAAACTTTAAAATTTTAAACTTTAAAAATTTTTTTAAAGTATTTAAACTCCTAGACAAATTTAGACAAATTGCAGTAAAATAAATGGAATGAAGTGCTGAGTTTCATCTCATTCCTCATCTATCTCCAATTCCCTGAAATCCCAGAGGATCCTCCCATCATGAACATCTCCAGAGGACTCTTCTAGAAAGAAAAACGTGTCCAGGACAACTTTATTAAGTGAATTAAAACCCTAGAAAAAGAAGACTAAATCATCTGGACTACTTAAATACAAATCAAATTAATAACTACATAAAATTAGTTAAATTAATGTGTAAAACAACAGCTCTGAGCTGCTGGCAGAAATCAGTCAAAACCACTTTTTTTTTTACTGTGGTAGTTTTGCAGTGAATTAATAGGAAAAAAAAATAAAGGGAAAAAATTCACTTTGTTGGCTCAGAAGACACAACAAACAAAGCTAAACAGGAGAACAGCTACACCAAAAAAAAAAAAAAAAACCAAAAAACTGTCAAATAACCCCTGGCAGGCGGGATGTGATATCAGCCTGGAATGTGCAGCGTTGAGAGGGGGAAGGGACAGGCAGAAAGTTCTCTTTGGGGGAACTCCAGTGGCAGGCAGAGTTTGCTGCTCCTGTCCCAGGGTGAAAACAAAATTAGGAATCTTTTTAGAATGTCCCTGCCCCGCTGGAAAAAGAACCCAGCACTCCTTAGTCCAGTTCTCAACGTTTCCTACCCTTAATTTGATCTTTTCATCCCAAAATTTGAGGGCTTTAAGTTCTCTTCGAGCTGGTTTGTGTCCCAGGGTTAAAACAAGATTAGGAATCCTTTTGGAATATCCCTGCCCCGCTGGAAAAGGAACCCAGCACTGCTCAGTCCAGTTCTCAAAACTTCCTACTCCTGATTATTTTTTCATCCCAAATTTTGAGGGTTTTAAGTTCTCTTCAAGCTGCTCGTGTCTCAGGGTTAAAATCAGATTATTAGGATATATTATTACATATATATAATATATATTATTATAAGGATCCTGCTGAGATCCTGACAAACAAGATCATTTTAAACGAACATTTAAAAATTATCACAGGAATCCTTTTGGAATGCCCCTCTCCTGTTGGAAAAAGAACCCAGCACTGCTCAGTCCAGTTCTCAAAACTTCCTACTCCTGATTATCTTTTCATCCCAAAATTTGAGGGCTTTAAGTTCTCTTCAAGCTGGTTCGTGTCCCAGGGTTAGAACAAGATCAGGAATCCTTTTGGAATGTCCCTGCCCCAGAGCTCAGCACTCCTCAGTCCAGCTCTCAAAGCTTCCTACCCCGATTGGATCTTTTCATCCCAAAATTTGAGGGTTTTAAGTTCTCTCCAAGCTGGTTTATCCATTCTGATTTCCCTCAAAAACGGACTGATCGAGCACAAGTGTGAGCTGAGAACAGTCCCTAAAACAGGGAAAAACTTCAACTCCATCCACTCAAACTCGAGCCAGGAGAGTTCCAGATTAAAACCAACCCGAGATAATTCCAGAGGAAAATGAAATCCCTGTAAATCCATCCTTTCCAACATGTGCTTTGCCTCAGAAACAAGCAGGACTGTGTGATTTGCTAAGCAGATTTACCTGGAGCTCAGCAGGACCGAAAGCCTGAAGGAATCAGGACTTTCACTCTTGCAGGATTTTAATGATCAAACTCTCCCCCCCCTTGCCAAAGTTCATGTTTGCTCTGCTGAGCTAAAGCAAACAAAGCAAAGCAGCCAATTAACTGTGAAATTCATCAGCCACGGGGGTTTTATTGAGAATTAACACGGCTTCGTGGGTTAAACAGCACTAAAAAAGGCATTTCAAGGGGTCATTTGCATGGCAAACCAGGAATGAACTGATGACAATTTCCAAGAATATCATTAAATTAAAATAATGAAAAAAAAAAAGAAAAGCCTTAGCTTGTTTAAAAATAATAAAGTTACATGAGGATAATTCAAACAAGGGGAGATGAAACTCTTACAGGGGTGGGAAGAAGGAGAAGCTCCTGTGCACAAAGTTCTCAACTCCACACAAAACATAAAACTAAAACTCTCAGCTCCACATAAAACTGCCCCAAGAATTTCCAGACATTCCCACCAGGACTCAGGACATTTTCTCCTCAGAGCTGCCACTCCAGGTTTTACATCTGAAGCCATAAATTCATTTTTCCAAGCTGTCCAGGGCTGGGAGGTGCAACAGCCACACACACAGACCTGGTCACTGACTTCTCCTGGAGCACCACAGGAGGGTTTGGAGGGGAAGAAAAGTTCCTGGTGAGATTGTGACAAGTAAGATCATTTTAAAATGATCTTTTTTTTTAAATGATCACAGAGCATTTTTGAAGCTTCCCTAGTTTGGAAGGAGCTAAAGACTCATCCAGTGCCACCCCTGCCATGGGCAGGGACATTTTTCCATTGTCCCAGGCTGCTCCAAGCCCTGTCCAGCCTGGCCTGGGATAATTCCAGCCACAGCTTCTCTGGGAAACCCATCCCAACCCCTCACAAGGAAGAATTTCTTCCCAATATCCAACCTAAAGTTGCCACTTTAAAGCCATTAAGCTTCTGAAGCAGTTCTGGTTAAAAGACAACATTGCAGGCGGGAAATGGAAACATTTTAATCTTTATCTCCACAAGATCCTCACAGGAATCCTCAATAAAATAAAATAAAATAAAATAAAATAAAATCCACCTCTCCTCCCTGAGCTGGAACCTCCCACATCAGGCGCGTCGAAACTAAAAGTTTCTGGAATTAAAACACTTTTTGAAGAGGAAATACAGAGCTGGAATTTATTTGCAGGGGACAGAGAGCTGCCTGCAATAGATGCCATTGCTCCCTAGCAGTGCGGTGTCACCCAAGGTGGCACAGGGACACCCAGGGTGGCACTGAGGGCTCAGGCTGCATTTTAATAAAAACCCCAACACCCAGAGCCCCTCTGGGTTAGCAGAACCCAGGAGAGGTTTGTGGGGTTCTCCCCTGAACCCCGAGCTCAGAACTGGGGGAGCTCAGAACTGAATTCCAGCACTGGGGGAGAACTGAAACGGGGCAGAGAGCTGAGAGCCAGGTGAGGCCCCAAACACCCCAAAGCGACAGCCCTGACACCCCAAAACCGGGCTCTTACAGCTCCCACCCCCTAAACCTGGGGTCCTGCAGCCCTGACACCCCAAAACCGGGCTCTTAAAGCTCTCACGGCCCAAACCCAGGGTCTTGGAGCCCTGACACCCCCAAACCCGGGTTCTTATAGCCCTGACACCCCCAAATCCAAGCACTGCAGCCCTGACACCCCAAAACCGGAGTCTTACAGCTCCCACCACCCAAACCCGGGCATTGCAGCCTGGACACCCCCAAAACCGGGGTCTTACAGCCCTGGCACCCCCAAATAAAGGGGATCTCACCCTGAACACCCCCAAACCCGGGGGATCTCACCCTGAACACCCCCAAACCCGGGGGATCTCACCCTGAACACCCCCAAACCCGGGGGATCTCACCCTGAACACCCCCAAACCCGGGGGATCTCACCCTGAACACCCCCAAACCCGGGGGATCTCACCCTGAACACCCCCAAACCCGGGGGATCTCACCCTGAACACTCCCAAACCCGGGGGATCCCCCCTGAACACCCTCAAATAAAGGGTATCTCACCCTGAACACCCCCAAACCCGGGGTATGCCACCCTGAACACCCCCAAACCCGGGGTATGCCACCCTGAACACCCCCAAACCCGGGGGATCTCACCCTGAACACCCCCAAACCCGGGGGATCTCACCCTGAACACCCCCAAACCCGGGGGATCTCACCCTGAACACCCCCAAACCCGGGGGATCTCACCCTGAACACCCCCAAACCCGGGGCGGGGCCGGCCGCGGCGTTAGGGCGCCCCCAGCGGGCGCGGGAGGAACTGCAGGGGCGGTCGAGTTCTGTCACTCGTGTCCTGTCACTCGTGTCCCCTCACTCGGGTTCTGTCACCTCTGTCTGTCACTCGTGTCCTGTCATTCGGGTTCCGTCACCCGTGTCACCTCACTCGGGTTCTGTCACCCGTGTGCTGTCATCTCCGTGCTGTCACTCGGGTCCTGTCACCTCTGTCCTGTCACTCACGTCCTGTCATTTGGGTTCTGTCACTTGTGTCCTGTCACCTCTGTCCGGTCACTTGTGTCCTGTCACTTGTGTCCCCTCTCTTGGCTGCAGGAAGGGGAAGGAGCTGCTGCAGCCCAGCACTGCCCCAGGCAAATCCCTGAGGAACCCTTGGGACCAAACCCTGCGGTGCCAGCAGCCCCTGGAACCCTGAATGTCCCCACTGGGAGGGACTGGGGTGGTGTTTGTCACCCACCCTGGGAGCTGTGCCAGGCAGAGACGAGCTTTGGGGCACACTGGGTGGATTTATGGGGTCACTCAGAGCCCTGAAAAGCGGGGACAGAATTTGAGGACTGGCTGGTTCTATGGAATCACTCAGAACCCTGAAAAGTGGGGACAGAGTTTGAGGACTGGCTGGTTTTATGGGGTCACAGTTGGAGGACTGGCTGGTTTTATGGGGTCACAGTTGGAGGACTGGCTGGTTTTATGGGGTCACTCAGAGCCCGGGGCAGTGGGGGCTCCTTTCCCTCTCCTGAGGGAAATGGGAGGAAAGGAAAATTCGTGTCATCCCCACCCCGGAGGAAATGAGAACACGGCAGAGACTCTGAGAACTCCTTTAATTGCTGTTAACTGCAAGTCTGTAAAAGGTTTGGAGAAAGTCATTGTTACAAAACTACCACCAGCTGTTAGAATTGTTCCTGGTTTGTCACCCCAGCTAGAAAAGGCTCAGGGAGATGCGGAATAGTTCAAGAACAGAGAATATTGCACAACCAACCCCACGGTCAATTCCACTAAAGAAGGAAAGAAAGTGACACAGATGCTGCACCCTCGAGCTCTGCTGTGGGATCAGCTGGGGCTCACAGCAGCACCAGGTCCCCACTGGTGTCCCCTGTGTCCCCTGCCCACCACAATCCCAGCCAGGACAAGGAGAGGCTCTGCTGGATCCAGGGCTTTGGCAGGACAGGGATGCTCCCACCTAAAGAAGGAAAACCCAACCCCAAAACCCCAACTCTTCCAAGTGCACCTCGTTTAGTGCTGTCCAAAGCCAGCAGGAAACCCCCAGCCCTGGAAGGGGCAGGACAAAGGCAGAAAGTGTCACCTCAGCACCCCAAAGGCCAGGCAGAGCACTGTCCCCTTGGGATAAAACTCTGCATGAGCAACATCTCCTGTTGTGACATGAAACTGCCCCAAAAAAAGGAGCTGTAGGGCCGAAAGAAGTGAAGCAAGCAGCGCCAGGGGCTGAAGTGAAGGAACCCAAAGCTCGTGGTGGCTGCAGGGCCTGGCACGGGTGAGACAGGGCTCAGATGGGGACACACAGCCTCAGCCAGCAGGGACACCCCAATTTGGGAGCCTCTGTCCCCCCCCAGGCTGGCCAAGCTGAGGTTGAGGTGGTCTTTGGGCCAGGTTGGACCAGGTTGGACCTTTGCAAGGGCTGAAGTGGCCACCCACACTGGGGTTCTGTCCCCAGCTGACCCAAACCACTGCCAGCCCAGCAGTCAGAGGAAGCCACGAGGATTTTGCTTGGAGAATTGAACTAGAAAGACACAAAACCCAGAGCAGGAAGGTGGTACAGCTGCAAAGGGGGGAGCAGCAGGCCTTGGCTCTTCGAGGAACTGCTGGAAATGGGAATTTCCATGAGAAAAAGCTTCCAAGACAAAAAGCCAGGCAGAAGCTGAGGGTTTGGCAGGGGGTTTGGCTCCTTCCAGGGTCAAAGCCACGAGCAAAGTGCTTTTTTGTGCAGCACCTCCAGCCCTCAGGCCCTCCCTGGGTGGGAATTGCAGAGCAGCGAGCAGAGCAGGCACAGCCACGTCCAGGAGCCTCTCAGCTGAGGGTTCCACGTGCACACACAAGCAGGGAAGGAGCCAGCTGGCAGCCTGGCAGCACCCAGCACACCTGGCAGGGTTCTGAGTGCCCAGCTGGCCCCAGGGACCCCTCACTCTGCCTCCTCAGGGCCAGTTTTGGCTTGGCCAGTCTCTAGGACCTATGGAGAAGTCGGGCTTCCATGTGCCAGTGACCTCCTGCTTCCTCCTCCTGGAGCTGGAGGGGTCACTTGAGCTGCCCCCAGGTTTTTGCAGGAATGGGAACTCCTCCAGGCTGGGAGTGCAACCCCAGCACAGTCACACACAAAGGAACAGCTGGTCCAAGATTCAATTCACATTCGATGGTGGAAATGAGCCTGTGACACACACTGCAAGCAGCTGCTTTATTCCCAGTCTTCCCACTCTTCATCTTCCAGCTGCAAACAAGAGGAAATTCATTTCTGAGCTGGTTTCAACTGTTTGTTTCTGTAACTCAACAGATTCCCCCTTGGGAAAGCTGCACACTCACCCCAGCAGCCCCTCTCTGCTCATGCAGCACCACCCTGAGTGTCACCATGATGTTTTCTGAAAAATCCTCTTTGCCCAGGAGTTTCTCCTGGGAAGCTGAGAAGCCCCAGAGAGGAATGAAAGCAATAATTATCTGATGGCTGCTCCTTTGTTTTGCTGCTTTGGAATGTAGCTTGGACATTGTTTACCAACAGGTGAATGTTTGACTGGTTCCATGTAAATTGTTTTTACTTAATGACCAATCACCATCAGCTCTGTCAGACTCTCTGAGTCAGTCACAGGTTTTTATTATTCATTCTTGTTAAACTTTCTGATGTATCCTTTCTCTTTCTTTAGTATAGTTTTAGTATAGCATTCAATATAATAATATAATAAATATGATATAATATTCTCATCTCTCACCTTGTCCTGGGGACCCTCACAAACACCACACCCTGAGGGGCTGCTGATGCTTTTGGGGGGCAGTTTTGCCTCCCCTGACTCACCTCCCCAGACATTTCCACCTTGGACAGTGCCAGCTGCACCTCCTCCTCTGTCATGTCCAGATCAAAGTCCTTTTCCCAGTCCTCGCTGATGTCCGTGCTGGAGCCTGCAAGCACAAACGTCCCCACTGAGCCACCAGAGCCCTGGAATTCCCAGGAACAGAGATGGGATGGGCTGAGCCTGCTCCCCTCACAGCCAGGGCTGGTGCAGAACCAGTGGGAGAGGTGGATGCTGAAAGATTTTTCTCCTCTGGCCTGGGAGAACTGGGATGTGTCAGGTTCCAGCCACACAGAAAATGCAGGAGATAAGGAATGACAGGAGGGATTTTGATATGGGGACTGTCATTGTGCCAGCAGGGATGACAGGCAGAGGGGAGGAATCACCACATCCCCTCCAAGGAGCACAGCCTTTCCTGGCATCCCGGGACCAAAGGCCTGTTCTGCTCTGTCACAGACACATTTTCTGAAAAATCCTTTCCTTAGGACTTTTCCTCCTGAGAAGCTGAGAGGCCTCAGGAACAAAATGGAAACAATGATTATCTGATGCTGTGGAATGCAACAGGTGCATCTGTGATTGGTCTCACGTGGTTGTTTCTAATTCATGGCCAATCACAGCCCAGCTGGCTCAGACTCTGTCCCAGACACAAGCCTTTGTTATTCATTCCTTCTTTTTCTATTCTTAGCCAGCCTTCTGATTAAATCCTTTCTTCTATTCTTTTAGTATAGTTTTGGAGAAAGTCATTGTTACAAAACCACCAGCTGTTAGAATTGTTAATATTATATCATAATAACAGAACATATATAATAAATAAAACACACAATACATAATAAATAATATATAATATATATTAATATATTATATATATCATAAATATATAAAATATTTTATATATCATATAATATTATATAATATATGTAATGTAGTGTAATGTAATGTAGTGTAATGTAATGTAGTGTAATGTAATGTAATATTACATTATATTACATTACACTATGTTGTATTTATCATAAATATATAATATTAATGATATATAATATATATAATAAAATAATAAATCAAGCCTTCTGAAGCATGGAGTCAGATCCTGGTCTCTTCCCTCACCCTCAGACCCCTGTGAACACTGTCTCACGCTGCTCAGCCAGCAGATCATTGATTTCCTTCCCTTTCCTCTCCCTCAGCCCCACAAACCCAGAGCTCTCCCCAGGAGCTGCCCCTCCCAGAGGTTTCCCAGCCCCACACAAACCTTTCTTGCCGTTGTTGGAGGGGGTGGATTTGCCACTGTCCGAGTTGAGCTCGAAGACTCTCAGGTCTGTGGGTCCTTCCTCCCTCAGAGTCTCTGTCCTGCCCTGCCCTTTGCTCTCCAGCTCTCTGAGCTCTGTTCCAGCTGCCAGCTCCGAGGATGCTGCTGATGGCTGGCCAGGTGCACAAGGCTGAGCAGCTTCTGGGGGCTTTGGCAGGGAGCTCTGCTCTTCCAAGGTGGCCTCCACCAGCCTCTGGGAGAGGTGCAGGGCTGGGGCTGCAGTCTGTAGCTGGGTGGCAGGCACAGGGGCAGGGTTTGCAATCTGAGTCACAAGGGACACGCTCTCGCTGCTCTCCGAGGGGCTCTGCTCCCCTGGCCCCAGCTCTGGGGGCAGCACAGCCCAGCTCTCCCCACAGGGAGCCTTGGGGGCAGCAGGGTGGTTTCCCTCTGAGCTGGGCGCTTTCTGTGCTGCTCCTGGAAATGTGATGTTTGCACAAGGCAGGGGGGACATCCCCGAGAACTCCTCTGTAGGGAGGCAGAAGAGAAGTGAGAGATGTTTCAGCAAGGGCAGCAGCAGCCGGGCTGGGAGCTGGATTTTCACACAATGTCCTGAGCTGGGAGGGACCCACAGGGATCAGCCAGTCCAACCCCTGGCCCTGCACAAACACCCCAACAACCCCACCCTGGGCATCCCTGACAGCCCTGTCCTGAAGCTCTGCCAGCTGTGGGGCTGTGGGGCTGGGGAGCCTGGGCAGTGCCAGCACCCTCTGGGGGGAGAACATTTCCTGATTTCCAACCTCAACCACCCTGACACGGCTCCAGGCATTCCCTCACATCCCACCACTGCTCACAAAGCAGAGATCTCTGTGATTTGGGGGAGTGAGGAGGACCCACCACCCCATGAAAGCCCCAAAACCTGTCCCACCTTCATCCTCCTCCCAGCCTGGCTCCTCTTGCTGCATGCTCTGCTCTGCTCGCTGCTTCAGAGCCTCCCTCCGGGCTTCATCCTGCAGGAATCAACACAGCAGCTGCTCACATGCCCAGTCCCCTTCCTCCCCCAGGCATCACCGACTCCAAGGCTCAGCCCAGATCTCAGTTTTTCCAGGAAAATCCCCCCAGGGACCCCCCCAGCCTGACCCACCTGCTCCAGGCAATGCAGTTTGTAGAAGTAGCGCTGCCAGAACTCCAGGTGGGAAACAGCCACAGGGACCTGGGAGAAAGGGATCAGAGAAAGGGATGAGCCCCTCAGAGGGAGAGCTACGCCCCTCCCTCCTCCCAAAGCTTGCAGCTCCCATTTTATTCCATCCATTTCCCCAGCTGCAGGGCACATCCCAGCTCAGGGCTTTCCTGCAGCATTCCCCACGTCAGGAATTGCCCAGGCAGGGCCTCACCATTTTGGTGTAGAGTGCCCTGATGGAAGGGCTGGTGGCCAGCAGCTCTGCAATCTCCCCTTTCTTCTCCTCCAGGCTGAACTGAGCCAGCCAGGCCTCGAGCAGCTCAGCAGGGCCTGTTTGGGACAAGCACAGGGATAACAACCCTTGAGTTTGGGGAGGTTTCACTGGAGAGATGCTGGGGCAGAAGAGGAGAGAGACACAGGGCTCAGAAATGCTCTGCCAGTTTAAATTGGGCTAGGAAATTCAGCCTAAGCTGGTCCTTTAGGTAAGAGCCAGATCTGCTTTTCTAGCCAAGCCAAGCCAGATCAGCTCTTCTACAGCCAAGTCCTGCTGGCCAAAGGCTTCAGGGAATTCCAGCTGGCCCCCAAACCCCCTAGGGCAGCACCCTGGACCCCCTGAACCCCCCTAGGGCAGCACCCTGGAGCCCCTGAACCCCCTTAGGGAGCACCCTGGACCCCATGAACCCCCCTAGGGCAGCACCCTGAACCCCCCAAAACCCTTAGGGAATACCCTGGAGCCCCTGAACCCCCCAAGGGCAGCACCCTGGCCCCTCTGAAGGCCCTTGGGGGGCACCCTGGACTCCCTGACCCCCCCATACCATCGGGCTCGTTGCAGTAGGTGGCTGGGTCGGACTGGAGGCTGTAGAGACGAGCCTGCAGGAGACATACAGGGACAGCTGTGAGGGGAGGGACAGCAGCAGGGCCAGGGGACAGGGCTCGGGGTGCCACACCGACCTTGGCACTGTCGTAGGGCTCAGTGGTACCCGAGGGTGTTGCCATCAGGGTGATAACGTCACAGTCAATGGTCTTGTCCGGAGAGGGAGCGAAGGTGTCCGAGATGACTCCCAGGAAGTCAGACAGGCCCTTCCTCACCTTCTCAGTGGCACCTGAGCCTTCTGCCCTCTTCAAGGGAAGAGGCAGCACAGGGTCAGTAACATGCCAGGATTTCTGGGAATCCTTAAGGAAGCAGGATCTGCCCCTTCAGGAAGGGGGAGGTGGGAGGCACCTGAGGGGAACTGAGGAACTGAGCTGAGGCTTTGTGGGGGAAGCACAGCCAGGTTTGGGGCTTTGTGGGGGAAGCACAGCCAGGTTTGGGGCTGCCTGGTGTGGGGTGGGGCTGTCCCAGCAGCAGCTGTGAAGGGCTGAGGCTCACAGCTCGTGTGCAGAGTCTGTGTCCCCCCTACAGTCACACTGCCTGTGTCCCCCTACAGTGACACTGCCACTGTCCCCCTGCTCAGCACAGTGGAGAGGGAACCACGAGGGAGTGACAGGACAAGGGGGGAATGGCTTTAATCTGTAGGAAGTGGGGTATTGGGATATTGGGAGGGAATTGTCCCCTGTGAGGGCGCTGGGATGGAATTCCCAGAGAAGCTGTGGCTGTGCCATGCCTGGAATTATCCCAGCTGGGGTTTGGAGCAGCGTGGGAGGGTGGAAGGAGTCCCTGGCCACGGCAGGGGTGGCACTGGGGGGTGCTGAAGCTCTCCCAGCCCCTACTCACTGCCAGCCTGTCCTTGACCACGCTGGCCGTGGCGGCGATGGTGCAGGCAGTGTCGTGCTGCACCACCTGCGTGAACTCAGCCAGGTCCCTCTTCATGAACTCCAAAGCCTCTGTGGACTGCAAGGAGACACAGGATGGATTCTGCAGGGTTTTGGCTCCCCAACAACGCTGGGATTGCTCCCAGCACGTTACAAAAACTCAGGTGGGAGAGTTTGGCCCAGCTGAGCCCTCACCCCAACCTGGGCAATGCATAAAACCAGAAGAACCTGAAGAACAACAGCATCTGCTCTGCCCAAAACACATTCCAGGAGGCTCTGAAGCCAAGACTAGGAAAAACACAGGCTGGGAGAAGCCTGGGTTTAAGCTTTGTGTATAATTAACACAGGCAACGCTGTCACAGCAGGAAGTTACACACCACAGAGCCACGCTGGAAGCACAACCCCCTGCTCAGGGGTGATCTCTGCATGACAGAGCCCAGCATGACCCAGGGTTCGCTCGATCCCCAGCAAATCCACCCCAATCCCGCTTTGGGGAGACCGTCCCGGGCTGCGGAGGAGCTCCCGGGGCCGGCCCGCAGGCCCCGCCCTCCCGTTCCCGGCGGTTCCCGGCGGTTCCCACCGGTTCCCACCTTCTCCTTGACGGCCTGGTAGCTCTGCTGGAGCCAGCTCCGCCACCAGCCGCCATCCTCCCTGCAAGAGACAGGCACGGCGTCAGCACAGGCCATACACACACACACACACACACACACAGAGCCCGACCCCAAACCAGGATCCCAAACTGAGCTCCCAACCCCAGATCCCAAATCCCAACCCCAGATCCGATATTCTGATCCCAGACCCCTGATCCCGACCCCATACACAGATCCCAGAGCACAGATCCAGATCCCAACCCCAGCTTCAGACCCCGATCCCAAATCCCGACTCCAAGCCCAGACCCCAACCCCAGATTCAGATCCCAGATCCTGACTCCAATCCCAAAATCAGACACCAAACCCAAAATCTGTCCCCAGCCCCCGATTCTGGATCCCAACCCCAGACCCAGATCCAGACCCCAGATCCAGACCCCGACCCCAGATCCAGTCCCCAACCCCAAATCCCAACCCCAGACTCTATCCCGATACACCACCTCCAGATTCCAACCGCAGATCCCGACTCCAACCCCAGATCCCAACGCCAAGTTCCAAACCCAGATTCAGATCCCAGATCCCGACTCCAACCCCAAATTCAGACCTCAAACCCTGATTCTATCCCCAGACCCCGATTCTGGATCCCAGCCTCAGATCCAGACCCCAACCCCCAGTTCCAACCCCCGATTCCATCCCAGAGCCCGGTCCCAGCTCGCACCCCCCAAACCGCACATGGGCTCCCTGTTCCGTTCCCGTTCCCCGCCCCGGTCCCGCCGCCCCCCGGCCGTGCCCCGCTCACCCCTCCGCCATCTTGGCGGTGTGACGTCACCAATATTTACCGACCCCTCACCCCACGGGCCCCGCTCCCGGTACCGGGCGATGCCGCCACCGGGAGGTCGGTCCTTGGCGCGGCGGGGGATCCCGGCACCGGGCAGGGTGGCCGTTGGCGTTCTAGGGGATGCCGGTACTGGGAAGGACGGTCCTTGGTGTTCCGGGACATCCGGTGGGTACCGGGCGGGACTGTCCTTGCAGCAAGGAAGGATCCCGGTACCGAGCAGGATGGTGGTGGCGCGGTGGGGTATCCCGGTACCGTGGCGTTTTAGGGGATGCCGGTACCGGGCAGGACGGACCTTGGCGGGATGCGGGACTGCTGGTACCGGGCAGAGCGGAGACGCGGTACCGGGCGGGAAGGGGTGTGGAACCCCCGGGAGCGGACTGCACGGACCCCATGGGCCGGGCAGGACGATCCTTGGCGGTGTCCCCGCAGCGCTGGGAAGGGGTGGCGGTGCCGGTGTCCCCGCAGTGCCGGTGTCCCCGGAGTGCCGGTGTCCCGGGGGTGCCGGTGTCCCCCTGTCCCAGCACTGACGCTCTCTCTGTCCCCCTGTCCCGCTGTCCCCTGTCCCAGCGCTGACGCTCTCTCTGTCCCGCTGTCCCCTGTCCCGGCGCTGACGCTCTCTCTGTCCCCGCAGCCATGGAGGTTCAGTCGTACTACACCAAGCTGCTGGGGGAGCTGAACGAGCAGCGCAAGCGGGATTTCTTCTGCGACTGCAGCATCATCGTGGAGGGCAGGATCTTCAAAGCTCACAAGAACATCCTGTTCGCCAACAGCGGCTACTTCCGAGCGCTGCTCATCCACTACATCCAGGACAGCGGGCGCCACAGCACGGCCTCGCTCGACATCGTCACCTCCGAGGCTTTCTCCGTCATCCTGGATTTCCTCTACTCGGGGAAGCTGGATCTGTGCGGGGACAACGTCATCGAGGTGATGTCTGCAGCCAGCTACCTGCAGATGACCGACGTGGTCAACTTCTGCAAGAGCTACATCAGGTCCTCGCTGGACATCTGCAGGAAGATGGAGAGGGAGGCTGTGGTGTTCTACCAGGCCGACAGCGGCAGCTCGGCCAGGGAGGGCCCCTCCGCGGGCTCCAAGGGCGCTGCCTCCGTGTCCTCCATGCAGGAGAAGGTTCTGGAATGCCAGCAGGACCCTCCCTGCGGGGACTGCAGTGGCTGTCAGCCGCTGGAGGTGGTGGCCAGGGACCCTCAGAGCAGTGGCTCCCCCGATGGCTGCAGGAGGGTGGAACCCAAGGTGGAGTTTGAGCCCGAGCCCGCGCCCGCGGCGGCGCTGGAGCCCGTGGAAGAGGGGCAGCCCCTGGAGCTGGCCTGCAATAATTTGCACATGAAGCAGTTCCTGGAGGCTCTGCTGCGCAACAGCTCGGCCCCGAGGAAGGAGGACGTGGTGCATCACTTGGTCCGGGGATTTGAGGGTAGGGCTGAGGATGCTGGAGTGCCCATGAGCTCCATGGTGGACATTCACAGCGACTGGTATGGTGAGGACACAGGTGAGAGGACTCAGGGGTGCAGGAGGGAACAGTTTTGTTGGGCTCCTTTTGTTATTCTTGTCCAAGAATATTTTGCTGAATTTTTGGCACGGTGAAATAAACTCTTGTTGTGCACTTTGAAAGCAGCTGTACTTGTTTGTTTGGTGCAGCCCGTGGCAGGTGAGTACTGCTGACAGCTCTGCGGCTCCCACATCACCCCACACTCCACTTGGGGTGATTATTCTTTCATAAACAAACTCACTGGGACCTCGTTGAATGTTTTTAAAAAGGATTTTCCCCTCCTGATGGTCATAGAACAATCCAACAGGAGCTGAGCTGCCACAGGAGGGATCTGCTGCAGGACCTGGTGCAGCAGGAGGAGCTCATCCCACCCCAGCTCCTGCCCCTGCTGCTCTGTTTGCAACTTCAGAGGGCAGGTATCAGTTTTATCCAACACTGAGGGATTCCTACAAGAACTTTAGGAGCACTGAAAGCTTTCAGTTCTGTGGTGTGGCATAAAAATGAGGCTTTTTCCACTTTTCAGCTGCCCCGAGCCCAGCACCAGCTGGGATATCTCAGGAATATTTCCTGGCAGCACTCGCAGGAAAACCATGCCCATGTGCATTTCTCCTGATGTGGACAATAAAGATTTGGGCATTTTATCTGTTTTTTCATAAGTGCCTTGTCCAACCAGCTTTGTGAGGACAGGAGGTGGCTCTGACACACTGTGAGTGCCACAGGTGCTGAGGATGTGACAAATGCCACAGGGCTGGCACTGACTGTAGCCAGCAAATTTATTTTCCTGTCATCTGCAGCTCAAGCTGCCTGTGTGACTTTAAAGCCAATAAAAAGTGACAAATCCTCTCCAGCAGGGCACTGATAAAATCACAACTGCAGGTTTACTCTCAGAGCAGGGCTGTCACCACTCACGCTGCTGCTTTTTGATTTGTGCCAAGGCAAGAACATCCAACACACAAATTTCACTTCTCTTTTTCCTCTCTCAACATCTCCAGGCTGTTCATGAGTCATTAAAAGGGAAATGCTTCCAGAGTTTGATAGGGAACATCAGGAGTCCTGACAGTGTATCAGAAATGTTAGTGAGAGTTGGGGTTTGAGTAGGAGTGAGGGAAAAGAAACCAAACCTTCCATTCCTTCTGTTTCTGTGCTAAAACAGGACTTGGGAGCAGTGAGGAGAGTGGGAGTTTCTCAGCTTTCAGTGGTGCTGCTGCCTCAGCTTCTTCACAAGGCACCAGAAATGAGAAATACAAACTCCTGGTAAAAGAATGGTGCACTCAGGTTAAGAGATGAGATAAATTTCACTTTTTTTTCAAGTTTCTACCTCTGTTCCAGTCATCCTTCACAACAGAAGGAGCAAAAACTGGCACCTGTAGAGCACTGAAAGCAAGGCAGAACTAAGAACTGGGTTTAAATGAAGCTCTGAAGGCCAGGAATTTGCAATCGCTTGGGAAGCTCCAAGACTCTCACTCACATTATTAATACCAGACATATCTCTTTTGATAGTGGGTTGGATAAACAAAGGATGCTCTGCAGCCTCACCTGCTTCACACACAAAACCTTTCCCTGAGTCAGGGCCTGGAACAGGGAAAATTAATCCTTTGGCATCACATCTCCACCTTTCTGCTGGAAGGGAAGCTGGGCTGGTGCTGAAAAACTTGGCAATGCCCACCTTTCTGTAAAATGGGATCTTCAAATTTAATTATCTTCTTGCACCTGACTCCATAAATTGTGTATTACTTGTGATTTGGTTTTTGGAACAGTAAAATATTGTCAGGAAAAATATTGGAGTCCTTCACCTTGTTATTCCCAACGGGAAGGGAGTAAAAACAGAGTCATATTGTCATATATAAATATGAAAGAACATGGCCAAAATGTGCTATTTCTGCCTGCAGTTTGTGTTAAAGGCTTTAGTTTCTGATGCTGATGGTTTAGTAATTTTTAAAAAAAGGAACAGCCAAAATGTGCTTTTTTCTGCCTGAAGTTTGTGTTAAAGGTTTTAGTTTCTGATGCTAATGGTTTAATAATTTTTAAAAAAAGAAACGGCCAAAATGTGCTATTTCTGCCTGAAGTTTGTGTTAAAGGTTTTAATTTCTGATGCTAATGGTTTAAAAATTTTTAAAAAAAGGAACGGGCAAAATGTGCTATTTCTGCCTGAATTTTGTGTTAAAGGTTTTAGTTTCTGATGCTAATGGTTTAATAATTTTTAAAAAAAGGAAGTGGTTGAGGTGGAGCAGAGACCCCACTTGACTAGAAGCAGATTATTGGTACTTAACTAAAAGGCTTCCTAAAATAAAATGAATGTTTTGCTTGCTGTCTTGAACGACAGACAGGCTGGTTTCCCAGGGCACTGCAGCTGCATGAATTCTGCAGGGGCACAGCCGAGGAACCCCCAGGTGAGGGAAAATGCAGCTCCCACCTCAGACTCGCAGCGAGCAGCACCAGGAGCCCGAGCAGCCGCTCAGAGGGTGCCCGAACTCACAGCCTGTGTTTTGTCCCCAAGGTGACGTGCTGGTGGTGCCCATCAAGCTGCACAAGTGCCCGTTCTGCCCCTACACGGCCAAGCAGAAGGGGATCCTGAAGCGCCACATCCGCTCGCACACCGGGGAGCGGCCGTACCCCTGCGAGACCTGCGGGAAGCGCTTCACCCGCCAGGAGCACCTGCGCAGCCACGCCCTCAGCGTGAGTCACTGCCACACCCTGCTCACCTGAGCGGTACCTGAAGGCTTACGGGGCATCAGAGCTCAGCGGGCTGCCTCGGGTTTTAGGTTTTCCGGTTCTTTAGCGGGTGGGGTTCGTGTTAGGGCATGGTCATTGGAATTGCAAGGTGACCCCAAATCTGGGAAGTGAGTGGCATCTGACTGCAAGGCTTTGGAATGCTGAACACTGGTCTTGTTAAAACTATATTATATGACATTACAGCTGTATTAAAGAGAGATACTACACTATACTATGTGACACTATAGACTATACCATACTATTGTATTCTATTCCATACTATTCTATACTATACTATACTATGCTATACTATTTTATACTATTCTATTCTATTCTATGTCATACCATACCATACCATACCATACCATTTTTTACTATTACTATTTTATACTATACTATTCTATACCATACCATACCATACCATTTTTTACTATTACTATTAGTATTACTATTTTATACTATACTATTCTATACTATGCTACACTGCACTACACCATATACTGTATCATCCTGTTCTATTCTATACTACACTAGATACTATTCTATACTATACTATTCAATACCATACTATACCACACCATTTTATTACTATACTATTGCTATTTTATACTATACTATTCTATACTATGCTACACTATACTACACTACACTGTATACCATACCATTCTATTCTATATTACACTGTATACTATTCTCTACTACACCATTCTATTCTATTCCATTCTATTCTATTCCATTCTATTCCATTCCATTCCATTCCATTCCATTCTATACTATATACTATTTTATACTATACTATATCATATTACTGACTACTGAAAAACTCGTGGCTGTCTGCTGACAGTCAGGACACAGCTGTGAGTGGTTGGCCAAGGGAACAAAACAATCCTCAGCAGAATGCAATTACCAAATTCCTTCAGGTAAATAAACTTCCGGCGCGTTCCGCACGTGCACAAACGCAGGAGCAGCAAATGAGATAAGAATTGATTGGATCATTCTTTTCTCTGCTTCTCTCTGTTCAGAAGGCATGTGGATACCACAGATGGTGAGCTCTCTGCACAGACTAGGAGACAAAACAATTCCTGCTCCAGCTGGAGACCAAGGACAAATGATCCAAATCTCAGGCCCAAGAGCAGAAACCATGTGGGCTGAATAAGGATGAAGCTGTAATTGAATAATTAACTTGAATACGCAAATGGACCAAAACTTATAAAAATGTGAGATCTCATGACCAAGGTCTCTTCTGCTTCCATCCTGGAGCATCCAGGCAGAGCCAGCACTGTGGCTGAGGTACTGCCAGGGTGTGGCTGTTTCCCTGTTGTGGCAATCTCTCCAAAGCATCAAATTGCCTTTTTTCCCCCCCAAATTTGCTGTTTTCCCTGCAGGTCCATCGCTCCAACAAGCCCATCATCTGCAAGGGCTGCAGGAGGACCTTCACCAACAGCCTGTCCCAGGGGCTGCGGCGCTTCGGGCTCTGTGACAGCTGCACCTGTGTCACCACCACCCACGAGGACTCCCTGCCCATCAACCTCAGCCTGGTGGAAACGGCCTCAGAAGGGCAGGAAAAAGGAGATGCTGACAATGATTGGCCCATCTATGTGGAGTCTGGAGAGGAAAATGACCCAGCTGAGGATGATGATGGCGATGACAAGCAGGAAATCCACAGGAGTTTGTCAGACAGAGAGACTTTGATGTAGCAGTGAGAGGAGAGGGGGAGCACTGAGAGGTTCCCTGGCAGTGTCTGTGACAGAAAACTGCACATTTGCTCAATCAGTGACACTGTGCTGGTTTTTATTATTCTGGGTTTTAATTAAATTGCGAGGAGAACTGGATTTTTTGATACTTTTTAAGTTTTCAGTGCTGCGCACCAGAAATCTGTGAAGAATCTTCAGTCTGGGACTCAAAACTTGAGCAGTTTCTCTGTCTGCTGGTTTTGGGTTTGCAGGTGGAACACCTCTGGGTTGTTTTGGGGACAGGTTTTTTCAAATAATGAGTCATGGTCCTTAATCCCTGATCTGAAAGGGGCACCACCTTTCTCTGAAGATGACATAAAATGTGGTTTACATCTCTTACCTTGGGACTTTTCCAAGCTAATCTCTGATTCTTCTGTCTTAGGACAATGTTATCTAAATTATCAACCATAAATGTTTGCTGAGACAGGGTTTGACCTGGAAACCAGGGCAGAAAAACCAGGATAACAAAAAAAAAAAAACCACAAAAATATGCTGCTGCTGAAAGGATAGACAGGAAGAATCCATCTATTTCACGTAATTAATTGCAATAATTCATAGATCAAGCTTTTCTTTCTGAATTTTTACTGCATCTTCCTCTCCTGAGAGCTCAGGCTGTAGATCTTCAGCTATGTCTTTAATGTCACTCAGAATTCAGTAGTCTTGGCTTAAATATTAAGCACAAATAATGGTGTTTTAGTGGCCAGGACTAAGAGATAAGCCCAAATTCTTTTCAGCTTTTTACAATAAGAATTAAAAGCTGTCAGGCAGGAATTCTGACTGTGGCAGATTGAACAACCAGACTCACACCTGGTGTAGCTGAGGAGCAGTGAAATATCTGAGCTATGCTATAAAAGAGCTCTGAATGCCCTTTTGGAATCATTTTCTTCCTCTTTTCCTGTAATTTCTTTTCAAATTCAGGGATCCTCTCATGACTTATGTTTGGTGATTTTATCCAATATTTGTTTTTTTAAAAACCTCCACTGTGGACCTCCTGTTTCTTTGCTGGGGCAGCTAAAGCTTTACAAAGGAGGTGAGATTTTGTCACCTTTCCAGCAGCAAGTTTTTAAGAGCTATCAAAACTCAGGCTGGGAAGCTTTGGAAGAAAACCCAGCAGCACCAGAAAGCCTGTTTGCCTAGGGGTGACCTCCTGTTCCCTGACATAGGGACAAAACTGAAATATACTGTGAAATAAGACTGTTAATGCTTCTTCACTCTGCTGCTCCTAAGTGTTTCATGAAAAGGCAAATTTGAGGAGTCTTTTTTGGCTGGAGCAGAATTTTTTAGACAGATTTGGCTGACAAAGAGTGAGCAGTTCCTCCCACTTGGTGCTGTTTCCTGAGGGTTTTTGCTGTAAAGATTTTCCACTTGGCAAACCTAAAAAAACCCAAGAGCCTTTCTGATTTAACCAGGGTTTGTTCTGCATACCTCGTGCTTTTCTTGTACACGTTGAAAAAAGAACAATTCAGCTTTTCCCTCTCCTTCATCCAGCAGTGAAACTGCCCCACTGTCCTGTCAGATTTATTTATGAGAGGTGATTCTGCTCTCACAAGTGCAGCCAAGGGTTCCTTGCCACACCAGGTAGGATGAGGAAAGAATAATCAAAGTTCTTTTTGAAGAATTCACTTTATTGGTGGCTGCTGCAAAGAGCAGAAGGTGAAGAGACTTCTTTTGGAGTGGTCTGCTCCAAGTTCTTGATGAATGTCACCACGTAATGTGCTGGGTTTATTTTCTGTCCCTTAATTTGGGTGATTTTCAGTCATTCCTGTTCCAGGTAAGCTGGAAATTGGAGTTTGTAGGAGCTGGAGCACAGGGCAAGACTTTACAGAATTCCCTGCTCTAGAGGCCCTGGTTCAGTCAATCTGAATTAAGGGACATTGAAGGGACAGCTCGTGGAGGAGGTGCCACCTTTGGAGTAGAGCTCCTCTGAAAATCCTGCTGTGCTTTTGGCTCCTTGGAGCTCTCGAGCAAAATGTGGGGTTTGTAAATCTTGCTGGAATGTTTGGAAAAGCACCTTCCAGCCTCCCAGGGCTTGTCTTTTGGACTGCTGGGTTTTTGGCGAGTCCACCCAAAACCACAGGGTAATAAAGGTGATAAAGGAGGGACTTTCTGCCTTGAGAGCCACGGATAAATCTGATTTTTTTTTTTTTTTGGGAAACTCACTGATGGAAGTGGGGCAGGAATGTAAATAGGGATCAAATTAATATTTAGAATCACGAAGATTCCACCTCATTGTAAATATTGGTAGAAGCCACAAGACCTGGAGTATCAGCTGAGCTGCTTCTGGCTCGTGCTCCACAAGGTTGGGAAGTTCCTGGTGTGGCTGAACTCTGCTGACTGAGCCTGTGGGGACACTTGGAGCAGGGAAAATGAACCTTTTGGAAGCTGCAGGAATGGCTGCAGAGACTTTTTCCTTCACCCTGCTGTCTTTGGTCCTAGAGGTTGTCCTTGTGTGTTTGTGCCTAGAGAATGGAGCTGTCAGGGGGCCGGGGCGGGCGGGGGGAGGATTTTCCACAGGGAAACTTCCACCAAACTCGGTGGTTCCTGTTCAATTGTCATTTTGTGCTGCTTTGTTTTGTTTTCCGTGGAGTCTTTTCAGCCTTTGGACGTAGAAGAGGACGGAGTTTATTTATCCACATGCTTGTGACCGGGGTGTTCATGTAAATCCGTTTGCTTGTGCTTTTCCACTTCGTTTTCTGGATGTTTTTTCCTGAAATCTTCCATTTGTAGATCCAGCCTCTACAAGCTTTGAGAAAATGATGTTGGCTGTTTAAAAAAACCTTCCTGTGGTGCTTGATGAAGAATCAAAAATCATCTTTTTAGGGGAGTTATTTCTAATACAATCTCTTTCTCAAAGGTTTTTAAAGGCCGTGAAGATGACATATCTTAAAACTTAGCTCGTTGTACTTGACTTTGTTTAGGAATACACATTTTAATGTATTTTTGCACAGAAATGCACTGTATTTCACTGAAGGAATACATGCTGCACTGGTGTTTGTAGTGCATTTAACCTCTTGGTGCAAAACCCTTGTAAATCTTCCAAATGTGGTCGTTGAATTTCCCGATGTTTTGTAAGACAGTTTCATAACTGAAGTCCTTTAGTCCAGTAACGATGACAAATTCTTATAAACTGACCCTTATTTGTGGAAGTGACTGAACTATATTTGTGGATCTTGGAGCATTCTGGAGTTTTTTGATTGTCTAGAAAATAAAACTCTCTGAGAGGGTTGCTTTGATTTTTTTTTACCCTTCAAATGTTGACTGAGTAAACCTGAGAGTGTCTAGATTGAGGCTCACATTTCAATTGCTGGCATTAAAATTAAATAATTAATGTTTCCATTTCATTAATTTGGTTTAAAAAATCAACATATCAATTTTTGGGGACAGCTAGATTGCAAGAAAAATCAGGTTTTTGGAAGGAAAGTACTTAAAAGGATTCTGTTCACTTAAACCCCAGCCAAGTGAGATTTTTAGAAAATATTTTATTAACAATGGCTATTTTTTAACAGTCTTTGTAGTTTTATGTTAATTCAACTTTTTAAACTTCTTTTTTCTTGCTGGGAAGCAGACACTGATCCCAGCTAGGAGAAGATGCATGTTGGGAGGACAACATCCCAAATACCCTTTCCAGAAAAATTTAAATTATATTGAACATTTGACAAAAAATCTTGCTGCAAATAGACAATTTTTCCTTTTTTTTTTTTTTTTTCCCCATGAAAGATGTGAGATGCTGAAGAACTCAGAAGGGATGAGGGTGGTTATCCCCACCCTTGGTGAAAAGGTTTTTTTGTGGGGGAAGGAGGAGGAGAGCAGAGGTCAGAGGGTGTCAGAGAACTCAGGAATGATTTGGGGAGGAGAATCGTTTGGCCCGAAGCCATCCAGGTGAGCTGTATGCAAATGTGGGACTTTTGGGTGTTCGGGAAACTGGGTAAGATAAGAGTTTAACGAGGGTTTACTTGTCCTGCTGGAACAGGATTTGGGGTTTCACCAGATCTCAGCCCTTTCCTAAACTGGATGCTGCTGCCAGAGGGGAGATCCCTCCCTGGACTGGGGCTTTAGGACAGGACATTCTGATTTCCTGCTCACTTTGAAAAAGGAAGAGATCCCCTGGTACTCCATGGGTTTGCACTCGAGATGTGGATTTGTGCTGGAACACGAAGGTGGAGCTCAAACCTTGGGTGATTCAACTCTCCTGGTTCGGTCCTTGGCAAAGCTGAGGACAGGAATGATGATACAAATGAAGAAAACCCAAATCCGAGCTGGCAGTGATCACATGAAAATTGTAATCTCATTCCTAATTAATTTCTAGGCTTTGAACAGTTCCTTAAGTTGTTCTAGTATAGGCTCTTGAGTTTTCCTTGGTAAAAAAATATCCCTGGATAATTAAAGTTAGAAGATGCACCATCACTGAAGGCTGTGATTCATGAGGAATATTTATTTTGAGGAGAACTGAAATCTTTTAACTGGTGCCACTGTTCATTAAACTATTATAATATATTACATTATACCATTACATATTATTATTGTTAATCCTATTTGGTTACCAAAGCCAAGGAGAAATGTATGTTAATTTTTCTATGAGCAAGAAAAATGTAATTTTTTAGTGTAATTATTCTCTGAAGAGCAGACTTTTTGCACTCTGGCTGTGAGGAGCAGCTCCTTCACCTCCTTCACACAGCTGCCAAGCACATTCCCTCTGGATAAACTCTCCAAACAACATCTCAAGTGGAACTTTCTCAGCTGAAATTAGCTGTAAAATTTAGAAACACAACCTAAAAAAAACCTCTCTGATGTCTGGGATTGTTTGGGATGCGTTACTGTGCACAAGAGGATGAAATCAGCCCCATGGATGAGAAAAGCAAAGTTTGTTCTGTGGCTGTTCCTGGATCCCCAGCACAGCAGTGAGCAGAAGGTGCTCTGAGGAAAGCACTTGTAGCATCTGTAAAAATTCTAATTAAGCTACTCCAGATAACACTGAAATTTTCCCCCATACTTTTTAAATTCTCTTGCCTGTTCCTGGCAGAAGGAGAACCCTCGAGCTCCTGTTGACATTGATACAGAGCCCCACTGACAGGACTGAAAGCACCACCCAGGCAAGTCAAACAGAACAAATACCTCCAGATAATTCTTTTCCAAGGGAAGCTTTCAGCTGATGAAATAATTTGGGCAGAAATGTGGAAAATAATATGTAGAATGTTGAGCAACAAGGTGTCCCTGCCCATGGTTTTTAAGGTCCTTTCCAGCCCAAACCATCCTGGGATTCTGTGATTCCATGTTAAATTAAAAAAGCTGCTACTTACTTGGCTTGATAGGCAAAAATAAACTTTAAAGGAATGAAGTCAAATGGTATTAAAACCTGATACTACAAATAAATGTTCTGGTTTATATATTAAACAATCTGACTGTTTAGTTGATTGTATTCTTTATTCCTCAGTGATAAGAGCTGTGAGAAACTAGGGTGAATTCCAGTTGTTTCATGTTCAAGAATGTTTAATTTAGAATCTCACAGAAGCAGAATGGGTCTCATGAAGATTTTAGGCCTGGGTTTGAAAGGAGAATCTACAAAATGAATAAAATTTATGAAAAATGGGGAATTAAGCTGGAAAAGAATATTATTATATGTACATCTATACATACAAAATATGAATGGATATAAATTGAAGATGAATAAATGTATATGAATTAGTGGGAGAATGGTTCAAATGATCAAAAGAAAGAGTCTTTGGATTTTTATCTTCTAGATAACGTCTTTAGTCAATTTTGCTACACTGGGGAAAGAAAGATAAATTGTTTCAAGGTGGAATGTCTGAAGTTAGAAAAGGGAAGGCCAAAAAGGCCGCGAAGGGCTTGGTTAAGCAAGAATGGTTTCCATGGGAAAATAAATATTTATGAAAAATAACTAGGGCGTCAAAATCACAGAAAAGACCCTGGTGGTAAGAAGAGGAAGGAGAAAGATACTAAACTTCGAGGGAGAGAAGGTGAGAGGTTCAGGTTTCGCTTTCAGCCATGTTTTCTTCAGAAGATAACAGATACCAACAGAGAAAAGAAGATGTCATATCTCCTTTGGAGGATGCTGCAAGAGAAAGGAGAAGGATTTGGGTCATCGAGGCCCCTGCTATAGATAAAGGTGTGAAAAGGAGCCATCTAGGGCATCCCATCCCCTCCCGGGCAGCATGCGGGCGCTGGGGCCGAGGCAGGCGCTGGGCTGCGGCTGCAATCGCTGCGTTGCCCCTTTAATTGTGTCCCCAGCCCTCGGGCGTCTCTGTCCAACGCCCACGTCAGCAAATACCTTTTGTTTCTGTGCCGTTCGGGCTCGCAGGGCTCGGGGCTGCGGGAGCGGCGGCGCGGCGCCTGGAGGCACGGCGAGCCCCGAGGCGGGGCCG
>VZSU01000749.1:147112-160876 GCA_013398715.1 Nesospiza acunhae | reverse complement strand
GCCAATGCCGGGGGCTCGGGACGGGAGGGCGGCGACCCCGGGGCGCTGCCGCCGCATTCGAGGGGTCCCGGTGCGCCGGGGCGGAGACTGCACCCGCCGTGCGCCCGCGTCAGTCGCGGCTCTGCCCGGGGCGGGAGGGCCAAGTTCTTTTGCAGAGTCTGAGAACCATCATGGCTTGGTCGACATAATTCTCCTTCTTTTGGGATACGGAGTAATCCCGCTGGGACATCTTTTCACCTCTTTTGGAGTTAAGTTTCTTCTCTCTTGTTATGCAGAGTAGCGACCGCAGGGTGATTGGAGATACTCTGGGAATGTGATAGCGCTTTTTAAAAGAGACCTCATCTCTTTAAATTAGGATTGAGCATCATTAATTTAGATTATAATGATGATGTTTTTTCCTTTACAGCAGACCTTCTTCTTACTCCCCGCCTGGAATGGAGATTTCTTCCCACCAGTCTCACCTCCTGGAGCAGCTGAACGAGCAGCGGAAGCAGGACTTGTTCTGTGACTGCAACATCCTGGTGGAGGGCAAGGTCTTCAAAGCCCATCGCAATGTGCTGTTCGCCAGCAGTGGCTACTTCAAAATGCTCCTTTCGCAGAGCTCGAAGGAGACGAGTCAGCCAACAATAGTCACGTTTGAGGTCTTCTCACCAGAGACGTTCATGGTCATCCTGGACTTTGTGTATTCAGGGATATTGTCTTTAACGGGTCAGAATGTGATCGAAGTCATGTCAGCTGCCAGCTATCTGCAGATGACAGATATCCTCAATGTCTGCAAGACCTTCATTAAGTCCTCATTGGATATTAATGAAAAGGAAAAGGATCATTACCTCAGCCTCTCGGCCAAAAGTGCGAGCACTGAACCCAGCCCTGCCCGCCCGGCTCTTTATCGCTCCAGAAGGAAAGCAAAGAGCAACCCCCGGCGTTCCTACTCGATCCCGGATGAAAAACCCAACGGGAATGAGAACTCCTGGAGCAGCTACAGCAGCTACCTGTCCTCCCAGGCGATCCTGCCGCGGGCAGAGACGCAGCTGTCCAAAAGAGGCAGGAAACAGAGCTCCACGAGGAAGCGCCGCAAGCACCTGGGGCTGTCGCAGAGCCGGGAGCTGGGAGGGTGCAAATCGGACAGAGCCGAGCGAGCCGGAGCCTCGGATCCCGCCCACATCTCCCAGGGCAGCGGAGAGGAGGCCGAGTTTGATGCCGAGAACGAGGTGGATCAGGATGACTTTGGATATCATCCCGGAGCAGAGGCCGCAGCCAAGAGGTGGTCGGTTGCTCAGCTAGAACAAGAACTTTCCAGAACTCCTGAGTTCATGGAGTTAAAGGCAGAAGAACTGTACAGCTCAATGCCCACAATTTTAGGGGTAATGAGTAGCTGGAATGAAGGTAAACAATAGAAACCGCTTGGAAAAGTTTGGTTTTATTTAGAAGAATTCAGGTGGTGATTTGGAAGGAATTGGTATGGCTGCATGGAAACCAAAAATGTGCCTGGAAATTATAGGTGATTTTATCTGAGCGGTTTTAGTGCTAGCACTAACATTTTGAAGCCAGAACAGGGCATGGGAATTGGAATGGGACTTACCCGGGTATTCTGTACATTTCAACCAAAACATGCCTGATTATTTGGGCCCAAGTGGACTTTAATGAGCCTTAAGGGCTGTAATTGGTTTGGGGACCTGAAAGACTGAGTTTCTCCAATATCTGGCAATCACAGAAGTGTTTAACCTCAACCCAATCCAAATCCTTCACATGAGAGGTCCTGGCATTGCTGGGATGTTGCATTTTGAGGTCCAACCAGCCCAAACTTCTGCCATCACCTGCCTGAGAGGGTGGAACAAAGCTGACAAGTTTATTCCCATGTGCATTCCTTTGGAAAGGAACATATCTGTAGATCATAACTGCATATTCTAAAGACATCTTTATATATCACACAGAGATTATAAATGTCAAAGCTATGAACCATTAGCTGGTGGAAGAGTCAGATATGATGGCTATGCATAAGCAGCTGCATATTTATGATAACCTTTATATCTAAAAAATGTCAGGAGGAAAACACTATCAAGTGGTCAATTAACATGTGAAATAAGAATAAAAATGCAAGCTGGGGGATATACAAGATATATATTTAACAAATCTCTATCCCGCTTATTTATAAAACCATCTTTTAAAACTTATTTTTAGTTCAATTTCTCTCTCAACGATATCTTATTCCATAACATTTCTAAATCAGCATTTCTTATCTCAAAGTTTACATATAAATACATACTATGTAAACCTTCTATAAAACTTTGAAAATTTTCTATAAATCCATTTCCCACATCCCCCAAAGCCTGTATTTTATGTAACATTATATACTATATATAATATAATACATACTTATATAAGCATCCAAATATTCCAAATATTGGGGATTTTTTCCTGTTTAAAGAAAATTTGAGCTGTCATGTATTTTAAACTGAAAATTGATGAAAGTACAGGAATAAAGCGGTGCTGTGTGCCCTGCCCTGGATGCATTTCAAGTGCCCGTTCTGCACCCACATAATTAATATAATATAATCCAAATACCCCAAATACTGGCGATTTTTCCTATTTAAAGAAAACTTGAGTTGTCATGTATTTTAAACTGAAAATTGATGAAAGTACAGGAATAAAGCGGTGCTGTGTGCCCTGCCCTGGATGCATTTCATGTGCCTGTTCTGCACCCATATGATAATATAATATAATATAATATAATATAATATAATATCATCAAAATATTGGGGATTTTTCCTATTTAAAGAAAATTTGAGCTGTTACATATTTTAAACTTAAAACTGATGAAAGTACAGCAAGAAGACTCTGCTGTGTGCCCTGTCCCTGCCAGGTGACCTGGCCTGGATGCATTTCAAGTTCCTGTTTTGCACCCACATAATATAATTATAATATAATATATAAGCATCCAAATGTTGGGGATTTTTCCTATTTAAGGAAAACTTAAGCTGTCGCGTATTTTAAGCTGTCAGCTGATGAAAGTACAGGAATAAAGCTGTGCTGTGTGGCCTGTCCCTGCAGGTGACCTGCCCCGGATGCGTTTCAAGTGCCCGTTCTGCACGCACACGGTGAAGCGCCGGGCGGACCTGAAGCGCCACCTGCGGTGTCACACCGGGGAGCGGCCCTACCCCTGCGAGGCGTGCGGCAAGAGGTTCACCCGCCTGGAGCACCTCCGGAACCACTTCCAAACGGTAGGAAAAACCCCCAAACATTTTTTTTATAGCACAGTTTCCCTCAGAGGTTAAGCGTTTAGGAGAATTGGTTTATAGTTGTTCTGCTTGTTGTGAAAGTGTGAATTAATTCGGTGGTGGCAGCTGTGTAGGCATCTCCAAACTCAACACCAGAGAAGCAGCGTGTCAGCTTGAAGTATTTAATTATTCATTATTATTATTTAATTAATTAATTGTTTATTATTTAATTGTGCATTATTTAATAATTCATTATTTATTGTGGCAATTTGTATTTAAAATTTAATTTTTTAGCACGATTCAGCACATTTTCTGTCAGCACAACAGGCCAGGAGCGGGTAATAATTGACATAGACTCCATGCATTTACAGAAGGCTCATAATAATCTTTATTAAGAAACCTATGGTTTTATACCCTAGTTTGCTACAGGTGGACCTAATTGGTCCTCTAATTAAAACAACATCACCATTGGCTAATTAAGAAACCATCTTTTGGTAAACAAATCTCCAAAACACATTCCACAGGTGCAGCAAGTTAAGAATTGTTTCTCATTCTTTGCTCTGAGCTTCTCGCAGCCTTTCCCAGAATGACACCTGGGAAAGTTGTGCTGCTCTCTGTGACAATTTCTGTGGTCTAAAATAAATGGATGAAGGCTGAATGTCTGAATGTGTCAGAACCCAGGACATCCCTCTGGGTGTCCTGAGCAGCCAGGACCCCTGCCAGGGGTCTCAGAGACCCTGGCACAGAGCCCAAAATGCCCCTGTTGTTTTGATTATGACCCATGGAGCAAGTTACCAACCCAAAATGCCCCTGTGGTTTTCATTATGACCCCTGGAGCAAGTTACCAACCTTAGATGAAGATCAGCAAGCCACAACAGTTTAGGTAGAATAATAGTGAAGTTATCACTGGGTGGAAAAGTTGATTTTGGGGTTTTTGGTATGGGGGTTCAGGAGGCAAGATGGGGAGAACTGGGCATGTCCAGCCTTTCTCCTTCTTCTTGGCCTCCATCTTCTGCTGTGATGGTGGCACTTACAGATTGGTTTAGAGTAGAAGCTCACTGTCTAACACAGGTGATAGGTATTGGGAAGTAATTGTAAACATTGTATATGTAGTTTTTAGTATAAAGACATAACACCACCCCAGAGGCAGGCAGAGTGCCTGGAACTGTCCTGCTGGACGGAGAAAGAATTTTATAGATAAGATACAATAAACAACCTCGAGACCGAGAAATGAAGAGCCCTGACTCCTTCTTCAAGCACCAGGCTGGGAAAAGAGACTTTCTAACTTTTCTCTGGGTCACTGTGACAAGCTAAAGATCCTGACATGAACGTTAAATCCTTTCAGATCCACCAGGCTGGCAAGCTGATCTGCAGGAAGTGCAAGCGGCAGGTGACGGAGCTGACGGGCTGCGTGGTGCAGCAGGGGACGCGGCGCTACAGACTGTGCCACAAGTGCTTGGCAGAAGCCAATTTTGACAGCATCCCCGAGGATTTCAATCCAGCTAAACATTCTCCCACCTCCTCCACGGGAAATAAACGCCCCAAATGGGATTTGGAGGAGGAGCAGAAGTCAGAGGAAGAGACAGGGGAGGAGGAGCCCTATAATTTGGTTGTCCGACACAATAGTGATGATATTCCGGATGAGGTGAAGGAAAAGGTGAAGCCAAATCTTAGGTAGAGCTTTGTGGATTTGTTGTTGTTGTGTTCAAGATTAAATGACAATGCTGGTATACTACTTTTAATAAAATGAAGTATTGTTAAAATTCTGTTCTGAGAAGCAAAATTTGGACGAAAACAAGTTGTTTTGCAGACATGGAACAGTGTAATTGCTTCTAAATCATCCAGAAATGAGGATCATAAAATAGCCTGAGTTAAAAGGGACCCACAAGGAACACTGAAGTCCAGCTGCTCACTTATTATCTGGAAATTATTTAGAAGAATTGTTTTATATTTCATCAAAGACTCGCTCAGAGCTCCTGCTCGTCGTGGAAGTGCGAACCAGTTTACAGTTCTACAAAGGTTCCGTACAATACAGATTTTTAAAAACCAAATATTGCTAATTTGCTTTGGAAAAACTCTTAGTGAGGTGAGCAGCTGAGAAATGTTAAACCACTTTTTTGTTTTTTTTTTTTTTGCTGATATTGTCATTAACTTGTACATAACACATCAGAAAGCTCCTAAGAAAGGAGCGAGGGAAACAAGTGGAGTTCTTCCTGTTGAAGAAGCTTCTTACCTTTGTTTTCTCAGTGAACTTTACAGCTTCTTATAGTTGAGAAAAGCATGATTTAGGAACTCCCACGGCCAGAGTAGAGTAGGTGACCAGAGCATCGGTAGTGCACTTGGATAGTATGAATTTGCCCTTTTTTTTTTTTTTTTGTACTGTGACTTTTATAGAAAGATACACCAACGTGGTTCCAAGGAAATAAAAGTGCAATCACTGGAAGTGCAGTTGTCAGGTTTTTTTCCATTTTTTTTCCCAGGATTGATGCAAGATTTGCTTAAACCCATCTATCTTACTTTAGGAATAAAGAGGCCAAGTCGCTTGAATTTCACTGGGACATTTGTGACTTAAGATCATAGAGCTGCTTTGGAAAGGCTCTCCTGCTTGTATAATTTTAGGGTGCTTGACAGCATAAAACCATTTTTTACAGCACAATTTCCCTCAGAGGTTAAGCAACTCTTGTAGTTTTGGAGTCTCTTAAGCTTTTGTAGCAATATTTATTTCCCCAGTCACTTGGATCAGAGAAACCTGCATGTGGTAGAGGAACTAAAAATGCTCTCTATTAAATTATTAAAAAAGAAAAGCTCAAGGACTGCACAGAGGAAACCTTCTGCCTGAGAGCAGAGAATGGCATTCCCAGTGGGTACTCCTGATAAAGAGCCACTGTTTGGTCTCATGTCTCATTTGATGCTGGGTTTTCTTTCCTGTTAGCAGCATCTGTAGCCTGAGGTTCCTGCCAAGAAAGCAGAAATTCCCCACAGAGAATTTGAGAACAGCCACATTGATGCACATCCAGGTTCTGCCTCCAACAGCCACCATTAACCTTGGCAAAAGTGAGAATGGGGCAAGCTTCTGTAATAATTCCCTAATGCTCCCCCAACCTCCAGCTTTTTTCAGTTCTCCTTGAGATTTGTACCTTTAGTAAGCACCAATGCAGGTCTTTTCCAAGTAGTTCACCACTCTATCCATGAATTTCCTGTATCTGCAGGATCCTTTGGCACCCCCAGAAGGGTCTGCAGTCTAAGGGTGTTTTTTAATGACCCACTTTCAGTGGCCTCCTGTAAAGCCCTGGGAGAGCAGCACTGTGAGCTGAAACTTGCCACTGCCACAGCTGTGCAAATGGAACAAGGTGAATTTAAGGCTTGTTTTATAGTCAGTACTTAATAAATATTGAAAAAAAAAAAATAGATGGATAACACTTACTTAGTTAATTCCAAAGGTTTTTCTAGCAAGCTCCTGTCAGCATTTCAATAAGTAGAGCACTTCAGTGTGTTACTATAGCCTGAGACTGATCTTGGGGCAGCTCAGCGTTTGTCTGCAAAGTTAAAATTTAACCACATAAATTTATTTTCTCATGTTTTAGAGAGCTGGGCTAAAGGAAGGCTGCCCTCAGCTCCTACACCCATCTCCCCTCAGTTCCTTGCCCATCTCCCCATAGCCCCAGCCCCTCATTCATTTCCCCATAGACCTGGCTCAGATCCTTGCCCAGCTCCCCTCAGTTGCTCACCCACAGCGCTTCAGCTGGTGTCCACCTCCTCACACCACTGACCCTGGCTCCCTCAGCCGGTGTCCATCTCCCCACACCGCTGACCCTCGGTCCCTCAGTCCGTGTCCATCTCCCCTCACCACTGACCCTCACTCCATCTCCCCACACCACTGACCCTCAGTCCGTGTCCATCTCCCCACACCACTGACCCTCAGTCCTTTCCATCTCCCCTCAGCCCCCTCAGGCTGTGAAGAACACAAGCCGCCTCAACTCGATGCCCGATTGGCCGAGCACAGTCACGTGACCCAGCCAGCCAATGAGGTTGCAGCACAGCCGCTGAGGGGCTGCAATGGCGGCTGTGCCCTCACTGTCCTTAGGACTCTGCGTGAGGAGAAAGAAACCCCAAGCTGTCAAAATCACATTTATTTTGTACCATTAAACTGTTATGTTGCCATTCTTACTCATAAAAAGAGTCTTCTCACCTTAGTAGGGGACAAAGCACAAGTGTAATTAATTTCTGTCTGAATTTACCAGTCAAGATCACTCACAAAGCCATTAATGTTTCAGTCCAAGTTTTATTTTGGCATTGAGGCTTGCTTAAAAAATGTGAGAGGTTTTATCCCTCAGTCTTTACAGCACGGAAATAAAACCAGAACTATTTAAGATGATTTTACAAGACGAGACACCACAAATGAGGCACTCGGAGCATTTACAGAGCAGGCCAGGCCTATGCTCCTCACATTTAAATTAAATTAAAACAGCAGGCAATGCACATTTGCCATCCTGCGATTTAAAATAAAAACAACACACTTTTGATTATTTTTGATTAATTTTTATCCAGTCAAGTCCATAATCCTTTGACATTTAAGGATTGTCTGTATTGTTCTTTTTAAAAGAAAATGAGGCTGATCCAAACCACACTTTTTAAAAAAGACTCAGTTTTCAGAATTTGAGAGTGAACCCAGGAGAACCTGGGACATCCCTTTCCATTCCCTTCCACCACAGCAGCAAAGCTGCCAACTTTTTGGAGTTATCATAGGTGATAAGAGGATTTCAGGTACACAGTCACATGTTTTAGGATTTCACGTGGCAATTTATTTACAACAATTCAGCACCACCTGCTGGCATGACTTCTTTTTAAAGTAGCTTAAAAGATGTGGTGGTTTGTTTGTTTAATTGGCATCATTTTTTAGGTGTCTAATTTTAAACACTCAGATTTTTTTTTCCCACATTACATCTGAGCCACTGCAGCTATTTTGGATTTCTGTAATATGGAGGAGGGATGTCAGCTCAGAATTAGAACATGAAATATGCAAATGAAATCAATCTAGATGCACATTATCTCCTGCCACACTGCAAAAAGGGAGTATTTTAGTTATCAGCTCCAGCAATTTCTGTATTTCATACAGCCCCTAGTACATGCACCAGCCTGAAAAGCTGCCAGCATTCCTGGGACTCCTCCAACCTGTACAAACTTTCCTTCTCCATTCCCCCAAACCTCGAACAATTCTTATTCTCTCTCAGTGAAAATAGTCTGACATTCCCTGCCATTACTCCCTTCAATTTCTGATTTTAACTGGCCAATTCCTGAGTTTTTTCCACAGGGATTACAGTTTTAGGGGGCTTTTGGAAGATGATGACCAATATCCACTCAACCACACCGTTCTTGCTTTAAATATCAATGATGACAAAGACTTCTGGCTTTTCATCTTCACAGATCTGCATTGCTGAGTAAGTTATGGCTTTGACCTCTGTGCCCTAGAAAAGAGACACAAACCAGAATTTTGAAATAAATTTTATCCCTTTTACCAGTTCAGAACCCCCAGTTCTCATGCTATCCATTTTTTCCCCCCAAAAAAAGCTGCAGCTGTATTTATTCTGATGAATAAGGAAGTTGTCACACTAATGGCCAGGTCAAATAGTGAAAAGGAAACTCTTATTTTCTCTTAATATCACAAATTCCTTCTCTTACCTCTGACAGACCATCAAGATTTGCTCTGCTAAAAATGACACAGAGCAAGACATCAGATTTTGCTTCTAACAATTCTTTAGGAAAAAAAAAGAAAGAAGAAAAAAGCAAAAACTAAGCAGAAATCTGTACCAATAAATTCTGAATATAGACTGATTTTCTGTGTAATCAACATCACAAAAAAGAAGCCAATTGAGTTAATTTGTTGAGTTTTGAGGAAATGTCATGCTCAGTTTCAGGGACAGTTTCACCAAACCATGCAGGAAGTGAGATCTTGAGTTCAGTGGTACTTCAGCCGCATTTATATTTTAATCTGTGCAGAATTCAGAGGTCTGATTTAAAGGACACCACATCTCCTCCCCCTAAAACGGAAAAGAGGAACCACTGCCTACCTGTGGGTGTTTGTCTAAAGAGAACTCTTCTCCCCACCTGTAAAGGCAAAAAAAAACCACAAGAGAGGTGTTGTAATTTAGGTAATATTCACCAAATGCTATAATTAGTTTCAGTGATGAGCACAGAAGAGTGAGATTTTCATTTAAAGCCTCAAAGGAAGCAAGAAAAGTCCACAATCCATTTTCAGCCCAGGGTTTAAGCTCACCCAATTGATCTTATTTTGAAGTGCCTTCGGTCAATGTGAAGCACTTTCACTTCCTGCAGAGAGTGGGAGGAGAAGTGTGTCAGTCACACCTTCTACCTTCAGGCAGAAATTCCCAGTAAATCCCACTTACAAAGGTAATTTCCCACTGTTTAGACACCTTCCACCAGCTCAGCTTGCCCCAAGCTCCATCCAGCCTGGCCTTGTATTTTTGTGCTCCTTTTTCCCTAAAATACCGTTGCGTTCAGAGCTGGGATTATCAGGGAACAGCTCTGTCCTACAAATGGCAAAAGATGAAACCAGAACACTCACCCTGGGTATAAAAAACTCATCAGCACTGAATTTATACAGCCACTCATCCAGGAAGTGGAAGAGAAGAGACAACAGGTCATGCCCTGTGTGGTTGAAGCAGAGATTGTCTCAGAAAAACAACATTTTTAAGAGCACCTGAGATGTACAGGAGATTCAGATAACGATGCTTAATTATATTTTAATTAGCTGCACTAAGGCTATGTGTAAAGATTGAGATTTTTGGTGCTTTTCTCCCTCTTTTAGCTCTCCATGGAAGAAGCCCAGAACTCACCTTCTGCCTCTACCTCCACTGTATCCACAGGTTCCACAGTGCCTGTGTCTGTCATGTAGCCAAACATGGCCATGGCACACTGCTCAAAGGCTTCTTCCAACGTGTCCCCCCAGGCATGGAGCCTAAAAACACATGGAACCATCACTGGAATCAAAAAACCACATGGAACAATCACTGGAATCAAAACACACATGGAATAATCACTGCAATATAATACTGGATCACACCAGAAAGAAACAGCCCCAAAGTCACATGCAGGTAAGAAATCAGAACATAAAATAAGCAAAAAAACACATTTTTCTAGAAGAAGTTAGTCAGAAGTGTTTCTTGGGAGAACATGGAAAATAAATGTTTCAGCAGCCACCAAGAAAGTTATTTCCTAATGTGGCTAATTGGGGTCTATCAAAGTAAAGCACACAGAAGAAATTTTGTTTAAAAGGAGATTTCAAAAGATATTTCCAAATAACACAGGGGCTTAGTCAGAAGCACCACTGAAATACTAAAAAAGAAACCAAACATAATTCTATGGTGTCCCAGAAGCAGGAACAAAATTGACCATATCAAAGCAGCCAGTGAGTGAAATTTCAGAGTTCCACATCTGCAAAGTGTCCTTGGCTGTTACTCCAGGCTTAAAGCAGTGTAAGAAATAATCAATTTGTCACCCTGAGAAATCCCAGCTGCCCACACTTACTGCACGTCTGCTGTGTGATCCAAATCTGAGGGGAAGCAAAAAGAAAAGGAATGATGTCACCAAAAGTATTTATAACATGAGGATTAAAAAAGAAATAACATCAATACCTGATTTTCTAACAAAACATTTTTACATTCATCTGTAGATGTGATAAATCTATTTTGTAGTACATTAAAAAATTTAGCACAGGTGGAATTTTGGATTATTTCTGCCTAAAAAAACCTGTTTAATGTGATTATGTCAGTGCAGGGTTTGGCTGCTGAAACCCAATAAGTTAACTGCAATAAAAAGAAACTTTCACCAGGAGTAAAGAGTTTATGCTGAAGTCTGCAGGACTGAAAGTTATTCATTCAGAGGATGAGATTTGCAAATATTTCCAGCTCAGTGAGGAAATCTACCTGTCCACACCCAAAAGCAGCCATTATGCAAAGAGAAGAATTTAAACCATAGAATGGAATATAAAATAGAAGGCAAACTTTACCCATGAAGCATGATTAACATCTCATGAACCTCATTTATATTTCTTCCGAGGAATGAAAGAAATGCAAACTTCCAGCAGAACTAAGCTGGGAAATGCTCACTTCAAATGCAAAATTATTCTGGTGCTGTTTAAAGACAGCACACGCTATTAAAGGGTTCTCAACAACAGTCTCTAAAGCAAACAAATGCCTCTGGATGCAAAAGAGGGATAAAACCTCCTGCAGTTATGGAAACTGCATGGCTGTTGTGGTGTGTCACAATTTCTGCGCTTCTATCAAATAAAGACCTGAACACAGCATAAAAATATAAATTCTAACAGAGATAACAGAGGCTGGCCCTCCAGACAGGCACTGGTGACACAAAAACCGGGCAGGGAACGTCCCCTGCCTTGAGCTGGCCCTTGGGCTGCCACCCCCATCCTCTTAGGAGATATCAGGGGTGGGGAAAGGAGATAATCATCTTAAAGTAGAGTAAAAACACCACACACAAAGCCAGCACACTTCTGAATGTCCCTTCCTACATGAGAGGCAGAACAATTGCTAAGAAATGGCTCAGAAGAGGAAAAGTTTTCAGGGTGAGACTTCAGTAATTTATTTCCATTGTGATTTTTTTTTCAGTGCCCATACAAGAAAAGCACAATGAAGAAAATTGGTTTCTCATTTCTAAATTTCCTGTTATCTTCCTTGCCCTCCCAACAGCATTGCCACACCCACACAGCCTTTTTAAAAAGTATTTAAATTAATTAAAATTTATTACAATTATTAAAAAATATTTTAAAATAAAATAAATAAAATTTTTTGTTAAATTTTTTACTTTTTAAAAATTAAATACTCACATTCATATTTCTTGCAGAGAGGGGGGTACTTGTCTTTCACAGCCTTCTGCTCCTGGGTCAGGTTGTAATCCCTGTCCTCGGCTGCCATGGCTGAGGGCTCCACAAGAATTGAATCCCTCCCTTCCTGCTGCTGGGCAGAGCCAAAATTCTCCTCCCTCCCTTCCTGGTTTCCCCACGGAGTGATTCAACCTGTGGAGAACAGGGAGGATTCCTCTCAGGGCTAAATTCGTGTCATTTCAGCTGGTTTGGGTCACACTGGGAAATGAGGAAATTCAATCCCACACCCATGAAGTGACGTTTGTTCAGCCAGCAGAGTCAAGGGAAAACGTTCCTTATGGGAATTGTGGACTTTGGCCTTTTCTGGGGAGAATTGTGGTTTTTCCTCCTTGTGTACACTGAGCATTCCATTCATTCACAAATTATAAAATACAGCTGATGGGAACAGCTGTAAAAGTGAATTAAACTTCCATGCTTCAGGTTAATTTTATTTTCTCATTATTTTTTTTTGAGGGTGCTCAGCCCATTGTACATCACACACCTGAAGTGTCAGTACCCCCAAAAACCGCTCAAGTAACCCTATAGAGATTTTTTCTTCAGGAAAAAAAGTTGTGTTCTCTTAGGACAAGGATTACATTTAAACCTCCAAACCTCAAAACACAAATCCAGCTGTCACCCAAGTGCCAGGGGTTTCTGTGTTCCTTTTCTGGCTGATTTTTTATAAATTAAAAAAAAAATTAAATTAAAAAATATTTTAAATTAATTATAAAATGTTTAATTAATTTTAATTTTAAAAGCCTAAATAATAATTTTAAATTTTTAAATAAAACAAACAAAAAGGACTGTATCAACTCCCCCACTGAAAAGTCAGATTCTCACAAATTGCTGTTTCCGTGTTCCTTTATAAATCCAACAGACACAAATTGAAGAACCCGATTAACTTCAGGCTAATTAATTTTCCTCTCTAGATTTCCAGACATCATAACTATTCTTTAATATTTTTGTGCATTTTAAGAATCATCCACAGCTGAACCCAAACAACACAAATAATTTACAGATACCCCTTAACTTTTACACGGGAGTTCCTACTTCAAGACTTAGAAACAAGACATGGCATTTCCAATTTTAAATTTCTGCTAAAATCTAAGTGTGTTGGAAAGAGAAGACTGGAATCGAGAACTTCCTTGAGGAATAAACCCAGAAATTGATTTGATATTTGATTTAAACCTGTTAAGCCTCAGCTGTGGGCAGTCAGGTCCCGGGTTACCCTCAGCAGCCGAGCAGAACCAGAAAATGCTCCACCTCTAAAACTCACCGCGGCACTGAACTGTGGAAAAAGGGAAAATATTCGTGATTACAGACAATTAATAACGCCGAGGATCCCCGATGGTGTCAGGGCGGCCCTGCAAGGAGGCCTCAGCCCACACACGCACCGGTCTGGTCCACTCCCGCCCTGATACGCTCTACCCATGCCTCTGGTGACCGGAAGAGCCGCAGCCACCCGTTCTTCCAAACCGGGGACCGGCAGCAAGAACCGGCACCAAACCGGGACCCTGCCGCCCTCAGCGTGGGGCGCGGCCCCTTTAAGAGCGCGCTGAGGGCGCTCCGGAAAATGGCGGCTCCCGCGGGGACCCCGCCCACGTGACCGCTGCGCGCGCTCCCGTCTCCGCCCCCTTGCCCTCCTCCCAT